>JAOWAN010000047.1:14248002-14266075 GCA_028566635.1 Lobelia cardinalis
CCAAGGGTAAAATAGGTATTTTAGCAAAAAAACTCATCTACTCCATCTCATATTTTGAACAGTACCGTCTATCACCAAATCACACTTGTGATCCACCCCTAATTCATTGAAGTCTGTCTGGTTGACGTTATTAACTATCTTCTTCTTTTTTTAAATTTTTTTAAAATTAATTTTAAAAAAAATTGATTCTAAGAGAGCATGAGAACGAACTTAAGACTTTAAAGCTTTACCACTGAGCCATGAGCCACCCATTAGGTTCGACGTTATTAATTACTCCCTCCGTTCCATAATAGTAATTCTTTTAAAAAGTTAAAATTTATTTCAAAATAGTTGTCCTTTTAGGATTTTAAAGAAATTTTTACACATTTTCCTAAATTACCCTCCTACTTTCCTAACTACCAATAATCATTAATTACACTTTATCTCTTTTCTCATTAATAAAGAGAGACTACTTAATGAGCGTAAATTTATCAATATAAATTATTTCTTAAGGGTTTAACTAATATCCCTACTAGTTGTAGGATGTTAGCAATGTCCCCATTTTTACTTTTCCAAAATGTTCTTACTTTTAATTTTTAATATTTATTTAGAGGAGTAAAAATGTCAAAATCGTGTATAGAAAAATGTGCTTGTATTTAATGCATGTAAAAAGTACATATGCAATGATTGGAACATTGATTAGAGCAATGATTGAGATATATGCAATGATTGAAACATTGATTAGGACAATGATTGAGATGATAATTAACTATCAAACACATTTTTCTATACACGATTTTAATATTTTTATCCCTCCAAATAAATATTACTCTTAAAAAGTAAGGACATTTTGAAAAAGTAAAAATAGGGACATTGCTAACCTCCTACAACTAGTGGAGATATTAGTTAATCTCATTTCTAAATATATGTGCATAAGTTTAAAAAGTCCATTATTATGGAAGAAAGGGAGTATCATTTGGTACTTCACCCTGAAAAGTGGGGACCCTGGAAGCCTTCCATATTCACACATATTGCGATGAACAACAACGGTGCAACTGGCGGCAATCCTTACCAACAATTCCAGCCAATTCCTCACCAACAAATATTATTCCAGCCAAATCCTCTCCAAGGATTCCAACCGAATCCTGGCACAGCCCTAAGCGATGATCAGCAGAGGATTCAAGCGCAGAATTATTGGGGAGCAGCCCAAGCGAACAGCAGCAGCAACCCGAATGCTGCAGCCTCATCATGGGGTGCAGTTGGAGCTGGCTATTCCAATCACCCCCAACAGCACTACTATCCTGATCATCATCTCGGGCCCTATGTCCAGCATACCCCAGCTGAAAAGCCTGGCACAAAATTCCAACAAGCTGTTCTTAAGAAATTCAGCACTTGGGGCTCAAAGGCTGTCCACCGCCACTAATGTCTGGCATAACTGTACGTGTACGACGTGACCACCGCTGCGAGACGGCTACAATATAACTGATTCAACCAAAGAAATATATAAATCTCATTTTTTTTCGTATTAATTAGTTTCTTCCTAGCTAATTCGCCTGATCTCTTCTTCGTTAATTTTTGGTTGTTTCCTACGTAATCAGTGAAAACAGGATCATCTGTCACGGAAACTGCGTTGGGGAAGGTGAATTTGGCAGCAAAAGCAATGACGAAAGGTGGATTTGACGCGCTCTACAAGCAGACTTTCACTACCTTCCCACATGAGAAGCTAAAGAAGAGTTTTGCTTGTCATCTTTCCACATCAACCGGACCACTCGCCGGAACTCTTTATCTTTCCAATCTTCATGTTACCTTTTGCAGTGATTCTCCCTTATCCTTCAAGGCACCCTCCGGCCAGGAGACTTGGAGCTATTACAAGGTACGTACGTACTAGCTGTTGGTCATGTCAAATTGCAACCTAGCTGGCCTCTTATTCATCAGTTTTTTATTTTTTATTTTTACTTGTTATAGGTTATGGTGCCTTTGGGGAAAGTAGTCGCTGTTAATCCCGTAACGAAGAAGGAAAATACAGCAGACAAGTTCATCCAGATCGCCACTGTCGATGGACACGACTTCTGGTTCATGGGATTTGTTAATCATGATAAGGCATCCAACCATCTCCTCCAAAGTATCTCTAGCTGCTCTGCATCCGGTTTACCAGTTCAATAATCTTTTGCATAACCGAACAGCGTTGCTGCGCGTGGTTTCACCATCTTTTCCTTGAAGTTTCTGTTGCCTTCAAACGCTTGTTTGACTGCTAGTCTCGACGTTAATTAGGCTGGTTATCCGCCTCACCTTTCTTTAGTTCAGTTTATGATTGTTAACCTTTTAACATAAGCATCTGCTCTGAATTTGCAAATGTTGATCAACTTGCTCTTTCTTTCCTTATTTGATTTTCATTCACCCCATTCCCACAAGTAAAGAGCAGCAATTAGGAACCCAAATGAATTGATATGTTTTAAGAATTTGCTTGGATTCAACCCATTACAAGCTCGTTCGAGTTAGCCAGCCTGCTTTTTAACGAACCAACCTCAAGCTCGATTATAAAAGAATGAGGTATTTAGTTTTCAACAGTACAACAAAGTTAACTGTTTATAAAACCACTTTCAGACTTCAGCCCACTATTTTCTCAAATAACCATCATTTACAAAACCATTGTCCAGGGTTTTACCAGATTGCATCACCTAATCTACGCAGAGAGCAACTATCAGCTCTTCTAAAGCTTTAAAAAAAAAGAAAGAAAAAAGAGGGAGCTCATCGATCGATCATTCATTGCAAAACTACCATTAAAATGAAACAAATTAAAATGGTTCAAAATTGTTGGGGGGGGGGAGGGAGGATCATGATTAAGAAATGTATACAAAACAAAAAGAACTGGTGTCGAAGATTTCTAGCAGCAAACCTAAGTCTGTAATTCTTGTCCACGATGACAACTCTTGACCAACGATCAAGAAGACCAGCAGTTTTGTTCATCATCCACATCTAACAGCTAACTCTTTAGAAAATTTTACAAACATGCTAGAAAATTTGGTAGGATGGTGAGGGGGTTGCTCGTGAAAATACCATTGCCATTACAAAATGCAAGTAATTTCTAGCGCTTCTTTTTACTTCCCTTGGCACCACTCTTGGATGGGCTTGCCACAAGGTAGATAAACAAAACCACAATGGAGATCACAGATATTAAGGACCCATATTTTGCCAACAGTCTCTGCACATGGATGGAAATTTAGAGCATGAGTGAGATGAAGATATTATAAAAGCATAGATACACCACAGAATCCAGCAAGAATAAAAAGAAAGACGTCGTCATATGTAACCCTGATTAGAGATTAAGTTGCCACAGAAACTCATCAAAAAAAGAACAAAAAGAAAAAAGAGACGAATAACAGGCAAAGAAATTAAAAAGAAGAAAGAATTGCCAGAGGAACAAATCAAACGACAGGTTCCACCTTCAGTACCCAACTTTTGAAAAAACTCTTCTATACTAAAAAGATATTAATGGTAACAACCAACATCAATATAGTAAGTGCCACGGAAAACCGAGGGGCAGAAGCTGTCGAACTAAACATGCCCGGTGGTAAACGAGTTGTACTTTTATATCCTTTCCTAAGGAAGAGCTTCTCTACTTCACATGTATGAAGTAAAGCGCATAATCCTGAACTAAATAATGCAATAAAATTACAAGAAAATGATCATACCTTAGCCTGTAGAATTGACCAGCAGCAAGTAAAATTTCATGCAAAACAACAGAGCAAGGCTTTTCGGTGAGCTCCAATTACAAGTCTACCACTATGTTGATAAAGCAGCTTATGATAGGAAAAATACATACCCAGTCAAGCTTCTTCTCCTGAGGCTTATCTGATAGAATGTCCAGGGGTAGAATTGGGGTTGAATATGCCTCCTGTAAAAGTCAAAACAATTCAAGACTGTTCACAAAGAAATACATGAGAATTCATTTGAGTCTTAAATAAACTCCAAACCTGTAAGGCAGCCTTTGTGGGAATACGGAATGTGATCACTGCTGGTGCACCATAAAACAAAGTTCTTACGCTCGACTCCAATTCAAATGAGTGAGATAGGAGAGCACCACTGGTAATTAAACAAGTGACTATTGTAAGCATATCTTTCCAGAAAGGGAGGACAGAGTTTATCACAAGAATTAGTGTCACTAGGCAAAGTACTTACGCATCAAGCCTTTCCCAAGAGATTGAGGTGTTGCCAGAGACAACATTAAAAATGTCCTGGGACCAGCTACTGTCGGTAAGGCCAACATCATAGGCGGTCCTGAATACAAGAGATGAAACTACATAAGCCCAGAGAGTGATAGAGGCAATTAACATAAGGTAGAGTGGAATACTTCAAATAATCAAAAATAAAAATACAAACACGCATCAACAAATCACATCTGCTAGATGTATATAATTTATTAATTGCTTTCATCATACCACGCAACCTGGTAAAAGGGTACATCACTTAGTTGTTTCCTCTGCAGTTTCCAAAGTGGTGAAACATGCCAAAATAAGAAATGCTCATTCTATAACGTTTGTTGCTAAGTATAAATAGAATCATACAGTTAATCTCAACTATCACAGGCTCACAACACTCATCTTAAAGACATATATAATCAAGAATAAACAAGCTATTTACTCCATTAAATCAAAACTTCAATCATAAAACCAATTGGCTTGTGAGAGGAGTGCCCTCAAATCTTTATTATGTGCACCCAGGGCTAGCCCATAAGATGTCTATAGTCTCAACACGCGAACGTGAAGCTGATCTAGAGACTTAGAATGTGAACTCATAGGTTGATTTGGCGTGGAAGCAAGAATAAGGGATGTTCGCTGGGCCTGTACATGTAAAGAGCATCCTTTGATACAATAACATTAAAGCCAGGGGTCCATCTTGAAAGCCAATTGGCTTTTGAGAGGTCTAGACCCACAATCATGACCAAGAGCTTGCAAGGCCAGTTTATACCCTATGTTAATTTATAGTTTGAACAGATAATCATAATCGGCTAAATTTGAAGCTTACAGACATAGATCATTTCAGAATTCAGACAGAGTAACATTAGAAGAAGATACTTGCTTCAGATTGCCAGAAAGACAGTAAGTCCTAAATGAAAACCACGAATCAACCACTCAACCATAGAGAGAACTCAATATCCAACACTTCAACTATTCCAGAAGCTCCAACGCACAGATGAAGCTAATTTATATCTATGTGTTGCTCAGGTAAGCTATCTCACTTTTATATCAAGCTCATGATTCAGTTACAGAGCAGAGTTGAAAGCCAATTAGCAATTACTCATAGGAAAATTGCAAGTAAACAGAGGAGAGTAGGCTAGTTATCGCTAACATACACTGGTGCATGCTATAAATCATGAGAAATTGTTCTAACTGTATTAATAAATTGCAATTAATAAACAGATGTTACAAAACTAGATATCCCCGAAAGGAAACTATAATTAGTGATCTATCTTCATATATGGAAAGAAATTAATGAAGTAAATACACTGAAAAAGTAACTGAATAATCGGCCAACGATAAAATTTCAGAACCAGTCACATAAGGCAGCTGAGACAAAATTCGACATGCAACTGAGAGAAAACCTGAACAATTAAATCGATCTTCATTCAAATCGAGTCATACAAAATACAACATGCATCGGCAGCTAGTGAGAGAAACATGCAGATCTGGAAAGGCAAAAGCAAGCGAAGATAGAGAGAAGTATAGATCGGAAATGAGGAGTACTATGGAAGAAAACGTACGCAGATCCTTGGTTGTAGATGTCGATGGAGACGGAGACGCGTTCGGCGCCGGATTTGAGCCTGGTGAGAGAGGCCTTCTTGTGTGCAACGATGAACGGAGCATCGTCGGAGCTGGCGAGAGACGGCGATGATACCAATAACAGAGCTATAGTCACTACAGAGATGAGAATCGTATTCGCCATTGTTTGACTGCTTCTTTCTCTAACCAAAAGGTAGGTAGTTCCTTTTCTTTTTGTTTATTTTCTTATCATGAAAATATTACTACTATTATCAATTGTTTTGACAGGAGTTAGTTTAGGGCTTGCTTGCCACCGGGCTCTAGATCCACACCACAACTGATTTCGCTCGACTGGGCCATTTCTCCATTATGGGTTGACTACAAGAAAGAAAGCCTTTCCAATTTTGTGACAGATTTAAGTGGATAGGTTCTGGCCCGTCTTTGTGCAGACACCATTCCCCTCCCTCCTCCGTTCCTAAATAAATATTTTTAGTCAATTTTAAGAATTAATTTATTTTGTTAAGATATTATTATTAATTATTTTACAAAAATTAAAATTTTATAATATAAAGCTGATAAACATATGGTAAATAATTACCTCACGTTAATAGCACAAGTATGTAATGGTGAAGGCATATTCAAATATCCTCCGACCTACTCCTATTTACCCTCTCAAATCAAGTTTGAATTTTCTGTTTCATTTTTTTAAAATTCGTTTCAATCGTTTAAAAAATAATCCTTAAATTTTAATATATATGTTAATTTTAAAATAAAAAATAAAATAGAAGATAAAACACCAAATAAGAAAAAAAAATTCCAACCACCTTAAAGCAAGATGTCAATGAGCGTCGTGAACTGCCTTTACCATCCATTCCAGGCTGATGTAAGGTCAAGAGGGCCACTTTTTTTGTTGGGCAAAACCGTAGAAAGTAAAGCCCTCCTCAAATTTGAATTTTTAAATGGGCCTTCCCTTTAAGAAAAATCGAAGAGGAGAAGGAGGATGGAACTGCAATTGGACTTGGGACTTGTAAAAGTAGACATGGAGGGCCCAATAAGCACAAGCGGACAGCACCGAAAAAAGGAATGCACTTTATGCCAGCAAAGCAAAAAAGTGCAAGATATTTTTCCTGACGTGGACCCCTATCTCTGGGTTATCGCCTCTCACTCTCACTCTCTCTCTCTCTCTCTCTCTCTCTCTCTCTCTCTCTGTAACAGTTTTAAGTCTGCAAATTTCATTTCACCATGCTTATCATGTGCATTATTCAGTGAACAAGTCAAATCTTGATTGACAAATTCGGTCTGGGGTGGGTCTTTATAAAAACAAAAACCCTCTTTTTGTCCTTTTTCTTATCTAAAGAAAGCTTCTCCGGCCTCCATGATTGCACTTTTCTGTCCAGCTGAGCTCAACCCTCTGCTAGCTCTTCCCCAGCTTAAGATTTTTCTTCCTCTTTTTTCTGTATTTGAAAGGCCAAAATGTCGTTGCCGTGCGATTTCTGCAATCAAAGAATCGCGGTGGTGTACTGTCCCGCCGATTTAGCCAGGCTCTGTTTGTTCTGCGACCACGCCGTGCACTCCGCTAATGCTCTTTCTCTCAAGCACTTCCGCTCCCAGATCTGCCATAACTGCCGATCCGAACCCGTCTCCGTCCGCTGCTCCACTGACAACCTCCTCCTCTGCTCCCCCTGCGATCGTGATTTCCACGGGGCCGACCTCCTCCACCACGACCGCCATTCCATCGACCACTTCTCCGGCTGTCCCTCCGTCGCCGACCTCGCCTCTCTCTGGGGTTTCGATTTAAAGCCCCCAAATGGTAATCATCCACGTTATGAACTTAAGTATTCAAATAGTATGAATAATTCCCAAGATTTAACTCGTGTACTGATAATAAAAGAAGAGGAAAATTCTACTCCTACTCCTATTACTGGTAGTAATTATGATAAGGTTCCTTGCGTTATATCGCGTGGAGGTTCCGGTTTGGGTTTGGGTTTTGGGATGCATAAGAGGGTGTTGTATCAGCAGCTTGTGGAGTTGGCCCAGGACAGAAACGAGAGATTCGATAAAGAAGGTGCTGATCAGTTAGGACCCCGAACTCCTAGCGAATGCACTGGGCAAACCAATTTATTGGGGTTTGAATTTGACAAGGAGGCCGAGGAGGAAGACGACGACGACGACAACCGCATTGACGAGGATTTGCTCCATCAGCAAACCCCATTAACGTCTTTGCTCATGTCCACTCCAGACCCTAATCATAATCCCAAAGAAAATGGCTTCCTTTCTCAAGTCGATGCTAACAACTTGTGGAATTACAGCTCTACCTACCCAGCCACAACTCAGGTTGGAACTTATTTTATCGCTGATTTTCAAACTTCGAAATGAGATTTAGATTGCGTAGGGAGGGACTTTTGATTGTGTTTCAGCTGATAATTTACTGGATTTTCAAATAGGGGGGGGGGGGTGCGGTTATTCAAAAATATTCATGTGTGACTTTGTGCAGATATGGGATTTCAATTTAGGAAGATCACGACCTTGTGAAATAGAACTTCATGGAAAGAATCTCGGTTTTACGATCAACCCTTACACTGATCTTGTAAAGGAGGCATCTCTCACTACAATGGATGTGCTACGGGAAGTCGATCCATTAAATGCCTTTATCATGGGCGAATCAACACCATTACAAAATGTAAGCTATCCAGATTTATTGTCTTGGTGAATGTAATTCATGTATAGGACTTCGCATGTGACAAAGGATGAACATCTATACTGCTGTTCTTAGGGTATATGTAGCATGTCGAGCTAGACGAGTACCTATATATATCAAACCATAGTATTGCTCTAGAATGCTTCATATTCTTTGTGATTGTTTGTATAAAGCTATAACCAAAGACATCTGGATGATATCATCATTAGTTGAATTAAAAATAATATGAGTTTGAGAGATCACGCCCAGGTACTAGTTTTACACATTACAAGTTGAAATCTTTATCGAGTTTATTATGAAAATCACCATCCTCCCTCTTTTCCAAAAAATAGTCTCGTCGTATGAACCTTTGACGGACTTTAAGGAGATAGCTTCTTGCATGTACCATTACTAAATTACTAGCCATTTTTAGAAAGGGTGCAATTTTTTAAGGATGGGCGAAAGTAGAAAGTTAGACAAATTTTTAGGGCACGGAGGGAGCATCTTCTTAAGCTTGAAATGGTTATGCTTTTGACTATTGTTTCAGGCCTGCATGGACCACCTTAATGGTGATAATAGTTGCCAAAGGAAAAAAAAGTACCTTAACTGTAGGTGCAGTACTATATATGTTGTTGATTTCCAGCACTTCTTCTCCATGCTTAATGATCAGTGATCAGGATCTATCCATCTGTTGAAGATTAAGGAAATAAAACACATGCACAAACACACACAGAGAGATAGAGATCTTAATATTTGACTATTCCAAAAACTTGGGTAGTAGTGTGCCAACTATTTGTTACTACTCCTTAATACTTGGATATGCTTATGTTCAGGTTGCACATACTTCACGAATAAGGAGCACCAGCAGTGATATTATACTGTTGGTTCAGCAATGTTATTTATCCATCATTGGATCAAACATCTACCCTACTCATCCTACACCTAACCTATGTAATCCTATGGTGGATAACTAACATTGCTGAACCAGCAGTGTCAATCCACAACTAGTGTCCTTTACATATACTTTACAGCCTTTGGTTGGACATATTGTCTTTCTTTGCACTTCATGATTAACCATCACCAACAGAACTTGTTTTAAGCCTATGTCTAGACCATGAGAAATTGTAGTTTTACTTCTGTTGTTCCATTGCACATCTCAGCATCATTAAAAATCAACCTGTAAATCTAATGAGGCGAGGGACACTGGTCCCTGGAGCAAGGGGTGCCTATTCAATACACTGTTTGGTAGAAGTCACCAGTTTAGTGTTTGCACGTAAGAGTATTATGCATCTATGTATATATTTCCAAATCTACATCTTGACGGGGAATAAGCAAGCTTTTGTGCCGCAGAAAATGTAAAATCTTGCATAACAACTGTTATGACAATGTATAATCTAGTATAGTATATATGTACTCATAAAGCTCCATTGTTGTGATTGCAGAATCAGTCAATGCAAGCAATATCAAGCTGCAGATCGACAACAGACAGCAATGAGAGAGCAGCTGCGGGACCATCACCAGAATCCCAATTGGTAGAACCCATGACATGCAGTTCGTTTGGAAATATCCAGTTTATCGAGCAGGCCAGTCGAGAAACTGAAGCATCCTTGGCAGCCAAGTTAGAGACCGAGCTGCTGGCACAGAACAGATGCAATGCAATGTTACGGTACAAGGAGAAGAAGAAAACGCGAAGGCAAGATTCTCCTTGTCTCAATCTCTTCTGCTCTGAATTGCTTCCTGTTTTTCCTTTTTTTTTTTTCTTTCAAAAAGTTTAGAGATTGGGAGGAAGTTTATTGAAAAAATTATTCTCTTATCTAGCGAAAATGTTGTTTGACAGGTACGATAAATGCATTCGTTATGCATCACGGAAGGCAAGGGCTGATACTAGACAACGAGTGAAGGGCCGGTTTGTGAAGGCAATGGAAACTCCTGTGCTGGAATGAGCAGTTTATTATTCTTAGTAGTTGCTCATCGCCTGGTGTCCAGTCATACTTATGTTCCACTCAAGTGCCGTTCTACTATTTAATTGGTCAAATTATATGTTAGAAGCCGAGAAGAAGAAGAAGTGCATCTGATGATGAGTATTTTCTTTTAGTTTTTTTTTTTTTTTTTTTTTGTGTGTGTCAATTAATAAACGTTAGTGTAGTTTATTACTCACTCCGTCCCAAAATGAACAAAAGTTGTCTATACGGAGGGAGTACATATGACATGAGTAGCTTTATCCTCTAACTAAATAAAGATTGTATCAATTATAGGCTATATATGAAAATTATCCAACTTTGTCTCTGAAAAATGAGTCTTACAGACCGAGCAGCTTGGATAGAATGTATTTTGATCAGAACCATGATGATTCATTCCATTCCTTTGGTTTTCACCTGATTTCTTGCCGGCCGGCCAGCCAGCCTGCCCGCCTAAAATGCAGCAGCAGCACCACCACCACCATCAAGACCAAAACAAATGGCCTCGTACGATGATATTCTCACC
The DNA here is from genome assembly GCA_028566635.1 of Lobelia cardinalis. Taxonomy (NCBI): domain Eukaryota; kingdom Viridiplantae; phylum Streptophyta; class Magnoliopsida; order Asterales; family Campanulaceae; genus Lobelia; species Lobelia cardinalis. The sequence continues at coordinate 14,258,902 of JAOWAN010000047.1, forward strand.
GTACTTAATGTATGAATCAAACATGAAAATGATATATATATATATATATATATATATATATATTGGTCAACTAGAGAAAGTACTTCTAACAACTGGTAAACAAAATACTTACGACTACTTGCTACATCTAAGGAGGAGTTCAAGATTTGGTGCCAGAAATCAATCAAGAAGACGATCCAGCCAGCCACTCCGCTACTAGTTAGTAAATTTGATATACGTAATGTATAGGTGGCCAACTGCAATTGGCCGCTAGCTCCTCCTCAATCCTCGCCACCGTTAATCAGCACACTAATCCAGGTTAAGCACATGCATCTCCCTCCATACTTTTATCTACGTATTTAATTACTCACTAGTATTACGGATCCCACTGCTTTATTAAAAAAATAAAGGTTGAGACTGCAATTTATCAGTTTTCACCGACCCACGTGGAAGAGGTAAATCGCAGAGGATGTGCATCACAGGAGTCAGGGTGGAGAGCTAATGAATAGGTCCAGAGCTCTTAACTCTTAGATCACTCCCGCTTGTAACAAAGTCAATTCCATCTTGCGAAAAATCGAACCCTGCACACTATCGCCCCCTATCCGTCTTTGCCACTGTGATATATGCTCTGGGGCCCACTACTTTATTGAACTTGAAATGGAGAGGGTAGGGTGTCTACCTCTAAATCCCTCGAGTGGGATTTTGTTTTTTTGTTTTTTCCCTTGCGGAAAACTCTGAAAATCAGAGGTCGTTGACTTTATTATTTGACCAAACGAATAATATCCTAAATTGATTGATCTCAAGCAAGTTGCGACATTAGGGAAGATGATTCCATCGATCTAAATTAAACACTCTCTTCTAATCTAAGCCATTTCCCCCATTAACTAATATATTAATTATAATTATATACTCCTCTACGTATTAATTAGTGGAGCAGTCAATAAATAACTGCTAATTTAATTAATTAATTAAAAGTAATACTCCTTCCTAGTTTTGTGAATGGGAGTCGATGAAAATGTTCACGCTTATAGTGATGCAATCTTAACTATAAGGATTGTCATGAAATGGATCGAGAGATTGATGAGGTTGGCAAGCAAGTTTCCTCCTCCATCTTCGCTATTAACATATATCAACAGTTGTTTAATACGTAAGTGGTGCTGTCTTCCTACGCCTTCGCCATGTGCCTCACTTTCTCGATTCCTGAGCTCCCCCACTCTGCTGATTCTCTCTCTAATGGCCATTTTATTATATCTAACTCATGAGGAGTTAGAAAACTGTACCACTACTACTACTACTACTACTACTACTCTACTAGTGCAGCTGGATCGGAAGGAAGCTTCACAGATTGCTCCTTTCCTCTGTCTCCTCCTCCTGTCTGTCATATACCAGTAACTAATAAGTCTGTCAGAACCCAGAACCTGTTTTGCTTTTATTCCCTTCCATACTGCTCAATTACTCTTACCTGTTAATTTTTAGCTTCTCGATCGATCCCATCAATTTCCTCACCAACTGCTACGTACCCTCGTTGTCAATGGTCTCAATTACATGTCAAAGAAGGATGAATCTAGTTTAATTTGCTCTTATTTAACCCCTCTTTGTATCGTAGGATTCTGCTGATTGATGTAATTGTAGAATGTTATACTCCACAAAGAGTCCACTGCAACAACAATGGGGTGTACAGCTTCTGTGTACAGAGTTGGAAGGAAGAAAAGGAAGAACATCCCTGAAGTCACAGTCTTTGTTCCTTCAGTGCGTGTTCCCGTGCAATCTGATGTTCACAACACGCTCAGAGGGCTCGTTCCAAAAGATCTTGCTGATAGATTAGCTTCTTTCCGAAATCAAATTGTTTTAGTTGCTCAAGCCACAGGTTTGCTCTTACACACGTTCTTGTTTTCTTTTAACCAATGCTTTCGCTTTAACTTTATATCAATGAAATGAAGAGCAAAAATGTCATAACTTGGAGATTACTGAGAGTTTTTGGTGGTTGCTGCAGATGGATCTGCTGTGACCGAACTACAAGGAGCATTGCAGGAATACTTGTCACTTCTACTTGGGCTCACTGTCAAAGGTTTTTCACCGTCTTTCCACTCTCAGAAAATATGCATTTTTACTCATATAGGGGGATGACTAATTTTCCTGCAACAGAACATGGTCTCCAAGAAGTGGTGGAATTCAAATGGAAAATTTTAGAAGATGGAAGACAAGTATGGATTTAATGATCTTTTTCACTTTTGTTGTTACTTGTTGAAGAAATCTTATTTGTGCATTTGCATTTATAATTTTGATGAACAGGAAGTGTGCATAGCAAACTCCTGGTTTGAATTACTCTCTGTTGTTCACATGATGGCCATGTTGACGTTAACAGAAGCAAACTCAAAATTGACTCAAAATCAAACTAGCTCCAGTGAAATTCTTGTACCTGCAGGTGTGAGCTTCTTACCTGTCTGAATTCCGGAGCCAAATTTGAATTCATTTAATAATTCTCTTATTGATCTGTGATTACGTGTACCATCAGATAGCATGAGAAGCGCCATTGATTTACTGCTAAAAGCAACAGGGCTCTTGGAATTCTCACTCAGGAACATTCTTGTCTGCATACCACCTGAAATTAAGTACGCGAAATACATCCTGAAATTCTGGATCTTTTTCCTTCTTATGTTATTGAAGTATTTTGATATCATCTTCTAATTTATCAGGATCAGGTTGCCTAACGATCTGCGCGAGGGTGTACTGGAAGCTACCTCCATTCAAGCATTAGGACAGGTACAACTTTGACGTGGATATTGACAAAACTAGCACCCTTCTTCAAGCACCAATGGGAATTTGTCTACAGATAACGACCCTAATTTTAAATTATTTGGATACATGTAATGCCAGCTAACCTGGTTACCTTATTTTGGTTTTCTGGTTGAGGGGAGCGGGGTCATGACACCACCTCTTAAACTAGTGAGGAAGTCATTGTGCTTGTCCACGTACAAATATCTTAGAGGTTGCAGTCATAAGAACCATGATGTTCTGAATTCTCAATCAATCACAATCCTTCCCTTTAATTTTAGGTTAAATCTTTCATATTCATTTGTGTCCCATATTCTTCCCTTTGCATTATTCTTGGGTAAGAGAGCGAAAACTAGATGCTTAAAACACCCGAGTTTTCATCTTCTCTTCTGCATACATATTTCTTCAATTCTTCTATCACTGTTCAGGAAAAGGGTATTTTTACAAAAAGCTAGAAGCCATTTCTCACTGAATATGTTTTAAAGAAATTGACGTGATTTTATCAGAAACTAGATTAATTGTATCACTGTGCATGATGGCCTTAGAAACTTTACATCCTATTGCTTACCTTATGGGAACTTAATGTAAACTGATTTGTAGATAGGCAACCATTATGTTTTACAGTAACCCTAGAGGTGCTACTCTATTGGTCCTATGCAGATTGTATGCCTCCTTTTTCCAGCAGTTCACCTGTTGAATGACCAAGATGATGCTTCTCTGTATTAATATAAATCACTGCTAACTACTCTTTGAATTACATTCAGGGAACTGAAATGCAGCTAGCTTTGGCTGTTGAGAGTAAAAATGCAACTTTATCCGTCAAAAGGAGGCTGGCATGCGAGCAGTTAACCTATTTCAGCCAGGTGATCAAGTTCTGTTATAATTTGTAAATAATGGCCTGAGTTATCGTGATCTCATGTCGAGCTCAGTATGATAGAGCTCCTTCCACTAATTTTAAACATAGTTCTGATAACCCTTGTGAGGGTCAGCTTCACCTACTGATCAATATATTTATTAGATCACTATCATGATAAAATCTTGTTGAAACAACCAGACAAGAAAATGTTTGATAGCAAAATTTTACAGGACAATCAGCTGACTCTAACTTATTCTGAATCAATAACACCATATTTCTGTGAATTGTTCATCAGGCCCACTACTGCTTGTCAACATGTAACAACATTAATGGATACCCAAAGAAGCATCTGTTGTTCATCAAATGGAAATACCTTGAAGCAAAGGTTTGGTGCCAGCCACTTTATATCACTGCACAATCTTTTTCTTCTTAAAGTCTCTTTTACTTGCAATTCCACTCAATCAAGCCATTGTCCCAACTACTGAGTGGCAGAAAACTTCAATTGTAAAATTCTAATAGGCATTTGACATATAATCAGGCTGCAGCATACTACTTCCATGGTCTGATGACAGACAAGGGTACGGAACCATCCTGCCACACTAGTGCTGTGTGTTGTTTTCTTGCTGCAGAAGAACTACTAACTGAGAGCAAGAAAGCCTGTTTAAGCTTTTGTCTAGCAGTTCCCGTCACCAGGTTGGCATAGTTTGTCTCGTAAGAGTTCTACTACTGTGTTATTGCATTGAAACAATAATCTAATTTTTGATTGTCTTCTTTTCTTAAGAGCTCGTCCTCCCTGGGGTGCTATGAAGCATTTAAATAAGAAAATTCCTGAGACGGCATCTAGAAAGTCTCAGATGTACGGTTACCTTTTAGAGCAAGAGAAGTAAGGAATTGCACATTATTTCATTTTTCAACTTCCATTGATGTAAACTTCAAAGCACTTGCTCATGTTTAATTACCACCTCTTATGCTTACTGTGCGTGCAGGGAGCTTGGGGTTTTGCCCGAACTTCCTGAATTTCCATTGTCATTGAAAGCCGATGACTATCAACTGCCAGAAATGGATTCAGAATGGGACAAGAAGAAAAGGGATCAAATCCCAAACCAAACCCTAAAAGAGCACCTTGGAGATAGTGAAGATGAGCCCGAACTTAAATGAGACTCTATGGCTGGCTGGCCTCCTCCATTTTTCTTTTTTCCTTTTTCAATTCATATATAGTCGAGGAATTCAGTATCTAGTAAAGAAGTTACTCCACGAATAACCCAACCCGGAGATATATAATTAGTGTCACATGCATGCATGACTTGAGATAAAATTGTATCTGTAAAATGCCATATTGTTTTGGAAGAATTTGGTCACTGATCTGTAAGTAGTGCATGGGTGGGGGAAGGCCAGGGCAATTCAGTGATTTCTTCAACTTAATTTGACAGTCAAAAGATGAATAGGTTTTTTCATAACATTTCACATCAAGATTATTGAAAAGATGCCGAGAAAACTGAATCTGATAATTTTTTTTTTTTTTAAGAAAAAAAAAAGACTAAAAATATCAGACTTAATTACAAACACGTCAAGCAAGCATAATATATATGGTACACACATATATATATATATATATATATATATATATATATATCTCCCGTTGGTAATTCTAAGTTCCAAATCAAGCAAGCGGCTGGGATGTCACTAGATCTCTTCTTGCAACTTAATTAATTAGAGTAATTCCCCAAAAAGAAAAAATTCTAGTAAAAAAAAAAGAAGAAGAGAGAAATATTTAATGTATCTAGCTATATATGGGGGTGTGATGAACAACTATAATTAATTAAGAAGGCAGGCAGGCAGGCAGGCAGGCACATGATGATGATGGATGATGGATGATCATTCTGAGGAGTGAATCTTGAGTTTATAGGCAGCCATGAGGGATAGAACCAGCAAGCAGAAGAAAGCCAAGAAAGACATGACAATTGACAGCAACACCTTGTCACAGAATTTGGTCACTCGATCACATATGGCAATCCACCCCGTCTCATCCTGCCCGTAACGACCCACGTACCCGATTGCAGTTGCCCCTGAACTTCCTGCCACTACTAGCACCGCCATCACCTGCATGCGCCGCCCGCCGGCCAGAAGTTTATTTTAAATATTAATTAATTAGCTAACACCGGCCCATTAATATATATACATTAATTTAATACATATATATATATCTTACCAACCAAAATCTTAATTATATTCTTTTAATTTATTGGGGATTTAATTACCATATCATGCAAGAGCAAGTAGAAATAGTTGCCCGGATTTGTTTTAGGGCGGCGGCATAGGACGCAAAGGAGGAGGATCATAGACAGCAGGGTGAAAGCACAGACGGTGGCATCCGTTCCCACCTTAAACCTGCAGATTAAGTGTGAAACATATATGTATGCGTGAGAAAACGATAATTTAATGACACCGGAAAGGAAAAATACCCTTTTTGTTTGTAGTTTTTCCATTGAATCAATAAAATTCTCAGGTACCGTCCGTCCTGGTTCTACGAAAAGAATTAAGGAAAACACGTAGTAGTATAGTAGTTGTAGCAATTAATGAAGATTTATTGATGAAGATTGTGGGCCGGGGATAGAATTAACATGCATGATCGAGAAGGGTGCACGCACGCACCTAAAAGCAGCAGAGTATTGGTATTTGGCAATGAAATCAATCCCGAAAAAGGAAACAGATTGGCGACTGGAAAGCATCGCGTAAATTGCAAGTGCGGTGAATAAAAGAGCCAAACATCTGAGGCTGATTTGAACCACCATGAAGGCCCTCCTCCTCCTCCTAGTACTAGGTGAAGCAGTACCGCGTTTCGGGCTAATTGGCGAGGAGACTGAGACCGAGAAATTGTAGGGGCCGCCATTACTTATTTTCTGATCACGATCACGATCACCACCAGTAGTAGTAGCAGTACTCTCCATTAATTACAGCAAGGGTTTGATCGGTTGATGATCAAGATCGATCGATCAGCTAAATTTAAGAGAGAGAAATAATTAAACAGAAACCAAATGAACCACCCGGCCCAAATCTTAAATACATACTGTATTAATTAATATACTCCAGGCAGGCAGCTAGCTAGATCTAGCGAGGTGGGTGCGCGCATGGTGGTTTTAAGAAGTAAAAGTTGGTGAATAGCATTACATACTAGTAGTATGAAAGATTGAAAGAAAGAAAGAAAGAAAGAAACCAAAAATGACATAAATCTGTATTTAAGAGGCTGACGATCGAGATTATATATTGGCATCTACCTTACTGACTACCAAACTAAACTTGATTACTCACTCCGTTTCTGACTTTATTCGATATTTAGAATTTGGTGCTCTCTCTCTCTCTCTCTCTCTCTTTCTCTTTCTCTCTCTCTCTCATTCGGAAAAGAGAAATATATAGTAGATGGGGTGGTAAATTAATTAGGGAATGATCACAAGTCAAATTTGGTGATAGATGATAGACGATACTGTTCAAAATATGAGATGGAGTAGATGAGTTTTTTTGCTAAAATGTCTATTTTACCCTTGGATGTGAAAGGTTGAATGTAAT
>JAOWAN010000047.1:14266175-14277425 GCA_028566635.1 Lobelia cardinalis
ACCCCTTTTTTTTTTTGGGTTTTATTACATTTTTTGTTTTTTTTTGTTTTTACCCCTTAACCCCCCCCCCCCCCCCACGGTCCCCCTCTCTCTTTCTTGGTGGTGGTGATTTGCTGTGGTAAGGTAATTTCTTGAGAAGAAGAAGATCTGAAGTTGGGGATGTGGAGAAGCAGATCTGGGGTCGTGTTCTTGTGTCAATCCGGAAGTTTGTTAATTTTGCAGATGTGGTGGTGGGGTTGTTGGCAGTGATGGTGGTGGTTTGGTGGTTGGTGATGGTGGTGGCGGTGGCAGTGGCGGTGATGGTTTGGTGGCAGTTATGGTGGTGGTTTGGTAGTTGGTGGTGGTGTGATGGTGGTGGTGGTTTGGTGGCAGTGATGGTGATTGGTGATGGTTTGCTGGCAGTGGTGGTGGTTGTTTCTAATTTTTTTTTTTTTTAATAAAAGAAAGAATAGATTTTTTTATCAAAAATTATTTTTTTAAGTAATGAAGGGTAAAAGTGTCGTTTTTTTCTTTTTTTCCCAAATTTATTGTCCACATAAGCTCCACGTCAGCGCCACATAGGAAATATTTTGCCACGTTGACGGTCAACTAGGTCAAAATAGGAGCAAGGACCAAATGAGGTAGTTTTTAAAATACTCAAGGATGATATATATGGGGTACTTTTGAAGAATAAGGACTAAAAGGAATACTGGATCATAGGTCAGGGACCAAAAGGTGCATTTTGCTTTTTTGAAACCAGGTCCCAAAAACTTTCTTAGTGAACACGACCTGAAAGTTTTCAGTATCAGTTTATATGTAGCCCTCTGCTGCTCATGATCTTTCTCAACCACCCTGACAGATGACAAAGATGAACAAACGTCTCACATTCATAATATTTCACTTACAACGTTCCACATTACATGCCAGACCCAAGCTAACTTGCAAAAACAAAGTTCCCAGGTTATAAACCTTGCCTAGTAGACACAAATAACTTGAACAACCAAACCACAGAACATGAAACTGAAAGCAAACAACAACTAATACTGATTCAACTGCTATTTTGCTTTTTTATGAAAATAAACAAACATCACGAAACTATTTAATTTCTGGTATGTTTATGCTTTTCTCTGTATCATGCCATTTTTTTTGGATGTCCACTAAGGGACAAATTTGTATATGCTTTTACATTACAGATTACACTACTCTAGCAGTATCTCAAGAAACGACACCAATGGTTAGTGGCACTACAGTTATATACACACACAAAAAAGCACTACAACCTCCAACAAACGACGCCTAGATACAGGAATTTCAGCAGCTGATATCGAAGTACTTTGGATCTTCAGGGAAATGGTATTCCACATTCAACTGCCATGAGACGTCAATAATAACCATCAACTTGCATGTGTGTGTATAATAAATTAGTACTGCAAATGAAAAGGTAGAAAATTTCAACGCCATCCAGTCCAAGACTAATCTGCAAACTGAAATTCTAAGGTGTTTAGACTTTTTCAGTCACATTGTGATGCGCTATGACAGTAGTATGAATACAGTAGTGGTTGTTAAGTGTTCACTACCGTATGGCACTTTGCAATTTTATAGTGTACAAGGCCTTCTCTTTTTTATTTGATAACTAGTTTGTTATCCGTTAAGCTGTTATAAGTACATGTTACGTGTGAAGTGATGACAAACTTTTGCAAGTATTAACAGTCCATTTTCTCTCTCATCTTGTTCTCATTTGGGGATCGATTTCTTGGCAATTCTTGTTTTGCATGTTAGTTTTCTACACAAATCTTTGATTCACCAACTTCACAATGGCTATGGGGTAACTCAAACTTTCATTTGCATTCTTTCTAATTAAAGCAATTAACATCTCAAGCGCCAGCCAAATTCACCAACAAAAGAAATGAATATTCACAAACAAAGAAAAAGAAAATTTACAACAAGGAAACATTAAAAATTCTTCAATGGTGTCATTTGGTTTCTGATTAATCTTTGAGGTGGAAGACTGGTTCACAGCCAAAGATTTTAATTACATAGGCTCAAGTTAGGATAATTGAAGATTATTGTGTAGCCAAGAGGTTTTTCCAAAATGCGAATTCTTTCATCCTCTGATTGGTCACTATTCCCCCCCTCCCCCCACACCACCACCACCACCCATCATCACTTATTCATCTATGGATGGTTCACAAATGTAATTGTATTAAACAAAATGCATACATTCTCAGTAGTCAGTACTATCAAATTATGTGGGAAGAAGCTATTTTATTGGTACACAGGCTGAGCATAAACTCAACATGGGCATAGCTCATTAGCATGCATACTATTACTAGCACCACAGTGAAATTTACTCAAAAAAGGGTGTAAGATGCAACAAATGCGAACTTCAAATAACTTCCAAGGAATAACAGCAGCATACCTTCCCTTCATCAGAATCTGAATGGCGTTGAGGGAAAACCACTCTTAAATCATTGTATAAATAATATTTCCTTTCCCTTTCATCATCTAAAGTAGATTGTCGTACTGCCAGATCAGATCTTGACCTTTGATCTGATCTCAAACATTTTTTGCGAGGACAGAGAAAACGGAGATGAAGAGCATAACGCAAGGCACCTGCAGTAGTAGTACTCCCATTTACCCTTGAGCAAGCATCTCCGCAGTTTCTGTCAGTTCCATTACGAGGATCACTGAAATCCTTGTCATTATTGCACCCAGATACTGCACTAACTACCACATTTTTTTGACCAGAACCACATCTATCTGACTTCAAATCCACATTGTCCTGACATTTGTTTCCCATTTTCTCCTGCATTTCTACCCCTTGTGAAGACATTGGTGATGAAGAGGCCAGGCTGACCTTCTGACGCAAGAAAGTCTAATTCATTTGAACAAAGACAGAAAGGCAAAGATATCTAAGAAATTTCAGGTCTAAATCTTATTTATAGAACAGAAGTTTATTAAAGTAACAGAATGAATCATGATCCGGTAAGCATAGGTACTTGGTGTATTTAATGTATCAACATCAACATTCACTGATCTGCAGAAATTATGACCGGCTAATTAGCAACAACATTATCATAACCCCTCCCTCCGCTCAAGTCAAGTCAGTCTTTATCCTAATCACATGAGGTTGGCTATACGAATCATTATCCGTAATTCAATACGATCCAGTGCAAGGTCATCACATAACCCCTCCCTGTAAAAACCAAAAATCTTTCCTGAAGTAATGGCTCTCCCAAAAATGAATCCTACATGGTCATTTCACAGGAACTATCAACGAAGGAATGGGAAACCATGATGAACACGCCAATTGTTTCGGGGCAAGATAAAACCAACATTAAATTTGATTATAAGTGAACACTGACATACGTAAGGTTTCAGGGAGCGGGAACCCTTAGTGCACCCAAAAGGGCCACTCAAAATAACTTAACTTGCAGCCACCATATGTGAAACTCCATATCAGTCACACATGAGAAACTGCCAAATGTTCTGGAGGCCTATCATTGATAAGATTACTTTCAGGAATTTCTTAATTATTAAGTATGTTTCATTGCTTTATTTTATCCTTTTTCTGTTATCTATTTTTGTTTTACCATTTTCTTTTTAACTTTTAAAATGATGCTTGTAAATAAAAAAATATAAAAAAACAGTTCGAGATATAAGCAACTAAGCAAGCTCAATCAATAGCAGTAGCGATATCCACATACCTTTGTACCAGCCGGCATGTCACTCAGATCATAATTACAAAAGAAAGTATGCAGAGGCGTCTTTTCCGGGTTGCTTAAAACCTGTGAAAATCAGTTCAGTTTTGTGTAAGTGAGTCATTCCAGCAAATTGTAAGCAGTCGTTTGACCTTTCACAAAGTTGAAACCACGCATTAAACGATTATGGACACCATTTAAGTCCACTTATAGAGGTGCGGCAAAGAACCATCCAAAATTATAGCAAATGCATGACAAGTAAACAGGAGACAGGTAATTGCTAAACTTAGATTCATGGTCGGCGTGTGCTTATCAGGAATTCAGGATGTGGCAGATAGGTAAATTCCCTCATAGTGACTCATAAGAAGAAGGTACGTCACTGTCTGCGAAGGTCGTAATTAAGAAAGGGATTCACGGCCATGAAGTCAATATTTACTAGGTCTGATCCTAGTTGGCTTTCTGCTTCCCATCCGCTGATGGTTGGTATTATTGTTTTCTTCCAGTTTTGCAAGCTGCTCCTTGGATTCATGGGGAAAACGAGGAAGTGACGGTTTGTGCGTTTCGATGAGTTTTCTCTGCTAGTCAGTTTTCTTTATGTAGTGACATATGGTCTCTAATGATGAGTAGAATTCTTTGGGAAATGCAAGTGGGTGATTGGGTATGGATATTAGTATTACACATACACTGGTAATCACTTGAGCTAGCCATATGATCTAGATTATGCTTTGTTGTGAAGAGTAAACAAGAACAAGAAGAGCCAAGAGATTCATGAAGATATCAACTGTTGGCTGTACAAACAAAAGGTTATGACGCATGCAACGGAAGCGCTCAGGAAAAAGACATTAGAGTGTGGTTATTAACATAATCTAAGAAGGCTAGGATAGGGAAATAGTTAGTATAGCAAACACAGTTGAGTAAAGCATAATGCCGTATAATAAGCACTCAATGCTACCTGTAATTTACAAATTCTAGTAGTAAGAAATCTAATACCAGTTGTATTCGCCCTTTAACTGGAATGCGTAGGCGACTCTTAGAACTATAAGAATCATCACTGACAAGGCCCCTTTTTAAACTTTGACCCCTCAACTTGATTAATTGACTGCTGCCTGCAAGATCTATTGAAGCATGGTACAGTAAGTAACAATCCCCATCAACACTGGTTACTGTAAAAGGAAGTTTCTGGACTTTAGGTGAGAAATTTCCTCCATTGACGCTCAACACGGCTAGAAAACCATCAATTTTCTGCAGAAAAGGTACAGTGAGGATTATAGATGACCCTGAATCCATAAGTGTTTACAAGATTCAACATACATGATGAGTACTTAGGCGGCATAAGAAAATCGAACCTTACTGAGATTTCCGGATGAAAGCCGGCCAGACAATAGAGATTCTTCGAACGATCCCACCAATGATCTCCTAACAGGAAGTCCCCTAGAACTTCTGCCTAACATCCTCATAAGGGGTGCAGTTGCTAAGCCTTTGCATGAAGGCCAGCTCTTTCCAGTGCTACTTTCTGGAGAATAAGACTGACTTTCTTCGTGTAAGAAACATATATCTTCAAAAGGCCCATTAGACATCCTATGATCCTCTTCATTAGAAGTGAAGAGGATACCTGAGACGTTTTCATCAAGAGAGTGTTCCACATGCTCGAATGTTATATACTCACTTTCTCTCTCTTTGATACCGTTCATGCATCCTTGTTCAATTTTCATCTTTTGAGAAGATTTGGGACCAAGGGGAGATGATGAAAGAGGGATCGAAGTAAGCTTTTCTACAGATACTGATACGGCCGTACATTGGGGTTGTACCTTACTCGATTCTACCAGGGAATTAAATACATGAGAAGTTAAACAGTTCTGAGGAAGACCAGGTGGTAGTTCATTCTCCTCTGCTACTGGCCCATCGGTGAAAACATTGGAAGCTGTTCTGCTGTAATCTCGTAACATGTCATTTGTTCCTGAACTTTTTGGAACAGACCACATTGAGGTGGTGGAGTAATTTTTGCTCCCAACATTTGCTTTCTTATGATCTTTTATCAATGTGACACAACCATCAGTTGTGGCACGGGAAGCAATCTGTAATGTACTGCAGCCAATGTCTAGGCCATCACCACTGAAACTACTAGATGAGAGGACGCCATTCAATGGTGACAACAGTCGCTTCCTTGCAAGTGAACCACTGGACCCAGTGTCTTCATTGGTGAAACCCCTGGACGTATAAAGTTGTGGATCAGAAACACCATCAGATCCAGCAACAAACTCATTTTTACCAGATTCAAAACCCACAATCCTAGAAAAAGGAGCCTGAACACTTCTTTTTGATCCCGCACCTAAGAAATCAAATTTAGGTTTGGAACCAATTTTCAACCCATGGACATCGGCTACAACATCCAAGCCCTCTTTCTTAAACAAATTATCAGGGAATCTTTTGAACTCCAAGGCTGTTTTCCTCTGAAAATCTCCAACAGAGGAGCATATAGGACCTCCATTAGCTTCTGTTGTACTCTCAGGATGCATTCTATCCAAAGCACACTTTATGTGATTGGCAGATTGAGATGGACAGCAATCAGAGGTGCTCAATAATCCAACAACCTGAGAAATTTTAGTGGATGAAACTTGTGGCAATCCCATAACTAAAACTTATGCCTAAAGTGATACGAACATTCTTTTCTGAAAGAATGTGGAAAGGATTGTGGATATCCCAGTGGCCTATGTATGAAAACCGCAACACCTAAACTTACAGCCAAGCATCTATCACATTAGGCCCACTGAAGTATGAGCATTGACTAAGCACCCAGTGATAGCATAATTGCAACCTCCAACTCTATGAAAACAATTGCTACACATAGCCAGTGCACCTTTAGCTAAACGATGTATATTCCTGAAAAGTTGCAATGAAAACAGATATAAGCTATTATGAGAGCAATAGATAGGATCAGATAACATTAACTATACAATCTACTGTAACAGTGAATGTATCTCCTAGGGGAATCACCGATCAATTTAAAAGCGGTTATCTCAGTAAATTATACTTGTGAGTTTACACTGTTGAGCGCTTTTACTTTTCACTAATAAATCATAGAAATATACAAAATCTAAGAGTTGGAAACTGGTAGATGACAATCAAATTATGAATTGAAGAACAAACCATAAGCAGTGTAGAAAAGGGAGAATCAAGGGACGGAAATCAGCAATCAATTTTATCCATATTTTGAACAGAAATACGCGGTGGGGGAAGGAAGAATAAAAGGCAACAGATTACTTGTACGGTGACACATTCACCATATTCACTTGAAATGAGAGATTAAATAATCCAAAAATTAGATGGCTCCTTATCGACTACTCCCCACTTTCAACTTTGAAGCAACGTTATAAAAGCAATTTAAAAAAAAAACAATCTCAAAATGCTGCTGATCAAATATGGAACAGATTTAAGTTGCAGGAGGATCGTCGGAAACTGTAAGAAGTCGAGGACGGACCGGAAAATGTGGTGATCGGCGAATTTCAGCGGTGGTGGTGCAGAAGAGAATGCAGCAGAATCAATCTCGTGATGGTCGTCATCACGAATTGAAGGAAATGTGTGTAAAGAATTGAGAAAAATTTTGAATTTAGGGGAAGAAGAAAAAGTGAGTAAAATTAAGGATGCTTTCTACTTTTGGGTGGTGGTTTGCTTTGCGGTGTGGAGTGTATTCCATCAATTCAATTCTTCTGTTCGGGGAAATGGTGAGCGTAGCGTGGCAATTAAAAATGGCTGTCTCGTCTTTCTTTCCGCTTGTTTTTCACTCCCTCTCTTTTTTCTTTTTCTTTCCTTTTTTTTCCCTTCCATTATTCTTTTGTCAATATTTCCTTCTATTTTTAAGGTTTGAATCACAAATTTAATATATCTTTCAATATAACTTTAAATTATATATTGATTAGAGAGAGAGAGAGAGAGAAATTAAATGGTGAAACTCCGATGAAAGAGGAAAAATAAAAATTATAATGTATCAATATGCTCCATCTGTTTCCTTTTAATTATCGACATATTGCAAGAGAAATAATACTCCCTCTGTTTCGTTTTAATTGTCCATGATGATGATATATTGTGTGTGAGATAATTTCATTTTTAGGATAATTTCTTCTTTAAAATTTGGCAATCGGTGATTTTTATTTATTTTTTTTTCACCGTTTCTAATAAATGCATTTTATTTTTTTTTATGATTATCTTGTTTTTTTAATTTTGGCCGTTTTTTTTTTTAAATGCAAATTGATTTCATATATACGGAGGGACCAGAGTTTGGCAGACCCAGCGGAAAGTTGGAACGGGCCAGACATGATGACATATTGTGGCCTGTAATATGATTTCCTGTTTTATTATACTAATAAATATGAAAAACATTCAGCAGAAGGAAAATTGTGTCGTCTGTATACTAGTTTAAGTTTTTGGAAGGAAATGCAATTTTTTTTTTTTTATTCGAGTGTTTTCATCATCACTTTTGGTATCGTGATCTACGCTCCTTCTTTTTTAATTAAGAATAGGCAATCATTTATTAATCTACATTTTTTGAGAGAATATAGGATTTTTTATTATTATTATTATTATTTTTTAACAAGAATTAGCACATAAGCTATATCAAAAACATACTCCCTTCGTTTCGTTTTAATTGTCCTGAAAACGACATAAAAGCTCTCATAACATGAACAGTTAAATTGAAACGGAGGGAGTATGTATATATAATGGTGTGATTGAGCAAAACTGAGCCAGCAATCTAATCTGCCGTGAAATGGATGAGCATTCTAATCTGCCTGCCGCAGTTAACTTGAAGGAATACAATCAACTAAAGTAAAGCCCACGGGCGGGCCGGGGTCAAAATGAGCTACCCAACAACTTTTAGGATTACATGAGAAGATCACGGACGGGGCAATTAAAATGGTTTTGCAGCCTCTTCCATCATCTTCTTAACTCTCATCAGTTTCTCTATCTCCTTCAGGACCTGCAATTATCATCAGCAACGCCAGAAACATACAATTAATCCATTTGTTCTGTACTTCTCGAGTGAGTGATTACGACCTTCATCATATACAGACTACTTTTTATTTTGCTTCACCTCCAAACCCATTTCTTCTGTGGTAACAGCCTGTACGTCGTCATAGCCCAACTTACCCGCAACTCCTATCAACACATTTAATGTAACTGTTAGAATTTAAGGGCAAATATGAAGTACAAATAGACCAGGAAAGCCATGCCATGGGCATATACTCTGGAGTGACACGGTTGCATCTGCTGTCGCATATTTGCTTTGCATTTTTTTGTACAGCTCCCGTAACTGACTCAGTACCTGCTAACCATTCACCAGAAAAGTCATATGATCATGATCCAGGAGTGCAGGAAATGTCTAATTCTTGTATTCCAGTAAAAACATTCTTCATGATTTTTTATTAAGTAATGATATGCTCCCGTAATAGTTAAATGGAATGAATAGACCTCAGGATGCGATCCAGAGATTGAAATATCTGCTAAAGGAAGTCGAGTCCTATCTTCCACCACTTCCTCGGCAACCATGTCTAGAGGGACATCAATCCATAGTGAGATCCCGTATCTTACGAGCCCCCTGTAGGATTTCCCAAAAAGAAAAAGGGAAAAAACTCTGAAAATTACTATTGGAAATGAAGAATTTGATTTCAGAATGATAAAGATGTGTTGAAAGAAGACTGAGTTTAGATGTGAAAAGCATCTTGCGCAGATGAATAGATTTCAGGCATGATAAACTACTAGTGAAGAGAAAAAGCATGCATCTTCTTACAGATTAGTAGCGCTCTGAACAGCACCATCTCCAGCAGAAACAACTATCCGACCCATTGAAGATAACTGCTTCAATACTTCAGTCTGCAGTTGTAGGATACCCAAACTATGCCCAGTTAATTTTACTAAAGATACCAGTTTGAACAATCAGTGTGTCTTGTATGTGTGTATGTTTGTATGACTAGTTGTTCTGTATTGTGTGTAGGCTGCAGTAAGCCATACTACAGTGTGATGACAGACCACATAAGGCATTCCAAGAAAGAAACTAAACAAGGTCGACAGAAACGACCTCTGACTCACGGAATCCATCTTCATTAGTCTCTTTATATACTTTTGCAGCAGATTCCCCGCCAGCAGCTTCCACAACCAAAGAATCACTGTGTCGTGCCGCTATATCTTTTAGACTCTCTTGTTTTTCAATGAGAGTAGTTGTGTCAAAGGTTGAATTCAATTGTACATAGCAATTTGAGAAGAGTGTACCTGTCAAAGTAGTAATAACGGAATGCCTCTGCAAGAAGATTCCCCACCCTAGTTTTCATGGAGCTGTTTATCCCTAATAAATTCGCCAAGAATAATCAGACTACAGGTGAAAGTTGAAGTACCAAATTAGTAATGTGGAAATAAGGCGAGCCGTCTCAAGTAACAATGCTTACCAAGAAGATAGATGCAAGTTCCTTTCAGTCCATAGGATACGTCTAGTGCCTTCTTCTGAATTTAAAACTGAACAGTTAAAATGAGGGTTGCTTTAAATCGTTATGAGACGCGCACAAAGACACCAGCAATGCTATGTGAACACCAATCCGAAATACCAAGAAACTAATAAATGGATTCTAAAGCAATTTTATATCTCCTTATAATTCTCGCTCATAAGCGTCAGAAATCAGGACCACAGAGGGGAAAAGAAAATCACCATGACTTCCAACGGAAGACCAGCCTCACCAACCTCGACCGCCGCGGAACCTAACAAGAAAATTTCATGAGACTATCATGATGAAAATTGGAGTACTAAGATGCGACAACGCCACAGAATCATCATCCACGGGGTGAAAAACAAGTTTCAGATTCAATTAGAAGCAGAAATACACAGCAGAGAGTAATTGGCAAGCCTCCTCGCGCAACAACCAAATTGTTAGTCGTCTTCGAACATGGATTTCCGCTTTTGCATTTTTAAGAATAGAAGAGATAGTTAGAAGAAGCTTAAGGAGAAAAAAAAAAAAAGGAAAATACTAGTAATACATTTCTCTGAAGCAAATTATCAAACAGCTAGATTAGAGGCTCAAATAAACGATATAAGAGAACCGAAATGGAATATGTATGCTTACCATCATCGAGTACGGATTGACAGGTAGTGAAGAGTTGACGGGAGGAGGATTTACGGTGGGAACTGATCAGCGTTAGGGAGAGTGGCGAAGTTCGTTGGGGACTGTGAATTATTGGTCCGTAGCGATTGGAGGCAAAGGAGAGAGAGAAACGAGGACGGAACCGAGGGTAACGGAGGAGTGGTCGGAGGTCGCCGGAACTGCAACTCGCTTGGATTATCTCCATATCTATTCTCGGA
Source organism: Lobelia cardinalis (assembly GCA_028566635.1). NCBI lineage: Eukaryota > Viridiplantae > Streptophyta > Magnoliopsida > Asterales > Campanulaceae > Lobelia > Lobelia cardinalis. The sequence goes on from JAOWAN010000047.1 coordinate 14,277,195, forward strand.
GAGTTGTCTTATCCTCCTCCTCCCTCAATCACTGTCAGAATAGTACATTTAGTATTTGCTCTTCCAAATATAAAGTTACTAGTAAATGCCCGTGTCTAGAGATACGGTGCTCGGACACGGCGCAAGAATATATAAAAATTATGAATATTAATCGAGAAAAAACTATAAAGAAAAAAAATAAAAAATATATAATTTAACAAAAATAAATTAACATAATTACACATAAAATAT
>JAOWAN010000047.1:14300388-14311269 GCA_028566635.1 Lobelia cardinalis
AAACCTGTGTGTGTGTGTGTGTGAGAGAGAGAGAGAGAGAGAGAGAGAGAGAGAGAGAGAGAGAGAGAGAGAGACCATTTTCATGGATGTAAACACGAGGGTTTCCATACACATGCTTCAGATACTCCAGAAGTTCTTGCAAACCTGAAGGCATTATCGGGTACTCATACAAATCAAGCCACTCAACTACAAAAATAGAATAATTTCTGTTAGGAATATTATTTGAGCTTCGGAGTTGAGAAATAACTTTTAAATGAAGCTAACATACACGACTGCTCCATTCCAGTGTCTGCCACGAAATCCCTGCTATCCATTTGAAAGTTGCTGGATTTGTCCTTGACGTTTAGTGTGATGTAGTGGTTCAATCCTATGAAATCAAACGAACCCTTGACTAGTAACGATTCTTGCTCTGTGAATGCTGGAATTCTGGTACCTGCAATCTTCTTCATGATTTCGGGATAATCCCCGAACACCAGGGGATTCAGAAACCTGAAATGAAACATTAGTAACTAAGCCAACATATATATTCACGTTTTCCTTTTTGTTGAAGGCTCGAGTGAGTGTGAATCGAGGGTCTTCTTTGGGCTTGTGACTTACCAACCGATGTAAAACTCAATGGCTCGTTGAGTTGCCATTTTGTCTTTGATCAAGTTTGTATAAGGAGCATACCAAAATGCGTAGAGATTTATTCCCACGAAACCATGCTGTGTCGCCTGCATTTATGGGTTCGACATTTTTCTTTCATCAAAATCTAACCATGTTGTCAAAGAGGTGATACTGAAAAATGACATTTTCATGTGATACCTTGTAATTTTTGTGGTAGAGCCTTGTTGCTGATGCATGCGCTAGCAACATATTATGAGCAACAACATATGGTTCGGTAGATGAGTTACCACTAGAACAATTTATCAGTCCAAATGGGAAAGAACAGCGCCCAGGTGGCGTAATTCCCTGATCATAACCACCTACGGCAAATATATTGGCTTCATTAAAGGTAGTCCAATGTAGAACTCTGTCACCGAATTCTCTGAAGCACACATCAGCATAGGCAACAAAGTCGGTCCTGCATTCATATGATAAACTTCTCTTAGAGCAGAACGTTGGTAGCGATTGTGAGTTCAGAAATGTACACTGATTTCCGACTGATCCACCCCTCATATTCGTCTTCAAGTATCTGTGGTAGGTCAAGATGAAATAACGTAATATGTGGTTGTATACCTGTAAATGGATAGATATACTTGTTAATGGATAGCCATAGGGCAGGATGGGGGAAAAGGAGAGATCAAAAGTGAGAGGGCGGGGGAGAGAACCATGTTTAACAAGTTCGTTGATGAAATTATTGTAATATTGTAAACCCTTGGGATTTATCGGTCCTCTTCCACCTGAAAAAAGGAAAGAAAACCGAGACTATGAAAAAGAAAACCAACACATGAAGCATTCGGATGTAGTTATGCAGAAAGATGGGCATACATACTAGGGATGAGTCGAGACCATGAGATGGAGAACCTGAAGGCTTCCAAGCCCATGTCCGCCATAAGTTGAACATCCTCCTGCAACAGTTGAATGAATGCACATTAGAACTCACAATTGCGAATTCAGCAGAGTTTTGAAATTCTTACATTGAAGACTTGTGTGTGTGTGTGTGTGTGTGTGTGTTGGTAGACACAAAGAAGAATGCGATTATTGTTTCTAGAAAGCAAAATTATTCAAATTATGTAAGGCGATTTCTATCTGCAGAATGTATATGGTATACCTTGTATTTGTGATACTCATCACATGCTATGTCTGCATTTGCTCCACCTGCATAACCCAAAGTTAGAAATGGGTATATATTTCAGTAACATCTAGTAACAGTAACATTAATTCACATATTCACTGCTATGTTCCCTGATTTCCAAAACGAGCGTCACAAATTATTTCCAAAATGAGTGTCACAAATTGTTCTTGAGCGAGAGCAATTTGTGAAACTCATTTTGGATCGAGAGCAATTTGTGACACTCTTTTTGAAACGGAGGGAGTAGAAATCAGCAAAGTACTACTAACCAGCATGAGCAGAGGTGTCCCAAATGCTAGGAGTCCTTCCATCTTCAAATGCTGCACCCTCAACCTTATAAAAACACACACACAGGTACACGTATTCAGACACATACACACACACACAGAGAAGCACCACTAGAGAGAGAGAGAGAGAGAGACCTGATAAGCAGAAGTTCCAGAACCAAAAACAAAGTCAGAAGGGAAGTCAAGTCTGCCATAATCAGCCTTTGTTAGCACTCCAATGGAAAAAATTACTCCTACTAGTACTAGTAGCAGCAATAGAAGAAGAAGATGGAATTTATGTAGAGAAGATGAGCCTTTCATCATCCGCGGGGGGGGGGGTGGGGGGGGTGGCTCTGATCACAACTACCCCCCAACTCTTGGTTGGTTTCCTTTAATAATTTGGATAAATCACTGCTCCCCTCCCTCCTCCCTCCTCCCCCCACTTCAATAAAAGTGGTAATATTATTGACCAATAATAGTTGGTTGGACTTGGTTCCATCATTTATCAACTAAATTACGTGCAAAATTTCCATTCTTTGGCAGTGTCGGGCACACTCTTGGACCTTCCATAAAGATTTCAGGTTCTGGCGTGACGTTTCTTTTTGGAAACTCTTTATACCCACTATTTTTTTTTCCTACTTTTTCGTTCCAAATTATTTTCGATCTATTATGCTTAATTTTGCTTACATTTTTATCAAATATTATCAAATATTATAAAATTATAAAATACTTCTTGCAATATTATTAGATAAAAAATTTTGTTGATCGCTCCGATTTACTAAATTACCGCTGCAATTGTTCTTTATAAAGACTTGGTTGAAATTGCAATAAATTTATCAAAAAAAGTCCCCCCCAAAAAAAAAAAAATTGTAACAAAGCAATACTTGAAATCGTTTTAGGCAAATCTTTGAAAATTTCATTGTTCGATTTCTTTATCCACGTCGATCCAATCACTTCATAGAGGGGCGAGGAGCAAGGACCACAAATATATTTTGTACAAATCACAAATATCGTATAAATCATATATATTTGTTGTATTTAAATTAATATTTGTTATGTCTTAGTACCATATATGGTATCTTGTAATATAAAAATACAAGAAAAATAACACTCCATTCGATTCACAACTGATAATATTTTAGCAAAGAAAAGTTATTACATTAAAGTTGTCATTTTAATATTTTTAGGCTTTTTTGATCCTTATTTGTTAAAATTACCTTCATATTCTTCCAACTATCCATGATTATTAATTGCATTTACCTCTTCTATAATTAATAAAGATAAATTATTTAATAAGGGTAAATTTATCAATATATATTATTTTTTTAATATGCGTGCACAAATCTAAAAAAATCATATATTGTGAACCGGATGAAGTATTAAGACACAATAAAAATATACTAAGATAAAATAAATTAATTAAAATACAATAAATTAACTAAAATACAACCTATTTACGTGAAATTAATTGAAATACAACAAATTAGCTAAGATACAACAAAAATTAACTAAGATACACATTTTTGAATAATTTATATAAAAAAATAATTTATAACGAAATAAGATCCTCCTCTCTCTCTCTCTCTCTCTCTATATATATATATATATGAAGCTATTCAATTAGGAACCACAAATAAATTAAGAATTTTAAGAACCAATAACAGCCTTAGGATGAAATTAAGTAGATGGACCAGATTTTACCCGATTTTCCTTTTCATTAATGGCATTTTGATAAATATTTGAAACCTTTGGGGTCATATGTTAGGATTGAGACCGAGTATTTAAAGTTTAAAAAAGTCTTAGGTCTTCTCTAAACCATTCTCTCTCCTTTAGAAACCCTAGGCGATTCGTCTTACGCCGTTCGCCGCCGTCGTCGCCTCGTTGCCGCTCATCTTCGTCGTCGTTACTCAGCCGTCCTCATTTACGTTGAAGAATTTTTTTCGGTTCTATAGTCGTGGCTCTACCTTCCTCCATATATCGGCACGTACTAGCAATTGGGGGAGAAGTTTCAGTCGTTGTTGGCTTCCATGGTTCGCTTAACATTAGCAATTCCCTGCTCCCAAACACTTCGACTAAGGTTTTGATGAGCCTCCTTGAAACTTCTCCCCCAATTGGTGCAGCCCAGCCCACTCTTTTCCAGAAAAGAGCTACTTTGCGACACACCTCTTCTGGTATAATTGGAATGGACAGGAACACTACTAGAAAATAGGAGTATAGGGACTGACAAAATAGTGACTGACTCAGTCGCTATAGTTATGTATATAAATCCAACTGCTAGTCTCCTTCTTCATCGCGCCCAGCCATAGAAAATTTTACCCAAAATTTTGAAACCCTCCCCCCAAATCCTATTCTTCCACCGGCGACCTCCTCCCTCTCCGGCGACTTGGAGACCTTCAGGCGACTCACACACACACAACAGGTTTCTCTCTCTCTCTCTCTCTCTCTCACACACACACACACACAGAGCAGATGCACACACACATACTGCAGACGCGCACACACACACACTTTCTCTCACACACACTTTACAGGAGTAATGTGGTACATTTTTTTGAATTATTTCGTAATTTTCAGTATATTAAAATGAGTTTTGTAATTTTTTTGAATTTTTTGTAATTATGTATGAATTATCTGTGATTAATTTTATTTTTTGTGAATAATTTTTGTAATATTGTAATATTATGTGATTAGTTTTAATTTTCTGTAATTATTTATAATTTTTTGTAAATTAACTGAATATAAACTAAATATTAATATAATAAATATTAACTGAATATTAATATAATAAGTATTATAAACTAAAAATTAACCTTAATAAATATTAACTAAATATTAACCTTAATAAATAATAACTTAATATTATAAACCATAATAATTAATAAAATCTAATAATAAACTCTAATTAATAAAAACTCTAATAAACTCTAATAAATAAACAAATATATAAAAATAAATTGAAATAGAAAAACAATCTAAATTAATATTAAATAATATACTAAGTAAGTATAAATCATTTATTAACATAAAAAGTTAATAAATGATTAAAAATTTTAAATTGCAATAAGTGAAGTTAAATTAATAAAGTTATTTAGGATATGAATTTGGGTTTATGAATTAAATTAGGTTTAAGTTTTGATTATTAGGGTTTTAATTTATGAATTAAATTAGCATTAAGTTTATGAATTCGATTAAGGCTTTAATTTATGAATTTGATTAAGGTTTATAATTTGAAGACAAGTCAGTTGCTATGCAACCTTTTTCTAGTAGTGAAAAAGGATGCGTTACGATGATGATGATGATGATGATGATGATGAAGGGACATTAATGGGTGTTTTCGGTTTAAACTATGACTCCGAAGACGACGACGAACCTACTACCGAAAATGCTAATCAAACTAATAATACTTGTGTCACGGGTGGGGATCAGAAAGAGAAAGGGAAGAAGAACAAGGGTCTCCCTGCCAAAAATTTGATGGCTGAGCGGCGTAGGCGTAAGAAGCTTAATGATAGACTTTACATGCTTCGCTCCGTTGTCCCCAAAATCAGCAAGGAATATGATTCTATTACATAGTAATGTATGTATTCCCAATTCCTATTCTACATTTTGAATTCACATAAACTGGCAGAGATTTACTTCCAGCTTTTAGTACTATATATGCACCCATATCTTCAAATGCATTCATTAATCGCACACTAGACCCTGCATGGTGTTCCCTATACATTTGGATCCTTTTTTTTAGTCTTGATATATTGGAAGTCCATTAAAAATGTTGATATCATAATTAAAGCTGATAGTTCTCTTTGTGCTTGCAGATGGATAGAGCTTCAATACTCGGAGATGCCATTGAATACTTGAAGGAGCTTTTGCATAGGATCAATGATCTCCAAAATGAACTTGAGACAACAGCATCAAGCTCTTCGATGCTGACTTCATCAAGCTTCCATCCATTAACACCAACTCCACCTAGCCTTCCACACCGTATCAAGGAAGAACTATGTCCTACCACATTGCCTAGCCCCAAAAACCATCCTGCAAGAGTAATTTCCTTTCTTTTTATTGTTTTCGATGAAAGAGGATTGGATTATGGCTTTGTTAAATTGATTTTATGCTGAAATTTGAAATTGTAGGAATTTTCATACATCAAACGTAAATTTTTCTTGTGTATTTTGGATCTGTGCAGTATGTTGTTGCAACCTTACTTGTTAAGATAATAGTGTATTGTACGTAAACACACAAGTTACAAATGTTCCGACTATGACTTCAAGAAGATTGATTGCGGCTTCTAAGTCAAGTTACACCTATTTAGTTTATTATCGAGGGTTCCTTTATAAGGCCAAAAAAATGGCTCTTGATTGTGCCTCTTCAATTTGCTCTTAATTGAAAATTATTCTTAGGTGCTTTAATTTCAAGTCAGGAATATAGAGAACTTTTTGATACCCTCTTTCTTTACATGTTTAGCTTGTAAACTGAGTATATAAGATGGTAAGTTGAAGGATGGTTTCTTATGAGTTTGATCCATGGTTGAGCATTCACTCTTGCAACCAAAGCTTCAAAGCAGTCTTTGCACTAGGTGTAGATGTCCCACGCATTTGCTTGATGCTACAAGGTAAGCCCTTGAAAGAAAAAACGAATGAATAACTTCTGTGATCATATTGTTTTAAATAAAAAATTTTCAAGTTTTATTTTTTCAAAGATTGGAGGAGATCTAGGCCTTACCCCAACTTCAGTAATTACGCTGGCAAATTTGCAGCATCTATGTGGCCTTTAATTTTCTTTCATTAGTACGTGATCCTTGACCAATATTTTTACTTATTTTTTGTATCTTAGACTGAAATGTATCCTAAATATCATCCACGGAAAATTAATGGTTCCTGTTATTGTTGATATAGCAGTCAGAGAGTGCACAAGGAGATGCTGTTTCGAGTGCCATGGGTGGTAGAGGACGTGGTGGAGGTGCTTTTCGTGGCCATGGTGGACGAGGGATAAAAATGCGCTAGATTTCCCAATTTAAAATGGTGAAAGCATTATTTGGTTCAACACTCATGATTCCTGCATGGCCTTTCAATGCTCCCTCTATAACTATCAAGACCTTCATTGTAGGCGAGAGTTTTGAAAATGTTTTCCTTGAAGTGATACTTTTCCTTTGTATGGGCCAGCTTAATATGTCAAAAACATCAAGAAATGTTTGTTTTTGTTATCATTGTGACCTCTGGTATAAGATACAAGAAAATCTTGAATTTGCTATTTTTTATGGAAAATATTGAAATCAAATTTAATTGAATGTCCTTTTTTTATTTTGTTCAATGTTTGCATTATTTCTCGTTGTTTTATTTTAGTTTTTGCTAATTAAGAGTTATTAACTTTAGTGAAAAATTCACATATATGACTGTATACAAACATTTAATTAACAACTCTTAATTTATCATTCTTTATATACTGCTAATTTTAGTGTAGTAGTGTTTAGTAAAGTCAGCATACACAATAATAAAATAAAAGAGAACTCGATACGTCAAGGGTCAGAAAAAGATACACTTAATAATTATTTCAGTGATTTATTAACATAACATGATAAAATCATATTAAAAGAAATGATCTGAATATGGAAAGATTGACATATTACAACTACTAAGTGGAAGATTTCCCGTCTACTCTATATTCATTGCTGTCAACTGATGCTCTAAAATTGCGCCTTTCTTCATAAGTAGCAGTTATCACAGACATCCATACTTCAATAATAGTAATACTACTCAAGAGGGACTTCACCCGGGGTCAGCAACTATAGCCGAGGATATCATCTCATTAACATCATCCATCTTAGAAGATATTTTGTCCAATTCCTGGGCTATCTCTACCTGAAATACATTGTTTTATTCGTGAAATGGAAAAACGAAGGGAATGGAAAGTGCAAGGAAAAAGAAAGAAACACTTGTAAACACCAAATGTACCTTGTCCAGATTTTTTTTTGTAGGCTTTGAAGGAACTTGGGCAACCTCTGATCCAAGGGCTTCAATTTTGGTGCAAAATTCAACTTTTTCCTCATTTGTCAATGCTTCCACCCGTATGTGCATAACTTAATGTAAGAAAGCCTACAATAAACAACAAAGAAACAGGATGGACAAAGGCATAGGCCTAAAATTTGGAATAGTTTTAGGTTCCACAAATTAAAGATTCTAGTCTTGTAGAAAGAAAGATTAGAGAAGTCTTATGTGACCATTAGTTGAGAAAGGTATGTCACAGTCACATAGCAAATTAGCCAAGTCTGCACCAGAACTTTGTTGTTCATGAGCAAATGATTCCTTAGGCATTCATTACATAATTTATATTTTTGTGTGCATTTTGTGAAAGTATTAAACTGACATATAGAAAGGAGAAAATGCTCATCAAATACAAGGCCTCACCTGCTAGTCTAACAAATTTTAATAAGATCAATAAAAGTTTTTCTAAATAATAAGTTGAAACTACACCTAATGTTGTTGCATCCTTAACCAACTAAATTAAATAGATTTGAAAATTGACATTTTAGGAGAAAACCTCTTAACAGAGAACTATTGTCCCATTAAAGGTTCAAACCCTTTAATTAACTAATACCCTCCAAAACTTCAACCATAATAACCTTTGAGCGTCTCAGTCGTTCGATTATTACCATTTCCTATTAGGATACAAGAATATGAAGGTATATATTTGGGCAGGATACAGGATACATGAAATTAGAACCTGGATACAAGAATTTCAAACTAGGACAAGGATCAAATAAAAATAGGACACATGAATATCAACGTAGTCTCAAAATTGACCATAATACATAAGAACATGACTAGAATACAAAAATTACAACTAGGATACAAGAATATCAGAGAACCCTCAAATTTGGCCAGGATACAAGAAAATAAAAGTAGGATACAAGGAATTCAAATTATACCAAACGTGGAGACGCAATACAGGAAAAGTAAACTTGGATACAATAAACTCAATTTTTACTTAAAATAGAGGCAGGATATATGAAAAGTAAACTTGGATACAATAAACTCAATTTATACTTAAAATAGTACACTACTAGAGAATAGGAGAATAGCGACTGATAGTGTTTAGCGACTGACAACGTAAATAGCGACTGACTTAGTCGCTATTTGTTGGTCGCTATGGTCTGGTCTCTATTAGCGACCACGGTCGCTAATAGCGACTGTGTGGTCACGGCGGTAGGATACAAGAAAAGTAAACTTGGATACAAGAAATTCAAATTATAACAAACTCTACAAGAAAAGTAAACTTGGATATATTGAACTCAATTTATACTTAAAATAGAGGCATGATACATGAAAATTAAACTTGGATAGAATGAATTTATACCAATAATAGTAGCATGATACAAGAAAAAGATAACTTGCATACAAGAAATTAAAACCATTGAGAGTTTCAAGATACAATATGTTGTAATAATTTTTCGAACACATAACAAAAAAATAATTAGCCAGAATACAGTAAACATTAGCTAGGATACGGTAAATGAAATTTATACTAAAAATTTGCTAGGATACATGAAAATATGTCTAGAATACAAGAAAATAACTGAAAAATAATTATGATCATACACGAATAACAATCATGATAAAAGAAAGTAACTAAGAAATAACTAGGATACAAGAATGACAATCATGATACAAGAATTGTAATTTACACCTAAATTTAAAAGCTGTTAACCAAAGATACAAGAATTTGTATTCAGGATACAAGAAAATCGATATATAATTAAGATACACAATGCACAAAGTAAAAATCATTGTTCTGATCACAAATAGTAAGGATACGAGAATCTGTAATTAGGATATAAGAAAATCAATTTTTTGTTTTATGTATCATACATTAAACCAAAGGCTATACAAAAAACTTTTTGGACATTAATTATGAAATGAATATGTGCGTTTGATGCAGAAGCATAGATGTGCTACAACTTGCAACATATATAACAGCCTTATGCCTGGAAGAAAAAAAAAATTATATATATATATATATATATATATATGATTGTGTCGGAATTGGACGATCCCACGTGTTGTGGTAAGATTGGCTCAAAGCTTCTTCTAATTAGAGTTTGAGATGTGTCAGAGAATCAAGAACCTGCGTTCACAAAGAACACCCGAGGTTATGAGCAAGGTTTTCAACTTGCTCGAGCATTCCAGCGTGAAAGTAAGTTCTCGTAGGAAAAAGATGTGAAATCTCCGTTAGTTCTGTAAAGAACATAAAGGAGATTGCTCACAAGTGAATCTGATTTGCAGTTTTGACTGCAATATTTTGGTGTGCAAGAGTTCAGTTACCTTGAACAAGGTGATGGTGATTGGTAATTATAGTCTCCTTCCAGCTTGGGCAGCAATACGATCATGGAGTGGTGAGGTGGTGACTGTTGCATGCTCTGAACCACCTCCCCCGAAATAGGAGTAACTGGCTGATCGTCGATTATCCCTCGGAGAGGATCATGGGCCAGGTCAGCAGTTGTTAGAGCGCCTCCAGGGGCTTCTGACACCTGGAAAAGGCTTTTGACAGGAAATTGACAAGTATTAGCTGGTCACCTATGTGACCGCTGCTTATGGTGGCGGAGAGAACGGCAGGGAGCTCAGTCGACGGTCATGGTATTGTGAGAACCCCGTTCTCTCGCGCCCTCTCTCGCGAATTAAGGAATTTCGGCTTAATCGCATTTTTCGAGATGATGATCACTGGGCATTTATGGTGAGAAACTGTGTGTGTATGTTGGGCTTCTCTTTAGTGACTGCTCATTTATTGAGAAAATGAGAGTCGCCACCTCCGTTTTCGTTTTAGGCTTCGGAAGCACAAGCCTTTTGGTTTTGA
>JAOWAN010000047.1:14324466-14341984 GCA_028566635.1 Lobelia cardinalis
TAATAATAATAATAATAATAATAATAATAATAATAATAATAATAATAATAATAATAATAATAATAATAATAATGTATTTGGCAAAAGGAAGTCATAGGCTACAGGTAGCCCTTCCTCAACAACAAGACGGATGGTATATGGAGCACCTATGTGCTTCATGTTAAGAGCACCCGTAAGCGAATTCACTCTCCTACTCTCTTCCACATTCTTTATTTAATTCTTAAAATTATGAAATTAAAATTTTAAGATTTATTTCAAAAATAATTATTTAAATTAAATTATCTGAATAAACACATTTAATTTGTATAAATGAATCAAACAAATAACAAAATAAACATTAAGCATCAAAAAATGAACATTGATTAAAGTGAACATACCGTTGAATTAAATGAACACTATAATATATTTGAATTAAATGAACTGTAAAATTATGTAAAATGAACATAACGTTGAATTAAATGAACACTATAATAAAATAGAAAATCAACAATAACAGCAAGAACAGTGTAAATGAACATTTAGGTATAGAAAATGAACATATATCATAATAAAAATGAACATTAATTTATAACCGATTCCTAAAATCACGAAATCAGTTATAACCGATTATGTGCTTTACGGAATCAGTGTGTGTGTGTGTGTGTATATCTCACTTGCCTAATTTGTGTGTGTCTCACTTACTTAATGGGTGCTCCTTGCTAGGAGCTCCATATAATTTGCCGCAACAAGACGAGAAGCTCAGTCCGGGGCTCTACTAAGACAACAGACGCTCTCATGGGCTAGGCGCCACTCTCTTTACCCCCCGGATGTTGAATCTCTGTTTCCACTAAAATATTGAACGCTAGGTGACAGTTACAAGAATGACAGGGAAGTGAACAGTGACTGACGACAGAAAACATACATGGAGAGTGCTAGCACATAATACAATAAGTGTGGATTGGTCCGCCGGAGCGTGCTCTATAACTGAGATACCTTAAATTGACTATGAGTTGACGAAACCCAAGATTCCAATAATCGATTGAAATGACTCATATGGAGAATGCTCCCTAACTCACAAGAATAACAAGAGGAAATCTAAGCTTGACTGTTAAGGAGAGGGAGAGAAGGGGATTTCTCCAAATCTCCATAGCGTACTTCCACATATCCACTCAGAGGAAGGTTCTAGGTCCCAACTTTCCTTTAGCCGAACCCGTAAGATTCCTTCACCGGAAGTAGGAAAACTGGCTACTTGTTCACCCTAGTCTCGGGTACAGGTACCCGGCCGGTATGAGCAGTCGTTGCGCCTCGCTCATCTTCCTCAAGCTCAAATAAGAACTGGGAATAAGGACCCAAGAATTTCACTATTTCGATTCTGATAGTCCTTGGGAACAACACTGTCCTGGGATGGCTCTCGGTTCTTGAGCATGTTGGGGGATTATGCAGCAGTTGAAAGAGCTGTGGACTCAGCTTTTGCTGGCGTTGCAGGAACAAGCGTAATAGCCATATATTATAATAATAGAATTTAGAATCTATATTACCAGAGTTATAACATTCCTTAAGTAGGCCTGTCAATTTGTTACTCATTAACTCATTTTAACCCGCTTTAACCTGCTAAACAGCTTAACCCGTTTCAACTCATTTAATTATAAAATTGTATATTAGAGTACGTAAAAAATATTTTTTTGTGCGAAAGAGTATTCAAATGATAATTTAATTTTAGCTTAACCTATTTATTACATAATTAAGTTGATTGGTTAATTAAATGAGTTATAATAGGTTGAACCCATTACAACCTGTTATTTATTATAACTTAACCCATTATAACTCATTTAACCCAAATTGACAGGCTTATCCTTAAGTCAGCAAATACGCTTTTAATCAAATAAGCCCGTCTAATAATCAGTATTTGACAAATCAACTACTAGGTCTAAGAATCTTGTATTCTGATTGATTAATTGATAATAATGGTAATTATTAGTAAATATTTGTATTAGTTAGATCTTTTGGGAAAGATTCGTGTGAAAAGTTTTTGTTAGTCCCATTGAAAAGAAATAAGTTAGAGATGGGGGGGAATGAATAGCTTATTTGAAAACTTACTTATTTTCAAAACTTCTTTGCTGAATCAGCAAGCTGTAAGCTTAAAGCTTAAGCTGCTACAGAAACGATCCAACTGAAGTCTTGACTACTTAAGTTCTACTTGCTTATCGATTAAGCAGTAGCTCTTTAAGAAAACAGTCTAACAAATAAGCTTAAATAATAAAAAGCTTTTAAACTTCAAAAAATATAAACTGTAGTAAAACTGAAAGCTTTAAGTTGATGGAAGCTTTTGAATCAACTAGTGATCTCAAACAGCTTCAAAAGTATAAAGGAAGTAAAGCTTGGAGTTGAAACAGTACATCAATGTAAAGCTTTTAAATGAAGTCTGAAAAGCACACGAGATATGTAGTGGCTCGGAGTATTAAATAACTCCTACTCCACTATCTAGTTGGTTACGTTAGGATTTGTGATGTGCACTATATTAATTTTTACTAAACTATTACAAAGCTTCTTAGCTCATCATTTTAAGCTTAAGCAAGTACTTAGTGATCACTAATGGATCGTGTATATAAAAAATCGTGCCTATCCTAATGATTTGTTTGAGTGAATGTGTTCTCTATTTTAGAACTGATTTCACTCGATTTGGGATGAGCAATCAATGTGCCTCCAAGAATATTACAATGGGGAGACAATCTAAATGATTGAAGTAAAAGCTCAAGGGATGTGTGTGTGAAAGGATCTGAGCTTTTAATGCTATATAAAATGACTCTCTTTTTTTGTTCTTCTATATCTGCAGACACCAACCAAATAGCAACTTCTTCCATCTTCATCGCTGGGTATTTATAGGAGAAGTTAATGTGTCGCTGTTCTTCTTTTGGCTCCAACCTTGGGCATTTTGAATTTCGGACAGCGATCATTTAATGCTTGAGTTGACTGGTACATGATAGGATAGAGGTCCTATTGATAGGTCTAAGGAGTGAAGCCTTTTATCATAGTCCTGCAGGTACAAGGTTAGCTAAAATGGGAATGTTTGTTAGTTTTTTTTTTTTGGTCTAAGCCCAGGTGTCCGGCCACTGGCCGACTAATCCTGTTCGAGGCGGGTCCCGGGGTTAAGGTTTTAAACCTCTCCCAACGTAGTTGCGGGGGATCGAACCGTAGTCCTCCCTTCCAAGTGCAGTCCCTGACACCAATGCACCAACTGCTCGTTGGTAATGTTTGTTAGTCAATATGCATGTTGTATCAATAAAGCATTTTAGCTCAAATAAGCTAACAATAAATGAGATGTCTAGGCTGTGTTGGATTTAAAAATCCTTTGGCTTGGAGGTCACTCATCGTTCCACCCGTTGGAATAAAGCTTTTGATTTATCAAACGCTCGAAGTAGCTTAAGCTTTGCAGCTTAGCTTTCCAACAGCTTCAGCTCTTAAAACTTTTGACTTGAAAACTTTAATAGCTAAAGCTATCAGCTTTCTTGACCAAAGCTTTCCTGCGAACAATAACATATACATATAGAGGGTGTCTATTTAAGCACAATAAAGAGATATTTAGATATTATACAAACACCGTTTTGTATGCTAAGTACCCATAAAGTAGGATTTACATTAAATTGAATGGGCTTAAGCAAATTAAGAAATTTTGATCAATGGTTTTATTAATCCCTAATTAATTACCAAGTACCAGAAGATTAGTAATCCCCTCCCTAGGCCCTGATCGATCCTCAAGAAGAAGGTCTCAGGTTTGATCCCTTCCAAAAAAAAAAATCCTCAAGAAGATTTCTAAGTCTAAGCATCAAAAAGCCAAAAACACCTCTAGCTCGTTCCTGATAGTGTTCTCAAGAAACAAAACAGAGAGATGTATTTGGTGTCTTTAGTCTGCAGGGAAATGTTTGTTTTACTCCTGGCAATGAAATTTTATGTTTTCTTTTTTTTTTTTCTATCAGAGTGGTGTACAATTTGTCTTCATGATAGTTTTCCGTGTAATTGTGTTAGATTGTTTGCACTGAGCCCCGAAGATATTTGGTCAACAAACCTGAAAATAATGTTGTTTTTGTTTTGTTATTCCATATAACTCACCAATAATCCCCACAGGAACAAAATCCATCTCTAAAATGATGGAACCTACTAGAATCTCTAACTGTGATATCCCTACCAACAATTTTTGAGATTACCTTGATTGCAGCATGGCAGTCTCTGCAAGCTCTCAAGTTCTTCATCACTACTATTGGTGACCCATCTGGAGTACTGATCAGTGCATAAGCAATTGCTAGCCTCTCACTGTGATACTTGAGAGATTCTATTTTGATTTCCTCATCCACATTGTGAAGAACAACACTTGTGTCCGGCTTGTAGCCTTCTTTTTCCATTCGCTCCCCCAACTTGTCCATTTTTTTCCTGATCTCATCCATTTGTGGATGGACTCTATCATTTGCAGCAAACACATGAACCTTGTGTTTGATTTCAACCCAACTATATGCAGCCACCTTCTTAACACCTCGATCCTTCATAGCCTTCTTAACCTTACCCACATTCTCCCATTGCCCTGCTTCTGCATAGATATTAGACATGCTGACGTACGGAGCAGCATCTCTTAGAACCTCCATGTTGAAGAGTGCTTCTGCAGCCCTTTTGGCAAGCTCTGGATTCTTGTGAATCTTGCATGAATTCAGGACTGATGACCAAATGATCTCGTCCGGATCAAATGGCATTTCAGCCATTAACTTCTCCGCTTGTTTAAACCGTCCATTTCTGCAAAATACATCAATCATAGATGCATAATGTTCTCTCTGTGGAACAATATTATAAACATGACTCATGGAGTTGAAGAGACGGAATCCTTCTTCAATGAGCCCACGGTGGCTACAAGCAGTTAGAACACACAGGAAGCTGACCGAATTTGGCTGAAGACCTGATTCAATCAACTCGATGAAGGATCTAAGAGTGGCCTCGCCATCCCCATTCTGAGCATAAGCTGAGATCAATGCATTCCAAGAGACTACATTCCTGTGAGGCATCTCTTGGAATGCTCGAATTGCTTCACTTACTGACCCACACTTAGCATACATATCCAATACGGCGCTACCACAATAAACATTCGACATGCACCCAGAACGGATAATGCATGAGTGCAACTGTTTCCCTAGAGAAAGGGAAGCCAAGTTTGCAGAAGCTCTGACAGTGCTAGCAAAAGTTGCCTGGTCGCCCCAGACATCTGCCTTGCGCATCTCCTTGAAAAGCTCAAGAGCTTCATTGTGAAATCCTTTTTGGACATATGCTGAGATCATAGCGGTCCATGGAACTGAGCTTCTGTAAGCAAGACTTTCAAATATCAACGTTGCTTCCTCAAATCTGTCGCATTTGCCATACATGTCAACCAGGGCATTGCCAACCAGAATTTCTGTATTGGCTGTTGTTACTAAGGTCTGCGCATGGATTTGCCTACCCATTTCCAAATCTAGTTTAGTTGCTGCAAGACTCAACATTGTTGCAAAAGGGAATTGTCTTCGGTCTAGGTTTGTAAACTGTAATTCACGGAAGAGATCTACCGATTCCTTCTGTTGCCCACTCCATGCATATGCAGTGATAAGCACATTGTAAGAAACAACATCCAACGAAGGCATTTCTTCAAAGAGTGTTCTTGCATCAAATATGCAATCGTGCTTGGAGTAGAAATCAAGTAAAGCATTGGCGACAAATACATTCCAAACAAAGTTGGTCTTAACAACCTGTGCATGAACCTGTTGCCCAAGAGTTTTATTATCGAGCCCTACACTAGCACATACTACAGCTGCAAAAGTGAACTCAGAGGGCCTTAAACCCAAAACTTGCATTTCCATGAAGAGTTTGATCGCTTGTTTGTTCAACCCATCTTTTGAGTACCCCGTTATCATTGCATTAAAAGTAACAGAATCCCTAGTGGTCATATCCTTCAAGAGCTGATTGGCTAATTCCAGACTTCGAGATTTGCAGTAAGAATCAACTAAGCTGTTGGAAACCATAAGGGTTGAATCGTAACCCAATTTGACAATATGGGCATGCACTTGAACGACTTGTTTGGCAGTGACACTGTCATCGCAGCCTGATAGAAGAGTAGCAAAAGTGACATAATCAGGGAGTGTTCCCCACCTGCACATGTCGGCGTAGAGCTTAAAAGCTTCCCTGGGTTGATTGTGCTTTGAATAACCGCCAATTACGATCGTCCATGAAATTTGTGTCCGAACGTCCATTTGATCGAACAAGGCTCTTGCACAAGAGAGATTGCCCGATCTTATGTAAGCGGAAATCAGCGTATTAGTGGACCATGTATTTTGGTGGGGCATTCGATCAAACAGTTGGCGGGCCTGAGATAGGTGGCCATTTGCTACGAGATTCTGGAGCTGAAAGTTGGAGCGGCATGTGGTAGGATCAAAACCCGTTTTAATGATTCTAGCATCGACTAGAGTACCACCGAGGTTGAAGTGATTATCTCTCAAAGAAGAAGAAGCAGCAGAGGAGGAGGAGGAGGAGGAGGGCAATGGGAGTGCATTTCTGACAAGTCTGAATCTTTGACGAAGTGGTCGGACAAAGAACATTACATTGCCGTTGGTTCTGTTCTGTTCTGTTAGACTAGAGAGAGAGAGAGAGGGGGCGTTGCAGTTGCTAATTCAGCCCCGTGCGATGCCGTTGCACGGTTACCATGTGACCTATCACGTGACTTTGGAACTAGGTCATAATTTATTAGTTAATTAATTTCGGTTGGATGGCTGGCTGGTGAAAAACGAAATATTGAAAGAGAAATATTTAAATATGTATATTAACTTATTAGTAATTATAAACGGACGATATTTATTCAAATTCAAATTCGATCAATTTATTTATCGATTAATTGGTTAAACAGGTAGATGGTTAATTAGTATTTTTTACTCGATCTAAATCTGCTTTAAACGAATGAAGCTCCTAACGGATCAAATTAAAATTCGCTCAATTGACAGTCATAGAGGAGGGAGGCAATGCAATGCTTATGAGAATGTTGTCTTTGATTGCCCAAACTAAGAGCCCCCAAAGGCCAAGAAGCATACATATGAAATCAATTTGAATGAACGTATTTAAGATATTTCCGCCCAGAATACATATTTTTGAACAGTACATCCCATAACTTCAGATTCTCTCTCTGTCTGTATTTAGAACACTCACATAACATAGCAGTTAGACCAGTCAGCAGACCTTTGTCAGTCTCCCATTTGCATTTTCGTTAAACCTTTACTTGATTCCATGGCTTCAATCCACGAATGCATGCGTAGTTGGCGTTGTAACTGAATACAATAATCTCCATCTAGGAACCCTTAAGTCATTCCATGGAGATGTTCTTCTCTTCACCAATCACTAAGCAGCAACAACAAAACATACCAACCCAGAGATTCGCTTATCACTCAAAGTTCCATGGAATGCCTCACGCATACCAGGTCATCTAATTTGTTCCCGTCCATTTTGTACAGAGAGACACCTTCCATTTGAATAAAGTGATCCCGTGCTTCCCTTCGCAGACTCTTAATAGGCATGGTTTCCCATTTACTGTAGTTTGACTGCTTCCGTATACTACTCATGTCTGGAGATCCAGATATGGGCTTATTATCATTTGGTCCCACATTGCCCCACTCCTTACAGTTATCGAATTGGCCCAACCTCCCAGTTTGACCCGCTTGACTTCTTTTCAAGCGCAAAGCAGCTGCATGAGCTCTGCCTATCATTTCACGATTTGGCACATCAGACCAGTCTTGCTTCCTTTCCGCTCTCATGGGAGAATGAATCCTGATTACCTGAAATGTTACAACTCGATATTTAGACCGAACAGTGTTCATGCATATATCTTGACGCCAACTTTTTTTGTCAAGAGGAGAAGGAAATGCATACACCAAGGCATTCTAGAAGTTGGTAATAAGCTCTTCCTTGCAATGGATTATGCCCTTTCCTCGGTTCAGAAAAGTATCGGGTCCTAAAAGAATAACAGTAAAGGGAACGATAAGAAAGTCGGATAGGAAAAGAAGAAAAGTTAATTATTCTGTCTCCTGTTCAGTGCAAACTTTGATTTTGTGGCCACAGGGTTCTTTCTGTCTCTTATCTTTCTTTTCCCTCTCTTTTGGTGTTGAGGTGTGCGGTTTGGGGTAAGGGGTAGTTAAAGAACTCATTCAACTGACCATTCAGTGTAGCCAGGATCGACCGTGAAGCCATATATGTCAATGATATCACACATGGAAAGTGCCAATTCTATAGATTTCATTCCAGTTCCTTTGGCACCTCTACGAAGTACAATACCTTGGAAGAGATAAACAGGATTCGGTGTCATCTGCGAACATACATGTGATGTGCATGATGTTAGTTCTTCCTTCAAGAAAAATTATAGGCTACTAATTAAGAATCTAACCCAGAAAATAACTGCAAAACAACATGGCAATCCACTGGAAGATCAAATATATTAAATGTATATAATATGTGTGTGTGTGTGTGTGTGTGACATTCTTCTGAATTTTAATGTTTTTTTTTTTTTTTTTTAATTCTTCTGAAATTTTAATGCTTCTAGGACCCGCTTCAAACATGTTTTCGGAGATGGACATAATGATTGACTTCAGCTCGATAACAAGCACGGTGTTGGTCCACTCAAATATACACGTCGTCCTTCCAACCAAAAACTATACACGTAGCTACAACCAAAATTATTTACGACGCAAGAAGTTACACATGTAATGGCATAATATGGTTGCTTATTCATGTCCTAGGTCAACTGCTAGTATTTCCTATCAATCATCGAGTTGTTCGGGTTAACAAAATTAAAAGACCTTGATTTTGTATAACTAGAACTTCCTTTGTAATGTAGTCGGCAAGGTTGTTCACCTTGATGTTCTCTGAGATAGTCACTACTCCAACAGAGCCTACTTACTCTTCAAATGCCAATAAACTCTGCTGATAGGAACTAAGCAATCCAGCAAGGAACTTCCTTACTAAGGTCAGGAATTCTATAATGTTTCAGAACCCCTAATGAAGTAATACTATGATCACCTCCAAAGCAAATAGATTAAGAGCCAACCCATGGAAAGTAATCTAAGGTCTTGTGAGTGTTGGCATGTTTGTAAGTACTTGAGAACTTTTAAGAGTCCATGTTGCTAATTTATTACAAAGAGAAGTTCTTTCCTGATTTTATTTTCCACAACGTGTAAACCGAACAGAAAGATGAGTTAATCCCCTCTCCACTTCTCTTATTTCTTCATTTATCTCATTTGATCCGTCGTTTAATCCTTCTTCTTTTATCTCTTCCTTCGTTCATTTGGAAGGCTGGTGTCCCCTTCAAAAGAAGAGCTTTTGTTTGGTCTCTGGTTCTTCTTAAACTCAATACTAATGACAAGGTGCAGAAACAGAGGCCTCATACACAAATTTCTTGGAATGGGTGTGTTATTAAAGAGTTTAGCACTCCGATACTTATTACTCCAGTTTGGTGTGGCTGGTTATCTGCAGAATCATACTTAGGGGTGGCAAGTGAGGCTTGGATTAGTCCCGATGAGCCTCTACTACTGGTGGACTATGAGGGTTTGGGACAGTGGGGTGCTTCCTCGATTTGGCAGTGTTCTCTAGTGCATATGGATGGAAAGGGAACTCTGGAATCTGCAGGATTAATCCCTGTCGCTGACTCTAGAGTGGGATAGAGTTGTCTTCATGGCCTATCTCACGTCCGCTACCGGAGAACTTTGCTGAGTCCCGATTTCAGTTATTCAGCATGATTGAACTGCTATTCTTTTTCAGCTGTTGACCTTGTACTTTACATATCTGTTCAGATGGCCTCTCATTTGCTGTTTTGTATTTCCAACCTATCAATCCAATAATAGATTGCTTGTTTTCTTAAAGAGAAAAAGAAAAGGCCCTCCTTGAAATTTTAAGCATATACAACAGTGTCCATCCAGAAACAAGTTTCTCAAAATAGCAGCATTGATACGACGACTTGGGAGCACAAACTATACTAAAAATTGTTTAAGTACTACTAATAGACCAGTTAATCATTGTAATAGATCTTCAGTTATCAAAATTGAAGGCGAACTCCAATCTTCAGTTGATAATCTGGATAATATAAACATCGTCTATTCGGTGGAATACTTACATTTATCATTTTATTAAAGTCTCTGTGAGTCAAACTTTTGATAATAAGTACCTCATCATCTGCAAGAGAGAAGAAAAGGAACAAGAGGTACTAAGCGTTAACAATGTGGATGGATCAATTACAAGAAGAAATCTGATCGATTTCTCCATTTCTTTTTTCAAATAAAGGAACTTCTGAACTGTTATTAGGACATAAGGAAGAAACAGAAGTTTCTAAGTAGTGAAGAATTACATGGAAATTATATACCTTAGTAAGGAAACAGCACAAATTAGGGAAACTAATTATTATATCATTTGGCCATCAACGACTCACAATGCTTCCAGTGGTTTTTAGGATAGTTCTCATCAATGTCTCTTTATTTTTATTTATTTTTTTGGGGGCAGGGAGGAAAGAGAGGACAAATAAGAAGCACATATGAACTATATTATGTATTCACCTGACCCATTTAGGATAGTGACCATGTTACGAGCAGTACCCCTCACTCCAAGCCGGAAATCTCTTTTTAGACCAACATGTCTCGCATATTTCTGGAAAATAATATAAAGAACAAACAGAGAAAGGAAATCATTTGGCCACATTGGCATCTAGAAGCAAAATAATAGTCAAGCATAGAAGTAGTGCAAATAAAGCAATAACTCAAATATGCTTTTCCATTCAAAGTCCACAAGTGCAATCTAGTGAAAAGGCTTGTGACATTCAATCTAAGATTGTACCACTATCTCACCAGAGCACAAAAAAACTAGGAAGACACTTGGCTTCATCAGCCTAAAGATGATGAGAGAGTGGCAATTTTGCAGACAGATAAGTTCAGGCTGAAATCAGAGAGGATGACTAAGAAGAACATTTTTACAGCCATCAATAATGAGAAAAGTCAGTTTGTAATGGCTCATGTACCTCATTCACCGGGGCCTCATTGTCTCGTATTACAGCATCATGACTATCAATTTCCTTTCCAAATTCCGTCTTTAACAGATCTCCAGAGTTTCCCACAACAGCACATTTCTCAAACTGGCGAGGGTGAAAGGGCGGCGTTGCTGGCAAAATCATATTAAGGTTCTCCTCACACAGTGACCGATTGCTGCAATCTTTTGCGCCTCTATAATCGTGGAGGAATATAAAGAAAGAAAAAGGATTCAGATGCAAGTTACATCATTAAGAGGAATATGTCAAAGTAGAATACACTGAAACTTGAATAATTTTTCAAAAAGAAAATGTAAGCATACAATTGTGCTATCCTCTTAGCAGCATAGTCCAACCATCCATTTGGCCGAGCATCCAAATACTCTCTTGTCAAAACTGTAGTCATGTTACGATACTGCATTTCAGACAATCTTAGTATATGATGTACTAGAAAGAAACAACTGAGCACCAATAGTAATTTCTAACCTGCTCCCATAATAGAATCGCCTCACAGACATTGTAATTGTACTCCAATGGTTCAAAGGTCTTAAACTGTGTATTCAACTGCAGGAGATAAAGAAAATCAGGAGTCAACTGCAGATACAGTGCCACACACAAACACATAGGAGAGCGAGAGAGAGGATGAACTTGAGATGCATACCCAGGTGCTATTTGTGCCTTCGGGGAACTTAAGAATCAAGTTGCAGTGATCAATAATATGTGCAGTAAGTCCAAACCCTCTGTTTGCCTACATGTCATTGTTAAGAGGGAAAATGAAACATTTACATAGAAACATTATTGCACTTCTAAGAGAATGATAATCAAATACTCCTCTCATGATAATGTCTTTACATAAAGTGGGAGGAGGGTCTTTGTTGTTCTTAGATTTGAAAGCAATCCAACATGCTAGTCCTTTCACATTCTTATTTGTGAGTTACTTTCTGGTACAACCTCCAACTCAAATCCATTAAGCAGCCTCATCAAGTTGGGGTCAGTGGAAAAGGAAGTATTTTCCCACACTAAACTGATGTCTTGGAAGGAAATGGTTATTGATAAGTACATATAAAAATGCACAAGGACGAAGAAAGATATTAAAAGCTGGGGAAATGCAAATTGCAAGTCTGAGGGTAGTTTAAATAAAGCTTCAACATAGCCAAATCGGGACCAGAGCTTAACTAAATTAAAGAATCAATGAGTCATGCTGAACAAGAAGAAGAACAAAAATGTTGAGACTGATATACATATAACTAAAAGCTAAAAAGGGGGGATGATTGAAGAGGCAGAGCTACCTAGTGTGTAGAGTGCAGAATAGTATAAGAAAAGTTCTGATTACTAATAGGCGCATAGTGAGGGAGGGAAAGAAATGGATTGATTACTACCGTAGAACTATGAGAAAAGAGAAACGAACCACGCATTGCTGAAGGGTGGACTGGAAATCGGACAAGATCTGGACTTGCTCCCTGTTTACACTGCTATAGTGATTACCTGCCAAACTAAAAGCAGTTAGGGCCTTAATGCGTTTAAAAACAAGAGAAGAGAAGAGGAGAGAGAGAGAGAGAGAGAGAGAGAGAGAGAGAGAGAGAGAGTGAGAGAGAGAGAGAGGAGGATACCGGGGGGAAAGAAAGAGGACTGAACTAGGAAAACGATGAGGGAGAAAATGGTGGCACCGCACACTAGATGCATAAGGCTCGGCCTCCGCGACAAGAAAGAAGAAGAAGAAGCTTTGATGGGTCTCATCATATGCTTGTTCTCTCTCTTTCTATCTCTCCCACTTCAGTAGTGATCTGAATCAGTATTATGCTTTGGCTAATTCCCTGCAGCGCACAATGCAAAATTGGGCTTTTGTTTGGGAAATTTTGCAGAGGTGAGAACTGACGAGTGAGAGAATGTCGATCGATGGTTTGAGCCAAATTTCGTTAGTTTTACAATTAAATTACTTTGCGATTTCAGATCTTGAGTGGTGACGTCTAAGGAATAACTAGAAAGAGTTGCGAGGTTCTATTTAACTTCTATACGGTGAAAAGAAAAAGAAGACGGCAAGGAATGACCACGGCCACGGTGAACGGAGACGGCGAAGGAACGAAAACCTCAAGGAGTTGGGAGTTGGTAGCCGAGAAAGTGAAGCTCTGCTGGCTTAAGCCTAAGCTGAGGGCCAGGCAATGGGCCTCAATTAGTTACGTACATTAATATAAAATACACATAATTATTATAAATTATTATAATTATAAATTATTATTATATATATTTTATATTTATATTATATATATAATTTATATTATTTATATATATTCAAAAAAAAAATAGATGCTCAATATACTAACTAAAAGTCATCTCCAACAAAATTCTATGTACTAATTATGCATTCGAATCCTCTATTTTGTGGTATACCACTTTTCGTACAACTAGTAAATGCTCGTGTTCGAGGGGACATAGCTGCGCTCGGATACGACGTAATAATATTTGACGATTCATTTTTTTAACATAAATATAAAAATAAATTTTATATTTTTTTAAAATAAATATAAAAATTATGAATATTAACCAAGAAAAAACTATAAAGAAAATAAAAATAAAAATTGGTCTCAAAATAAAATAACAAAAATATAATTTAACAAAAATAAATTAACATAAAAAATATGTATATAATTTTACATATATTTTTTAACATAAAAAATATGTATATAATTACACATAAAATATAACATTTTTTAATATATCTCTTTTCACAACACACACTCACTTTTTCCCATTCTCAGCTTCATTAAAAAAAAAAAAAAAATCGGACCCCACTCCCCATCACCCCTCTCTCTCTCTCTTCCAAACACACACTCACTTTTCTCTTTTTTTTCCCAATTCCAACACACACACACCCACAAATAAAACACTTTCTTCCCAATACACACTATTCATTTGGAGTTACTATTCATTTGTCAAGGGTCTCACTGATGCCAATTATAGTATAGACTAGTAAATATCTGTGTCCGAGGGCACGACGTATCAAAATATTAAAAAATAAAATTATATGTATATTTTTAATTATAAAAAATATATATTATTTTACATATATTTTTTAATTAATTAAGTTAAAAAATAAAAAAATTACACATTCCCCAACACACCTCACACCCCCATCACCCCCTCTCTTTCTTCCCAACACACACCCACTCACACCTTTTCTTTATCCCCCTTTCCCCACACACTTATACACCCACACATAAACATATATTTTTTAACTAATTCCAACTTCTCCCTCAAAATTTGGTCCTCAAAGTTTGTGCCCAAATAGTACTATTCATTTAGGGAGGGTCCTACACTCTTAACTTGTATTATAGACTAGTGAATGCTCGTGCCCGAGGGCACGGCAAGATGTTCGAAATTTTTTATTAAAATATTTTTTTTAATTCAATAAAAATATGCCCGTATCCGTGCCTGAGGGTACGGCGTATCAAAATATTTAATCGCAAATAGTCCGTATTCTTGAACACGGCAAAATTTAAAAGTGATAAAATTATTTTTATTTTACATATATTTTTTAATTAATTGAATCAAATAAAAAAATTATACTTAAAATATAATATTTTTAATACTCATTTTCTCTCTCTCTCTCTCTCTCTCTCTCTCTCTCTCTCTCTCTCTCTCTCTCTCTCTCTCTCTCACCCTTCCCAACACACATCCACACAAATATATTCTTTATTCCCCTCCCCCACACACCCACACACCCACACATAAACATATATTTTTTTAATAACCCCAATCCCATCCACCCCTTCTCTTTCACACTTTTTCAACACATTCTCTCACATTTTTCCAACATTTCCTGTACTGAAAATTAGGATGAATAGTTACTATTCATTTGATAAAGGTCCCACACCCTTGAATTATATTATAGATAGTCAGCCATATTAATATATGAATTGTGGTATATAAAATGACACACAAAATAAATTAAATGATGCTCTTTCACTAATTACTTCATCTCTTTTTTATTTTTTTTTGGTATCGTTAATTTTCATATTATTTTACACCAACCTTCTATAAACTCCTCTCCACATTTACGTTAAAACTATTACTTTTGATCTCACTTTATTATTTTATTATCATATATTAAAGTTTTTTTATAATTATTTGCACAATAATAATTATTTAACATTAAAATTATTTATTTAATATTAAATAATTATTCATTAAAAAGTGAATACATTAATAATTTTAAAAACTTAATATAAAATATAAATATGTTAATTATAAATTAAAATATGTATAAATATTATTGAGATAGAATTTAAATTAATTAAAATAATTATTTATTATATATAAACAAATTAAATTAGATAATATATATAAATTAAATAATATAATCTTATTTTATAAAATAAATAAAAATATATTAGGATACTTGGCACCATTTAATTTAAGAGTAGTTTTGGTAAGACAACCGTACCAAAATCTCATTATTATTATCATTATCGAAATATCGGTAATGTAAAATTCATTATCATTGTTCTACTAAAATTTTAATAGAACATTAACATTACCAATTTTTGACCAAAATTTAAAAGGAAAAAAACGGTATTGTAATTTGAATTCCCCATAATCAATGAATTCACCGTAAGCAAGTTCTCATATCATTTTAGAAAGTAGCAAATGATTTGATTACTAATGATTGAACAAAAGCAAAGTCAAATATATAACTACTGAGCATTCCACACGTTTAAGATCTCCTCCAATTAGCTACATTAAGAATTAATAAACTTATCTCAAGAGTTACTTCTTTTGTAATAGTAATTTTTAGTTTTTTATGTAAAATATATATGAATTTACTAAATTATCTTCACTTTGTATGGTAATGGTTTTCATTATCATTACCCTATTAAAAAAAATTGATACGGTACGATAATAATATAACAATTTTTTGATAAAATTTTTTTTGCCAATTTTCGATAGAATACAATAGAACAATCGATATAATAGCACAATTGACAATTTTTTTCCACCTCTAATTTAATTGGACTTAAACTACCCAACCTCCCCCTAGCCAAAGCCTCTTACCCGGCCCTCCTTGAAAACCCGATAGATGTTCCCTACCCCTACCTCTCCACTTGTTAGAATATCAAGCCACTACTCAACCCTGTACCCCTCCACCCCCTACTTCTTCACTTGTTAGAATATCAAGCTCCTACCCAACCCTCTACCCCTTCACTTGCAGTGGTTGCTTTAACTTCATCTCCATCAAAAGTACTTGTACGAGTTACTCCACCTTTATTTTTATGTTCGTCACATCAACTTTTAAAGAGCAACGCTAGGTATACCGCAAAAGCTTGCCGCATTTTCAACAGACGTGCATTACAGACTTGTACGGTACAACTTACACAAAGGACCATGTACTATGATATCTATCTAGAAATAGTCATCCATAAATAATATTTATAACACTCCCCCTTGGATATTTTTAGTTGAGCAATCATTGTGCACTACGTGTTGCCTCGTTAAAACCTTTCGTATAAAAATCCAATGGAAAAAATAACTACGGCAAGGAAAAACAGTACAACACTGTAGACACCCCGTTTTGGACCCTAATTTATGATGAAATTACACATAAATTAATCATGAATTAGCAAGCATGCATAAGATTATGTCACATAGTACATAGCAATATGCCACATTTGCATAACATATTGCATTTGGGCATGCTTTAACATGTTGCATTTTCACTAATTAAATATAACATTTTATTTTGTAGGAAATAAGCAAAACTTGGTCACTAAGCTAACCAAGTGGTCCATGATCAAGTCATCCTCAAAGGCAACTCATTAGGGAGCAAAAAAGGCAGCCAAGGGGACCAAAAAGGCAAAAGGGACTACCACTCACCGGATTAGAGAGAGATAAGCACAAAAAAGTGAATCAGGTGCTATGAACCGTTGCGGTTCACAAACATTGTTTCACTTGTGCTTCTTGTTAGCACTCAAATGAACACTATTTTAGTGCTATTTCTATGAGTATTTTGATGTAATTATATATGATTTTACGCTTAGTTTGGTTAATTTTGATGAAATTATAGGAATTCCAAGTGCAGACATCAAGATATGAGAAATTAGAGGTTTTGGAGCAGAAAAGGGCTAAAAAGGTATTAAAGTTGAGCTCCAATGAAGATTCAGTCTCGAAATACGTGCAAGTTGACAGGTTACAGGGCACGGTCGTGCCTCTGACTGGCACGCCCGTGCCGAGGCAAATTCCAAGACGCGTAATTCTGCTGCTGGACGATTTTTGGGCTTTAGTGTAAAGGCCTTTTGACAGTCTTTATATATGTATTTTCGGTCAGTTAGGGTTAGACATCTTTTTCATAACGTAAACACAAATTCTAGGGTTTTGCTTAGCCGAGCTATGAACTAATCTCCATTTTCTAGGAGTAGGAGGTAAATCTTACTTATTGATTATGCAATATTATTAATACTTCCAAGTTGTGTTCTTGTTCTTATTGGTATTACA
>JAOWAN010000047.1:14355940-14369597 GCA_028566635.1 Lobelia cardinalis
TATGTTAAATAATTTTATCACTTTTAAATATTTCTTCTTTAATTTTAAATATCTTTTTAATTTAAATAGTGTGAAAACTTACAAAAATTAATTTAAAATTTTAAATATTTTGCCGTGCCCTCGAGCTTTCACTAGTTTATATATAACTTACATTCAAATTCATAATTATCTTTTAAATGATGCTAAAGGCTGAATCAAAAATTCGATTTGTAATGATTTTTGATTTTATTTTATAATGATTAAAATTAAGTAGGAAAGAATTAAAGAAAAAATGATGGAATCTATCAAAAATTAAAAAACATAATAAAATAAGTTTAATAATGTATTTTTGTGGATTAAATTCGTGGATCATCACACTTGTTATAAATTAAGACTGGACTTTTAATAATGGGGGGCCGGAGAATAGAATTCTCATTGAACTCAGATCAGATGGATCCAAAGTTAAGCACAACAACATACAGTTCCTGTTACATGATTACATTGATTACACCTATACAACAGAGGTCATGCATGGCTAATTCCACAGAGTTTATTTTTTTTGAGGGTACGTACGTAGCTGATGCATGATGATGATGATGATGATGATGATGATGATGACGACGACGACTTCTCCTGTTACATGCATAGAGCAGAGCACTCCCCTCCCCCCTCCCAACCAACACCTTCTTGTCTTCACTCATCCACAGCTTTGCCGGAGAATATACCATCGAAATCAATAACAAAAGTGCAGATCTCCATGGGAGCAAGTTCTACTTCCAGCTTTCGAGGATCTACACTTCCACCCCTCCTCATCGCCTTGGATTCTCTAATTCCGCCTTCTGCTCTCCATACCAATCGCCTTTTCTCCATACATGCCTTCTCTTGATTGGCTGACAAACTCATCTCAGTCACTTCCACAATCTACAATTGTAAATTAATCAACATCGTGTTAGAAGGCCCAATCACTTCTCAAACAACTCCCTAGATCTCAATGCAGTACTACTTCCATGTACCTTTTTGCCTGGAAACAGCTTCTTTACTTCCACATTTGTCATCACAGAAAGATCCTTGTCTTCTCCAGCCTGTGTGCATTGATGCAGAAACAAGGGAAATGGATCCTCAAAAAAGTACCAAGGGATCATCCAAACATGCTAAACCTGTCTACAAATCTCAGAAATACTAATTTCACTTAATTAAACATGGTAAGAGATATATATCTCAACCTCATATAAATGAGCTAAGCGCAGGAGAATTTTCCCATCATCCAGCTCCTGCGTTATTAAAGTAAGATTTGGTGAAAGAGCTGCTGTAACCAAATGGAAGGAAATCGGGGTGCGAAGA
The DNA here is from genome assembly GCA_028566635.1 of Lobelia cardinalis. Classification (NCBI taxonomy): domain Eukaryota; kingdom Viridiplantae; phylum Streptophyta; class Magnoliopsida; order Asterales; family Campanulaceae; genus Lobelia; species Lobelia cardinalis. The sequence goes on from JAOWAN010000047.1 coordinate 14,357,261, forward strand.
AGACAGGAAGATCAACCAGCTTGACAGAGTAGAATGTAATGCTTCTATTCCGCAACATTTATTTATTCAGATGGCACTGTTACCTGAAGAGTTATAATAGCAACATTATTGGGTAGACTGTAGGAGGGATCAATCCCTGAAAAAGTGGCTACATGAGACCCCATCCAGCTATCTCCATCCTGCCAAAGAGAACACTGTTATTTATATGATACTCCCTCCGTCCCTAAACGAATTTCCTGTTGTTATGATTCCAGGTCGGACTCATCCTAAGTATGGGATTAGATGGGTCAACTTGTGGTATAGGACACAAAGTTAAGAGAATTGATTAGATGCATTACACCAGTCACGTGACTTTTGGTGTATTGGTCGAGGATATTAACATTTGGTATCAGCAGGCACCATGTCCCGGATTCGATTCACGGAAAGGACTTGGTACCTAGGAGAGGGCTACCTGGAGCAGAGTGTGAGCTACCCAAAGAAGGAAAAGAGCTACCAACCGCCAGAGAAGGAAAAGAGCTACCTGCTGCAAGAGTGACAGTTGCTTAGATTGTGAGCCGGCGGATGCAGAGCGTGGTGGATTGTGTTGTTATGATTCTGGGTGGGACTCATCCTAAGTATGAGATTAGGTGGGTCAACTTGTAGTATGGGACACACGTTTAAGATAATTGATTTGACATGTTTCACATCACGTTGCTTTGAAACTTTGACCACTTTTTATGTGAATTGACTAGTTAAGTTATAGAAAATATTATTAATAGTTAATTAATAATCTTACAAAGATTGTAATTATAGAATCTAAAACTCAATAAATATATGTTAAATAATTACTTTAAGAAAAAATAATTGACTTTCCAAAAACCAAACCTGACACTCATTTATAGACGGAAAAAGTACTATTTACTAAAACAAAATTTTCTCTTACCTGTTCAGTGAAGGCTAGCAGAAAGGGTGAATATATCTCCTGGCCAACTGAACGACGCCACTTGGCACCCTCTCCAAGAGTATCTATTCTATAGTAATATTTTCCTTGGATCTGCAATTTGGGCCACAGTCAAACAGCTAAGATACATTTAACAGCAGTAGGTTGCATCTAATGTAGCATGTTGACTAGACTGACTAGCAATTATGGATAGAGAAAGGAGTTGATTTGAATGAACTAAAACAATGATTGAGGGGAACAGACACATACTTGAAATAAAGAAAATGGATGGAAATTAGGATGACCACACTCATATTATACAGAGTATAGAGGTGCTTACTGTTAGACCTCTGCATTCGTTTAGAATACAAACAGTTTCGTTGAGAGCCTCAGCAACACCTCTAGAGTCATCGTGTAACAATCTCCTACATGATTATAAAAATTTCTCGCATTTCTGGTAACAAAAAATTCATAGACGATCACAAGTAAATTGGGATAAAGGTGAGCACAGTTGTACAATTATCATGACAACTGACAAGTGAAACATGAAGCCACCAATTCCATACTAGAATGGGCAGACCTGTGAAGCATTAGCTCTATTTGCCCGTCCATAATGCTGGATCCACCAACAGACCGATCTACTAAAACTGAAAGTTCCGTCATATTGTCTACCATGTAAATTCCAAGATTAATCTGAAAGATGAAATTTACTGTTAAGCCAAAAACGAAACCCTTTCTTGCCATTTGGCATCGAGAATCTTATGTCAAGGAAGAAACAAAATTTCTTCTTATTTGAACTGAGCTTTAAGCGTTAATGCAAGAAAATGTAGCAATGCTAAACAATCAAGTGAAATTGATTCTTTCTGGGCGCTGCACTGACAACAAAAAATTTGACACTATCAGCAGCCATCATTTTCTACTGAAAAACGTATAAGGTCTGCTTCAGTACGTCAATTGCCAGACCCCGCCCCAATGTTTACCAGGGTGAGATCGACATAACAGTATGTGGTGCAAGAAAGATGATTTACTCAAGTGGTACTATATATAATATATCTATACATACTGACATACCGGGTAATAATTTCCAGCAACAGCTTGGTTCACTTTCAGATCCCAATCTTCTCTATGATCACGAACCTGCAAATCATAGTAATCTTTGTATAAATATGAGCTAAATTTCATTAACTTTAGGATGTAACGATTCAAATTTTGACAATTTTCAAGATTAAAACTACTTGTTGGTGATGACAAGGGCAATGAAACCATATGTTATAAGCTAGCCACCACACAGTGCATCAAGACAACAGGTAAAGAATCTGATTCTCAATAACATAAAAGAAGAAGGAAATACAGCAGCATACCCTTTTGACAAAATCTCGGCCATTAGAATCTGTGAAGAATGTCTTATTGGTAGCCATCTTAGTCGTGATTTGAGTGATAACTTCTTTACCAATTCCATCATCGATGGGGATTGGTCCAACCTGATAGTAAATACATTGTCAACGTCAATCTACACTAACATGAATTACACTCAAGAATGTAGTGTATAACTGTGAATTGTTTCCAAATATCTCATCCACCCACTCGATAGAAGAAGAGAAATGTAATTTATAGGAAATTGTTCTTATCACTAGTGAATTTGTTCTAACTGTGGTTCATTATAAGAAGTGAATAATCTTACACTATACTCGACTTCAACATGCTCTTTCCCCTTGTGCAATCTGGTTATCTGCATACACATTCAGTATATAAATTTATATATATATATATATATATATATATATATATAAGAAGAAAAGATATACAAGTAAATTATAATAACCAACTTTTTTTCTTTTATATTCTTATTTGAATATGAGAAATATGATTTGGACCAGAAGACTCGTTGATTTTCGATTACATAGGATCATCTTAACAAGTCTTGATGTGGAATCTCTATTACAGGAATCATCAACCTTCGAACAGGGAAATTATTTCCACGAATCATGAACAAACTTTGCAATGTTGATGGCCCAATACTCATTATCCTCTCTGAATAACAATCTTAGCTGAATGCTAGGAGTGATAGAGCTTAAAGTGGAGCTTTATGCTTACTACTCATTACGTCAACATTACAAACCAGGAAATTCTGCATAGCTCCCCAAAGCTTCAAGAACCACCATAGTAAAATAGAAGCTAATGAATCTGAGTGGGTCCAATCATATTACACACATGGATGTACTTCAAACATCTTGTATAGTAACCACCAGATATAAGGTCATTTGAAGAATCATTAGCAGTTGCATGACTTTCTAAACATCTTCATCCTCAAAAACATTTCATTCTCCCAATCTTCCTTTTCCTCTAATATTTTTTATATTATTAAGTTATTCAGTGTAGCTGACCCCAAGTGAATGGGACAAAAGCTTAGTTGAGTTGAGTTTTATGTTAATCAGTGTCTCTTTGCTGAGTAGAGGTCAGCTCCTTAGTGACTGTAGTACAAAGGTCAAAAACTGAATGGGATCAGCGGTCGAGTCTCACAAAACCAACAGAAAACTGAGCGAAGATACAACACACAGAGTGAACCTGAAAAATCCATGGATTGATCTGTTCGTGAACTTCATCAATGATTGGTCCACGCATTACAGTTAAAATGTCCTGCAACATTTGAGAGCGACTTTAGCTGATAAATCTCCACACTACTAAAAACTTTCAAGTGTGCATTAACGGGCCAAATTTACGAGGCCCTATACCTGTCCTCGTTGCTTTATGAGAAAAGATCCATTTGGGCGGAATATATACGCGCCAGAGGCCTTCAACAAACAAGAAAGAGTTACATTAGAACAACATGGGAAACTATTCTAATGTTTCCTTTCACTTCTCTTTTTGAGGGAGATGAGAGCTGGATAAAACTAAATGAACTTGTATCAACCTGAGAATCTCGATCACTTCCATTGTATCCGGAATAGAAGCTGTAGGACTGTTGAATTGATTCTTTTACCTTCACAAGAACAGGTATGAAATAAGTGAGAGAGTTGACTTGTTCATTCTGATTCATGAACTTGACAAATGGCAGAATATGGAGTAAACTACACAAAAGCAGCAAGCTTGCATATCCCTTGTAAGAGAATTGAAATAAAAAAGCACAAGACATTCAAATACAAACCGATATGTTCCTTCTACTATTGCGTGGAAAGCAATTAAACGAGAATACATATTTCATGGTAAAAAAGAAAACGAAAACATCAACATGAAAATGCAACTATCTCTATGTCACATACCAAATTTCGGCTATCTATATAATGTAGTTGGCCTTCCTCAGCAGAAAAAGTGAGTCTTAGGTGTCCTTGCCCCACTTCAACAGTTAACTTTTCACCTCTTTGATATGTATATACAGATGATCTTGATGATCTACTGCCTTCAAGGAAACAAAAAGTAGATAAAATGGTCATAACTCAAGTAAATCATTCTACATCTTCTCCCAAAAGCTTTCGTAAAATAGCGCGAGTATATGCCCAACCTGCCATTTCCCCCCTAGAAATAGTGTATGTGCTGAACCCAAGAGGGGGTGCAGTTGCAGTAAAGATAAGCCAACACTTGGGAGTTTCTCTTGGTACTTGATCCAGGTATGCCTGAACATGGTAGTTTCTCATCTTCCGATCTGATTCAGTTAAAGGAATAAGCTGCGATTCAATCTCTCTTCCAGCAGAATCACGAACAAAAATATCATCATCTAAGACCTGTAGCAAGTTTGACCTTGTGAGTAGAAAAACTGATATTAAATCCAAATTCCATAAAATTTAAACTTAATGTTTTTATCTTAAGCAATGGAAATTACACGTCCTAAAAACAATTGCTTGGCAGGAAATGAAGTGCATTATGAGTTAGAAGATGATAGAGTATGATCTTTATCAAACATCAAAAAGATATACTCCCTCCGTCCCAAAAAATTGTCTCATTGTACTTAGCACACTTTTTAAGGAGAGAGCTACATACTTGTACTATTCCTAAAATTTTGCTATTTTTAGAAATGGGACTATTTTTTTGGGACGACCAAATAAGGAAAGGTGGACAATTTTTTTGGGATGGAGGGACTAGGGAGTATTAAATTCAAAGGCTTATATCCATCACAATAAACTCCTTGACATCCACAAGTACCAGCCACCAGGGGTTAACATGTTCGGGATTGTGTTGAAAAAGATGCGGTATACATTGTAATACAAGACCGATAACTTGAAAACTGTAATACAAGACCGATATAAGACCGATAACTTGAAAACTGTAGCATACTAAGCATCGGAAATGGAAACAACTGGAAACAGAATCCAGAAGAATATAAGGCAAGAAAAAGAAAAATATTGCCAATGAAGTGAAAACCATGCAGAGCACCAAGATCAGAATTGAAGCACTCACAGGAATCCGGATTGTATCGTCTCTCTCCCATCCAAGAGAATTGTAGACCAGAACAATCTTCAGAACAAAATACTAATACTCAGTTATTACAAATTAAACTAGCAAGTTCGCACTAACTAGCCTGTTAAAAGTCCAGCATAGAGTTCTTACCAAGTTTTTACCATTGGAGAAACGAATTTCTGATGAAGGGCAGAAACTTACATTCAGAAGTGGGCACTGAAAATTAATAATTGCATTCATTATCTGTATTCACTTGATTTCCAGGATAAAAGCATGTGAAAATTTGGGTATCACTGCTTAAAATGAGAAGCAGAAACCATACTGAATTTAAAATGCGCCAGCATTGAATATAATCGATATGATTAGTCAGGAGAAACCAAACTCTAAAAAATATATTCTCGGCTTGCTTATTCATAAGTTAGTTACTGGAGTCACTTAAAGCCAGAATAGCAAGCTATTTTGACAATATATCACAAATACGGGAGCATAAAGTAAGGCTTATGACATTATGCCTGTTGAAACTTTGTTGGGCGTTTCTCCAATCCAGTACACGATGATGGCTCCGTCAAACAAGATAGTGAAGCCGCAACTAGTTTTTCGGCCTGCGCACATATCATAAGTGAGTAAATGGAACTTCGTGGGAAAAGAAATCAAAAATGTAATCAACAAACTAAACAAATGCACCTCCACATAGCCAATTGACAGTCTTTTTGTATAGTCATCAGACACATGTTGTTTTTCTGTTCCAGAAACTGCATCATGGTGCCGAGCAATTGCTAAGCCATCTGCCAAGGCGTCTGTGTTAAGCCCGGAGGCATTTCTTCCTCTAAAAAACTCAAGTTGCCTGGCTGCCTATTTATAAAAGCTACCATATCAGCGATCAATCATGAAGATGCCCAAACTTAGACATATATTGAAACATGCAACTAAATCAATACCAAATAATAGCCACTCATCACTCTCACATAACGTTTGAAGGCTGGTCTACTTGTGAAGTATCCTGTCCAATAAGCATTTGCATGATCTGCATATCTGATGAAGTGGATCATTTCAAAATTTTAAAAAGGATCTAATATAAGGAACCTATAACTACTAAATAAGATTGATCATCATCCGGTTTAATTAACTTACGGGAAGAAATCATCGTTCTTGATTGGCCAGGATGTGGCTGTTGCATGTTTTGCATCGGTATACACAGATGGGGTGGAGTACAATGCATTTACACGCCCATCCTGGAAGATTCAAAATAAATCAGGAAGCAAGAAACATATATAAGATAGAGAAAGAGCTGGTAGCATGAATATATATATATTCACGAGGGAACAGACTTCCATGGTTCAAACTGATATCATTAAGAGAAAATAAGTATGAGGATAAGAGCAAACCTTGAATGACAAAGAAGAACGCTCAGTTAAAACTAAAGTGGATACATGTATAAGCTATTTCCTATAGTAAAACCTAACTTCATATGTAAGCAGGACACTGATATGTTGGGTATACATAATTCAGCAAGAGACTAAAAATTTACTTTACAATATGTAAATAACGTCAAGGAATTCTTATGATCCATACCATATTAACATAATGAATGAGCTTGTCCATCTGTCGGAACCAAGTGTTTGCAAATTGATACTTGAAATCCTCCCCCATGGTCCACATGACATGATTCGTTCGAGTTATGTTAGCCTGAAAATTACTATGTTGTAAGCATGCGACCATAAGCTGCTATGTATAATGAAGAGATGAGCTTCTACATAGTTTTAGTTGTCATGGGCCTAGTAATTTCAGAACCAAGATTTTTTTTAGTACTCCCTACGTTTTGTTTAAAGTGTCCATGACAGTGATATTTTCCCTCACAACATGTCACTATCATGAACACTTAAATGAAACGGAGGGAGTACTATTGATATATTTGCATTAACAATAATAGATGTGCTCTATGTGTATAAAATGCCAACAGAAGTTGGAAGCCCCCAAGGATCATTAGAAAGTGGAAGCATGATTTGACTCCCGGCCTTTCCTTGGATATTATGTGAAAATGAAAATCTGAGTGGGATCAACGCCATATGAACCAAGACAGTTGATCACAACTATGATGTAGTATAACTTTTCAAAGTGGTATGAGTAGTATCACAAGCTTAAGAGGCTTACTAGAATTTTGCATATAGTTAAACAACTGATCCTGATTACGGAACAATAGGAATTGAAATATCAGATACTGAACCTCACAAGTAATAATTAGCAAAACGAGAAGAATAAGAAATATGGATATAGATAAATGCACTATTCTACCTTTTCCGTTGAATAGAAGTCCTTTGTAGGTATAACTTGATTAGAAAGCCCAGAACTTGAGATGAAAATTATATGAAGGATAAGTTTAGGATTTAAGTTCATCATACTCATCAATAGATTTTGCATTTCCACACATTTTCTTTAAATAAGCGTATTTTCAAATTCAATATCTCCTTTCTTTGATATCATGTTGTCAATTTCAATTTCACCAAACAATATGGAAGCTCAAGCTTAACTAGATGAGCTTTATTATTATTATTTTATTTTTTTTTGCTCGGCAACGAGCTGATTGATGATATGAAAGAGAATGTGCATTCTCACCTAGACAGAGTCCACCATACCTGTGACACTGCTGCAGCAACGAAGTCATTGACCCTCTGTTGGACATTGTAGTCAAACAAAGTGATGTCATCCTTCATTGAACCATGAAAAAAAAAATAAGCGTGGGAGGAAAAGAAATCATGGGAGACTAATATTTAAGTTAGAAACTTTTTTCCGGACTTACTTGAATGATTGGAGACACATCATTAACTTCAAAGGAGAAGCCAGGAGGAGGTGCATAATTTTCTGGGGAAGCACCAGCAAATATCTGCAACCGTTGGAACAAACTAGCATGAATAGGCAAAGAGAAGCAAGATAGAAGTTCCAAATTGTTAGATGAAATGAAATGGAAATAAGTTAGATCCGACTTTTGCATTTACCTGAGCAGATGAACCTAGGCTCTTAGATCCCTGCCAAACAACTTCCAAACTCTTCTCATTTTTACGCTTGGCCCTGTCTTGGTAATCAATTTGCCCGAAGAAAAGTGAATCAAAACCAACCTAGTCAAACAAAAGGGAAAATGGGTATCAAAGAAATGGAAGATCCCTTTCTGGTTATAAAGCTTATATTTTCAAATCAGGATAGGAAGAGGTTACTTCTGCTCCCAACAAGTACGCCTGTACAGCAGAATGTCCAAAAGGGTCAATTTGCCAACCAATCCTTGGAGTAATGCCAAACTGCTTCTTTATAAATCGGTGTCCTAGAGTTGTCTGATCAATCATGTCAATGTAATGTGGTGTTGCCTCATCATGCATGCACATACCCCCATTTCTGCAACAATAACTTGTGAATGGTCTCAGTAAAATTGGTTTAAAGAATTTCATTATCAGTCTAAGCAAGCACATCAAATGAATCTAAATTAATGAAACCAATAGACTTCACAGAAATATAAATACGGTTTTGCTTCAACTTGTAGTAGTATTTTGGGAGCAATCGGTTAAAATAAAGAAAGGTATGTGGACATAACATGAACTCTAGCTGCCCGGATTTAACAAGTTGCTCAACTGCATGCTGGACTACTTCGTTCTGGTTTCTCCACCAGCGCTGGAAAAATGCCTGCATATATAACACCGACTTTTATTACTTCTACGATATCTAGGCAGTATACGGGAATGTACAACCACAAAAGTTTGAGCATCACCTTCTCCTGATTGCGTGGAACTTACTATCAAGCAGATTATTTTCCTTTTCTGTTTACCCTCTCTCTAAATCCATTTTCTCCACCTCTTACAATCTAATGTGAATGCCGCAATGATGATTTGTGATACAGCCAACCAGGTGAAGATCGAGAGAGTTAAACTGCTCTTAGCATTGCATAATTTGCATTAACCAAAGGTCCATAAATGATAAAAGCCATATGTATATTGGGTGATAATGATTGCGATTTGGTTTTGACATCTCGTCCAAAAACGATATTTCCATAAAAGTTAATAGTCTTCCCTAAGACATGTTTCTTTAATGACGCTGGATTGAAAATATATCACAGTGGTTGTTGGCCTGCCTGAAACACAGCATATTAGGGGATAGATAAACTGGGTGGGGGCTACAGTGGGGCTTACTAAAGGCTGCCCAGATACAAGGTTGTGATTCATAACTCATACACCAATCTAAATTTCTTGGAAAGAAGAAATAGCTTATATTCTTGGTGGAGTTGGAAAGAGAGAAATTAATAAAGAAAAGAGGGAAGCAGTAGACCAAATAAACCTGTTCGACAAAAACAAACTTGCGGTTCTTGTCAGCCAAAAGAGCAGGCACCACAGAGTCTAACACATTCTGCACGCATGCACCCTGTGCTCATAAACGATTAAGCCCGTTACATTAAGAAATTATGCCGAAATTTGGTTCCTAAAAGCAGAGGGGCAATACTAGTCTAGTTTAGTAGCATCAATGTGTGTGTGCGAGTGAGAGAGAGAGAGAGAGAGAGAGAGAGAGAGAGAGAGGGAATGACGATGATGATGATGGGTCCTCTCACCTGAATAGAATTGTTGGAACCAACGTAGTACTGATCGACAGTCTTTAACCAGCCAACATCATCGTGGGAGTGGGCCACCAAATGGACATTCAACTTGCCTTGTACAGTGCTCTGCGAAGTGTTGTAAACCAAATGGTACTTTGATTCTGCGGCCAAAATTTACTCCCCACCCACAATAACCCATAAACACAAGCAGTAGTTGGCGCAGCAAACCCACGGCCATATTTATCACTCAAAAAACGATCAAGGAAAACTTTTGGCCGGAGAAGGAGAAGGATATGAAGAGGAAAGGGACTATAGCAGCTGAGTGGGAGGGCAGTCCACTCCGGTTTTTGTCTTTTTTTTTTTTTTTTTTATTACTGAGTAGTATATATGGGGAAGGGAAGATGGGAGTCATGGAGACAGACTCCATTTTTAAAAGAAGAAAAGCAAGCAGTGCTGCCTGCCAGCCTGCCAGTGCCTTTCTTTGCTTGCTACATGTGTGCCTTCACAGTCAAAGGTGTCAAAACTACCAATAACTATAAAGAAGGTTGGTACTTGGTAGTTGCTCATCAAATCTTTGGGTGCTTAAGAATAGGTATTTTTTTGGGTTGAATTTTGATTTTGTTGTAACGATTAAAGTTAAAAGGGTTAATCAGGAAGGACCCAAGTGGAATTCGGATTTTAGGGAGAACCCCTGTGTAACCTGTGCTTTTCAAGTTGGTCGAAGCTAAGGGTTCGTCCATAGTTTAATTATAATAAATTATGTATATAATGTGATATAAAATACACATAAGTTATACCATTATTATATAAATAATTATTATATACATTTTATGGGTGCGTTTGGACGTGGAGTTTTTTGATATGTTTTGTTTTTATTTGTGTTTTGTGTTTATTTGTGTTTTTGTAGGAGTTTACAATTTTGCTCTTTAAATTTTAAAAAATTACATGATAGTGATGGAGAGAGAAAGAGAGAATGAGTGATAGTTGTGATTTGATGTGATGTGTGATAGGATATAAAGGTGATATAGGGGTATGTAAAATTAATAGGTGGAGAGAGAAAACTTGTGTTTAAAAAACTTGTGTTTTTGTTTTGTTTTTCAAACAATGTGTGAAAAACCTGACGGGTGAACACACCCTATATAACGTACATAATTTTATATATTTATGTGCATTTGGGCGCACGCATCTAGCAAAGTGGAGAAAGTTTGATATGCAAATGACAAAAATACCCCTGAATCAAAATTTTCCTTCAGCTTCAAAAATTTGCTGCCTTCTTTACACGTCTCTGCTTCTCATTTACTCCCCACTTCTGCAGCAACTCCAATCATTCATCAACCACCGACTCCACCATTGTCAAAAGATCACCACCACCACCACCATCAATGATCTTTGAACCAATAAAAACACAAACACCATAAATGTATCTGCCCCAACTCACCTGAAAAGCACTCCGGCGGCAAACACCAACAGCAGTAGCAAACCAAAAAGACCTTTCTATTTTACCTTTCGTCTTCAACCTCACAACACACACACACAGGGTCAGAAAAATGGGTTGTGTTTTATCGACCTGAACCAAGACGATGAGTTCAGCCACAATGGTGGAAATGGGCTGGGCCACCACTTGCTCCCCGCTTCACCCTCAGATCCCTCTTCCCCTCCCCACTCTCCGAACCCAAATCCATCCGATCCCACCCACCCGAAATCATCAACTCATGGGAACTCATGGCCGGCCTAAACCTCTCCAATGACAGCTTCCGCTTCTCCCGTCTTCCCTCCAAACCCTCCCCTTTTAAAGAAAATTACAGCCCCAATTTACTCCCCAGGAATGCATCGGATTTCAGATCGGAGGATTCAGCTTTGAGAGCGAGGCGGTGCCAGCTTTGTCCTCGACGAGGAGCCAGCGCCGGCAGACGAGGGAGCACTGTTTTCTTTCGCCGTGGATGGGAAGATTTCAGATCGAGTGGAGGGCGACCGGAGGAGAATGAACGGGAGGCGTCGTAGGTAGAGATAACAGTAGGGAGAAGAATAACTCCTCGCCAACACTACTGCAGCTTAGTTCTGGGGGAAATTTGCCCGCCGACGAATCGCCAACACTCGGAAACGAACTCTCTGACAGAGATGAAGAGTTCTTGGGTTGGGGTTTTCGAGGGGATTGGTTGTGGTGGCCAAACGGTAGGGGAAAAGATTGAGAGAGAGAGAGAGAGAGAGAGAGAGAGAGAGAGAGAGAAAGAGAGAGGAGAAGAAGATGAAGAAGAAGAACGGAGGGTAAGGGAGAGGGAGAGGGCAATTGTTATACGAATTGAGTAGGCCCCGGTTTCAGAAATTTCGAAATAGGCCCTAATGTTACATTTTTGTTTCGAAATGGGGTTTTTTAGACGGATTCGTTAGAAACTTAACGAATTTCAACTCACGTGCAAAACACGTGAGTTTTCTAAGGATCTGGTTGTAATTTTACC
>JAOWAN010000047.1:14369697-14383960 GCA_028566635.1 Lobelia cardinalis
TCAAGCATGATCAATATGGTTGAATTAATCACAAAATAATAATAGCCCATAAAAATAATTTGAGTTTAATAAAAAAATTCAATTGGCCAAAATAATTTCTAATTAAACTCGCACAAAATAAATTAATAAAATTAATTTAATAGCAAGTGTAAGATTATCGAGGAAAAATATTTTTCGACTAGGCCCATAAATCAATTGGAAATATTGTAATTTAATTGGCCCAAAAAACAGTTTATGAACAGCAAGTATATGGCCAAAAAAACTGTTTAATTAATTGCCCAAAGGCTGTCTATGAATTGAAAACAGAACCAATCCATAAATAAACGGCCCAAAAATAGGAAAAGAGGACCAATAGAGTAGCCTAAACAGGCAGCCCATATACTTGAACAGCATAGAAAAAGGCGCAACCCAAGGGCGGCCAAGGAAGGGCTCGGCCCATAGTGAGAAGGGCGGCCCAAGGCCCAGCAGGCGGGCAGGCATGGCGTGGAGCGCGACCAAAGCGTAGATTGGGCCAGGGATTGGATAGGGCCGGCGAATCGCGCACGGATCAAGCCTGGCCTGGTAGGGTTCGCAGAAAATGGGTAAGGTCGCGACCCGATTATCCCATACGGGTGCGCCGCCGCCCGGGACGAGCCGGTCGGGTTTTCTCACTGGCAGTTGCTATTCCGGCGACTTTTGGGCTCAATGAGGAACAAATCCCCATTGCCAATTTCAGCGCAAAAGGTCAATTTTAGGGCGAAAAAGGCAAACCCATTTCATGATTAACGACCCGTTTGAGCGCCGGTCGGATTTCTCAACGGCGGCAGCTCATCTGGCGACCAATGGCGGTGATTCACTCGCCGTTGTGCTCGGATTCCATAGGGGAACAAAACCCCCAACTCAATTTTTCGAAATCGTCTCAGATTGAAAAATTTCATATTATCAGATAATTTATTTTCAAAATAGGCATAGACACAAATTTGGGCATCTTTGCTTTAATGTCAATTTTGTGCAAACAAATCTGGGAGGGTAGCATTTTGTCCGAAATACTTACATATTCAAAATCAATCTAATGAATTACATATAAAGATATTTTCATTGGCTAAGGAAGGGATTTGCAGTTCATTGATTAAATAAGCAAAACATTAAGGATTAGTTAATTAATATTATCGATCGATTTGACTCCGAGAACCAAAAATAAATTTTAATCTTTTCGAATGAGTTTTGTCCTATTCATACGTCTATAAATTCCAGTAACAAGAATTCAACAGATATTTTTATATGCCATAACGAGAGAAACAAGCATAATCTTACTTGAATATTTTCACCACCAAGATTAAGTTGATTTTGATGATTTATCCATAATTAATCCAACGAACGATCCAATGTATGAGCGATTCGTGCTGTTAACGTGTTGTGAATAAGTGAATAAATTCCTGTTGGATTGATGAACAACGTGATTAGATATAATCGTAGAAGAAAGACGTAAATAAATAAAGGACACAGAATTTAGGGAGAGAGTGGAGCCGTATTCTCATTCATCTGATGGAGGAATCTCTATCAATAAATAGGGAACCTTATGGTTACAACTTATACAAAAGACCCTGTACTATAACGTCTATCTAGAAATAGCCATCCATAAATAATATTTATAACAAGTACCAAATTTTTATATCATTTTAAAATTTTCAACTTATTTCAAATTAATTAAATGTTTTTAAAAATATACAAGGGATTAGTTAATATCCCCACTTGTTGTAGGAGTTTAGCAATGTCTTCATTTTTACTTTTTCAAAATACCCTCACTTTTTAATTTTTAAAATTTTTTGGGAAGGGTAAAATATTAAAATCGTGTATAAAAAATGTGCTTGATAATTAATTATCTTCTTAATTATTGCTCTAATTAATGTTCCAATCATTGTATATGTACTTTTTACATGCATTAAATACAAATATATTTTTTATATACAGTTTTGATATTTTTACCCTCCAAATAAATATTAAAAATTACAAAGTGAGGGCATTTTAAAAAAATAAAAATAAAAATATTGCTAAACTCCTACAACTAGTGGGGATATTAGTTAAACTCAATATATAATATCATAAATTTGTAATAAATAAAAAATTATGAATCTATTAGTATGTTGGTTATTGATATTTTAATATTTCATATATACTCTCTCCTTAGCAAGATATATTAAGTGTCAACATTTCTGTTTAAAAAATAAATCTAAATTTTATAAATTTAATTTTTACCAAATATTTATTAAATTTTAAATTTAATGATTATTTATTATTAACAATAGTAAACAATTTATCAAAAAATGGATATTTATAACATGCTATTTTTTATAAATATTTAAATAAATCAATAAATGTGAGCTAAAATTAAGACTAATTTAAAGTGGATGAGTAATAAAAATATATGCTAGTTAATTAGTTAAGCTTAACTTTAATTGGTAGGACAAGATTAATAAAATCTTCTCGTGACGAAAAAAAATTATTAATTTATTTTAATTTAATACTTACGATGGTATGTTTAAGAGAGGAAAATGCACATGAAGGTTATATGTGCATAATTTATAATCGTTATATGCATTATGACACTCTTAAGCAAAGAGTGCCTAGGCACTCCATATAATTTTCATTTAACAAGTGTGTATTCAATCTTTTAACTAGAAGGTTACTTTGGTCAGATAGGTCGCCTTCTCCTTCCCCGAGGCCTTTATCTTCCCCTCCTGGTCGGAGCGGGTACTTCGATTCCTCTGAGCCAACACTTCCAAATGCTTGAGCACATTGGCCACCTGAAAAACAAAAAGGAGTTAAGGCCAAGTATGGAAACAAGTAAAGAATAGAATACTTGGGAAGTAGAGGAGTGTTATACCTCAGCCATAGCCCAGCCCGCCCTTCCGAAAAGACGGTCAGAAGAAGAAGGCCTCATTTCCTCATAAACCCCCGTGTGGGCTATACGATGCTACAAGTCCATCCCCACCTTCTCTGCTGGAATCCCGTGGGCAGCAGCAACGTTAAGGTTGGACACGGATGGGACGCGCCCAATCTCCCCCGGGAACAATTCAATGTGAATGAAAGAAATTTTGAAAAAAAATTAATTTTGACGAAAGTTACTATTAAATTAAAATGGTGTAATACTTTTTTTTTTGTTTCACAGTTTTTTTGGGAAAAGGATAATTTTATTTTTCTTTGTAAAATAAATAATGATGAATATATAAATTAATTTACTACGATACCCTTAAACAATTATAAAAAAATATTTTACACATATTTTCTTCGATTCACAGTAGATGACTTACTAAAAATAAAAAATTATTTTAAAATTGTTGATATTTTATAAATTTTTATTATATTTTTAATTTATCTTTCTATCTCAATTTAAGACTAATAAGTAATTAATATCTCAAAATTTAATGAAAAAGAATTTAAAAATATTTTATGTGTAAAAAAAAGATAAAATTAAAAAAAAATGCTTAATACACTCCTTTGATTATTTGTAATCATACCTTAAAAAATAACTATCGGAGAGGGAGGGAGTACCATACCAAGAATACAAAATTAATAAAATCGTATCACTCCAGCAACGAGTATTTCTTGGAATTGGAGTCGAACCCATCAAAATTCTTGCTCCTAATTCAACTGGGTTCTCAAAATTTCCCGCAAGCTGAACTCTTGAAAATGGCGGTGGCATTCACGGGAGCAACCAACAGATGTAGTAGTAGCCCTGGAGTTTCCACATATTTCTTTCACCTTACCCCCAAATGTTTGCGCAAGCGGTCGCCGCCGCTGCAGCGACGGCGGATTACCCGTGGCAGTGCCGCTCAGTGTATGGTGTCAAATGGGAGGGCCAGTTACTCCGTACCTGGTGATAGCAGCAGCAGCAGTATTGGTCCTAAGATGTATAAGAGGGTGGGTTCGTGTCTGGTGATTCCGCCTCCCAAAGGGAAGAAGCCCAGAGCCATTATCAAGTTCCTTGGTGGTGCATTTATTGGAGCCATTCCTGAAGTTACTTATAGGTGACAACTTTTCAGATAATAATATATAACATGTGTCCCTAAGAACATATTTTTAAGTAGAGTAATGCCAACAAGTACACTACAAATTTCAATACAAAAAAGTACTGTTCTAACATGTAATTAGTGGATTCACGTCATCAATTCATGGATTGCTTCGATCGACTAGAAAAGGACACCGAATTGCTTTTTGTGTGAGGATTTGATATGAATTAAGCATTTTCCTTTTAAACATATGTTCACATTATGTTTTGTTTCGGTCATTATCCATTAGGCCATTAGCAAGTTCCAAGTTCTATTAGGAGAGTTGTCTACTATTCATAAGTGCTTAAGCGTACATTATTAGTATTTTGCTTCTTTTTATTTTCCGTAAACCTATTGATTACTGTAGCTCTCAGTTTTGGTAGCTCCATTTACTCCCTTTATGTGGTGTACATTGTTTCCAATCCACATTGACTACAATGTACAACACATTAATGTATGCTGTTGATTTTTGCTGTAAATTCAGCATTTCCTTGAAAGTGTTTTAGTTTGACTTTTTAAACTTAAGTTGATCAGTTTTCAAGCTTTTTGAAACTCAGTCATAGGTAAACCCTAAACGAGTGCCACCTTTTTTGTGAATGAAATTACATACCTTTCCAAAGTATCCACCTGAAGTATGCACTTGCATTCTCTAAAACTGGTACCAAGGGGTGCATTCTTGCCAATAGAATTGCTTAAAAGCCAACTTTCTATATTTTCATGAAAAACTGAAAAACTTTTCCATCCGTCCCAAAACGAGTATCACAATTTGCTCACGATCATGAACCTAATGTGACATTCATTTTGGGACGGAGGTTGTATCAATTAGGCAAAAGGAATATGAATTAGATAACAATTTTACTTTTGTAGTAGCTATAAAGTTGGTATGTGTTTTAGATGTAGACAAGTCACCACCTATTAAGACTATCTGAGTTCATGTTGCTCCTACAATGTTTATGTATGCAGCTATCTTCTTGGGCTTCTAGCAAATGAGGGATATCTCATTATATCTGTACCGTATAATGTGACATTTGATCACTCAGAAGCTGCTAAAGAAGTTTTTGAGAGGTTTCATTCCAGCATGGATGTCATTTTAACATCAGGATTGCCTAATCATGACATAACTGCCGCTGAACTTGTTGACCTTCCTCTTTATTCCGTTGGTCATAGGTAAGTTGATCTCATATCTTTTTGATTTATTTTAATTGTTATGCTTGATCTTGACTTTAAATGTTATCTTCCTTGTTTCTCACAAAAGATTGGTATCTTTTACACAATCAAAATTTGCAGGAGTATTAATGTTAATTTTGTACAAGGAGTTCAACGTATCACGTTTACTGTGTTTGCATTTGACATTTCTTACAACACATTTGACTGACTCCGTAATTTTCAAATATTGGAAACATGCCAGTTTTTTCCAGAATCATGTTGAGCTGGTAGAAAATTATGATGATTTAGACTGAATGGATAAATAAAAAGCACCCGCAGAAAGAGTCATGAGCTACATGAGCTGCAAAACCAACAAAATCTTTTACAGAATGATGCCTAAAATACTATATTTTGGTACTTCTACTTATATATTTATTCTCCGTACACTACTTTTCTAGAACAATACAATAGTACCTGTCAATAAACAATATTATGCTCCTTATTTTAACTTCTGATTTCTTGCAATTCATCATTAAATCGAGCACTTTGCAGCTCCTAGAAGTACTTGTCTGTCGTGAAAGTATAGGTAGTAACTAGGAGACCCTTATTATCTTCTTTATTCACTTATTTTGAATTTATACCAATGCAGTAATGGCGCACTACTCCAAGTACTCACAGGAAGCTACTTCTCAGAAAAGATACCAAAGGTTGGTTTCCGTCCTTCATTTATAAGGTGCTAGCTAAATGGGGATAGCACTAGTGATTTTTCTTTGAGATAGCGGCTTATCCGTTTAGTTTGTTGAAGGGTCATATGCAGTATATGTGTGTCATTGTTCTGAATTAAAAGAATTACCATTGGAGAGTGAAATTTTTTCTCATTTCTGGTGGAAGGCTAATGCTGTCATATCGTACAACAACAGGCCAGCTTCAGAGGCAGTGCCTTATTTTGAGCAGGTAACTATGCTTCTTAATTTATATTGTACCATAGCATTTTTAGGCTAACTCATTCATCAGTTTTTTTTAATGCTGAAGTTACCAACTTATCTGAAAGTGTAAGCCATTAGAGAGGGCCCTACAATATATATGAAGCTGTCACTTTCATTTTGTTGTTGACTACTGTCCGTACTCTATTTTTGCGCTCTTGTATTTCCCTACTTCCTTTTAAGAATGTATTTTTGAAACATCTTAATTTTTTTAAAACCAAACTAACAAAATCACCATTGCTTTTCAAGCAAAGTGTAGAAAAGGGAGGAGGAGAGGTATTAGCCTGGCTACTCTAGCTTTAACAATGAGCATGTTCAGGATTTTCTATCTCAAATCTCTGTGAAAGTCGGGTTGCTATTCTCTATTGTTTTCCTTTATTTGGTTGTTTTCTTCTGTATCCAGTCTCTGTTTCAGTGTCTTTCTGTTTTTCTTCTTACCCTCAGTGGTTCTTTTGAAAATGTAACAGAAAAATGGGGAAAGGGTTGCATTGCAGCTTTTTTGGAGTCATGATCATCACTTGTAAAATAAAGAGGAGAAAGGGGAGACATTTAAGTACTAGAACTTGGAATACTCATGGAAGGAGGAGCCATCACGTTTTCTTCTGTTGATGCCCCAAAGCGTGATCAAATTCATCAATAGCTGGCTTGTCATGGGACTGTTTGTGAAGTTACCAACTCATCTAAAAGCTTAATCTAGGCGAGAAACACAGTTTACCAAGCTTTAGTACTCCCAGACATGTGGACACACTCACATATGGATAAATACAATAGTGTGAATAAGTTCTGTTATATAAGTGCCAAAACATGCACCTTCACATTGCGAGTAAATACGAGGACTGATTTGAACACAAGCCTTGCCAAATCATAACTTTGAGACCATGTTAAGTTGCCAACTATCTAAAAGCTTAAGGTATGAGAGAGACCCAACAGTCTATATTAAGGTTTAACACTATTTTCCATCATGAAAAGTATGAAACATTGTTTATTCTGTTGACATGTCGTTATCACGTAAGTATCAATTTTCCTAGTATGCTAAAGTGTAATTCCCTGGGATAGCCTAAAGAATGTTAGGAACTCTACTTTTGACTAGATCTTCATGATTTTGTCGGCAATATGATCTTCTGTACTTCCCCTTACTGTAAATTCCTTTACTTTGGACTGGCATGTAATTCTTATGGTGATGCATGCTCTTTTCTTGAAGGCAAGGATGAAATTGATTTCCTTTTGGTGGACCTTTTTAGCTTTGCCTGCACATCGTTGCCTTTTCAAATTCTCCAACTTCAACATTTGGTTATGTATACTTTCTTTGCAGTTGGGACCTCTAGTTAGCCAGGTCATGCCTTTGATGGAAGCATCTCCAATTAATTTGGTGGCTAAGACTGCCTCAGGTAATTGCATTCAGAATTCACACTCTGCCTTATCCATTCTGGAAGTTGTGGAATAGAATTCTGTATGGTATATATGTTCTTTATTTTAGAGTAAGTAACATCTGGATGCAAAGTCTTAATGATGCATGCAATAGTTACGTAATTGATGAGAAGTCAGCAATTATAGACATGGCTACAAGTGACAACTACCTTTCCCGTTCGAATAGTATTTAGGCCCTTTAGTGCTCTTTTAATCTTTGGTATCAGGATTGAACCAGCTCATCTAAAGTGTTAAGCATATAGAGGGAGATCCCAACAGTCTCTGGCATGCTTTAACAAACCCCCAACTCTTCCCCCCCCCCCCCAAAGAACATGATACTGGGCATTTAAAATTTATTGGAACATCAGAAAACCAAAAAATACTAAGGGGAATGAACTAACAATCCAATAGTTTAGTGGTAAGACCACAAAAATCAGTAAATGCATAAAAGAAAAAGAACTTGAACAAGATTCGGATGAATCTGTTCCTGTGACTACCCTCCAATAAAATTGTCATAACTTCTTCCAAAAGTGTCTGAATCATGATCCGTTTGATGCAATGGAAACTAGACTTCTATAGCTTTCCAATGATATATCACAAATAATTTTTGTACTTGCCAATCGAAACAGTTTTCAAGTCTAATTTGACTGAAGTCAGCAAACATGTTGTTTCCTACTATTTTGTATGTTACCTCTTCAGCTTCTGCATCAGACTCCCCTAGTTGAAGAAGACTCGTCCTCGAGTCCATAAGATCACTGTCTCCATGAAAAAGTGAAAGATCAGACACATTGAAAGTGTTGGAGACTTCATACTCTGCTGGAATATCAATCTTGTAAGCGTTTTCTCCTATTTTCTTCAATATCTTAAACGGACCTACTGCTCTTGCCTTTAGCTTAGCATAAGGGCCCTGAGAAAACCTCTCCTTTCGCAAATGTACCCACACCATATCTCCCACTTTAAACTCAGCATGCTTTCGATGTTTGTTAGCTTGCTTGCAGTACCGTTCATTTTGCTTAATAATATAATCACGAACTTGGCCACGTAACTTCTTGATCTGACTTGCTCTTTCATTTGCATCTCCACTGAAAGAATTAGTAGTTGGCAATGGAGCCAATTCTAGTGGACTTACCACGTTCTGTCCATAAACGACTTCAAATGGACTGCAGGCAATTGATTGATTCACTGAGTGATTGTAAGCAAATTCAATTTGTGGTAACAGCATATCCCATTGCCGAATGTTTTACCCCACAAAACTTCTAAGCATACTTCCCAAACTTCTATTGACAACCTCGGTCTAGCCATCTATTTGAGGATGAGTTGTGGTACTAAATTGCAACTGTGTCAAGCTTTCTTCAAAGTGTTCGCCAAAAATGACTCATGAATTTGGAATATCGATCAGAGGTAATCGTCAAAGGAATGCCATGGAGCCTCACTATTTCACGAAAATACAGATCGGCCACATGAGAAGCATCTAGAGTTTTACTACATGAGACAACGTGAACCATCTTTGAAAATCGATCCACTACTACCATGACTGGAATCTTTGTTCCTTTGAGTTCTCGACAGTCCCACAACAAAGTCCATACTAACATCTTGCCAAGGAGCTTGGGCAACCAGAAGTGGGGTGTATAAACCTGTGTTTTGAGCGCGACTCTTTGCCAAGTGATAGATGCCACACCTCTCAACATACCTCATGACATCTCTCTCCATCTTAGGCCGGTAGACCCATCCTCTTGGATCATCCCCCTCAAACTTAGGAAAGTCCATCTTGGGTGGTTTTTGCCCTTGCCAATTTTGGTGTTGTGGTTGATGATGGCAGTGGCCAGGATTTAGGTAATGGTCATTATAGTGGTACTCGCCAGGGGGTGGTTGATAATGAGGGTAGGGAGGTGGTGGTTGTGGAGGTTGTTGGAAGGGTGTTGGCTGGTAAGGTAGGGGGTGGCTTGATGTGTGATCCCTATAATGATGGTGGTTGGGATGGCCATATGTCTGTGCAGCTGGGGTGCTGTTAAGTTGTAGTATAGTTGTGGTTGGGATTGATGGTATGGTGTGGTATTATAGTGGTTGTAAGGTGGTGGTGCATAGTGGTTTGGGTGGTGGTGTAAGGGAGGTGATGAACCAAGTTGGCCAGGAGGAAAGTTCTGGGATTGATGTTCATGATAGTACTGTGGTTTCAGGGTGGGATTTGTGAATTGTTTGACCTGACTATGTTGTGAGGGTTGTTGTGGTGTATGATTCAGGGGGGTTGATATCTCTACTTCCTCAAGGTTCTCCTTCTCAACTCCAATAATTGAAGGAATAGATCCAACAGTAACAAGGTTCTTAGCTTTACTAGCATTCATAGATAATAACAACTGTTGAATCTCTACAAGGGATTGTTCCATACCTTGAATTTTGTTATTCACCTCCTTGTTCTTCTGTAGTGTGTCCTGAATAGTTGCAAGGCTCATTTCATGGCTTTCGATGCTCTTCTCCATCAACTGAAACCGAGTGCCCTCTGCCATAGCCACAGTCCAAGAATCGACTGCTCTTATACCACTGTCAAAGCTTGAGCAGTGGATTAATGGCAGAAACAAATCAGAGATAAAATTGGAATCAAACTGATCTCTTTGATTAATCACTCAACAGAACATACAACCAAAATTAAGGAACTAATTAACTAGCTAAGCATCCATGGGAGCTCCATGCTCAAATCCATGGCCGAACTACTCAAAAGCTACAGCTAATTAAATCTACTAACTTGTTCTCCAGGCTAATTTGCTCTCCTTCCATCCTCCTCCATTTATACTCTGCTCCAACGGCTTAGAATCTGGTTAGCAGGCTATTGTTAGTCTGCTCGTGCTTGGCCCGTGCCTCTTGAATTATCCTTTATGCCCTCTGTTAAGCTCCACAATTGACCAATGTACCCTTATCCCCAATTTGAAAGATCAACGGTAATGTCTAAGACCCAAATTCATTCTCTTTGCAATCTGTGACAATAACATTATAGGCTATGCCTGCCTATGATGGCATTAAGAAACCGAAAACAAAGGAAGAATCCATTCGAAAATTCTTAGCACTCTCTCTCATGGAAGATATATTCACCTCCAGAAGAAGAGCGGAAAGCCTTTCCCTTTATCTTGCCTGCCTGCCTGCCTTCCTTTACTCCTAAATTACATTACATTTGTGTTGTTTGTGGGGTGGGGGCAAATACAATACAATACAATACAATACAATACAATACAATACAATACAATAATAACCACCCAGCCCCAACTCAATGCTGTTTTGTGCACTGATATCATCATATCATGAACCAAAGATTTTGAGGTTGTCAAATTCGATGAAGAATGTTCGGATTTCCATTGGGGCTAGTTCCACTACCAGATTTCCAAGATCAACAGCTCCCCCCCTCTCAATCTTGGCTGCTTCTGAAGAAGATCCTTCCACTTTCCAAGCTAATCTCCTCTTCTCCATCTCTGCTCTTTCTTGGTTTCCAGAAAGATTCATCTCTGTTACCTTGCTTATCTGACTCACCACCACACAGTATAACCCCATTATATTATATTCTTTATTGAAACGTAGAGGTGTTTCACTCAACCGAAAGAAATATCATGCTTTTGCTATCTAGGAGTCTTCTTGTACATGTAACAATATATATATATATATATATATTACCTTCTTGTTCGAGAACACCTTTTTCAGCTCTACACTTGCCATCACTGAGTAATCTTTATCTTCTCCCGTCTATATAAGAGGAAACGCACCAAATATATATAGTCATCAAGTAGATACTGCATCAGTTACAGCTGACAAGCTGGCTACATAATAACTGATGTACTACCACAATGATAAGCAAGCTAAAATATTGCAAGCTTTATGCCATTTACTACAAGAACAAAGTCGAGCACTTTGAGACTCGTCCTTTGTGGGGATGAGTTCAACCATAAATGCTTGCTTCATAGAACTGATATTCCAACCACTTAATTGATCAATTGGGTTGATTCTTTAGTGGAGAGTTGTCCAAAGGCTATTTAATCAAAGAAGCATACACAATATATGCATTCATTTTGCTACCGAATTACAAAGTTAAGAATTTAGACCTCGTAGAGGTGAGCCAACCGAAGGAGTACTTTTCCACTTTCAATTTCCTGCAACGATCAAATTACAATCATTCCGATCGACTAGGCACATGCAACAGTAAACAAGTCTCATACAATCTGCAATTGCCCACATGGTGTTCCGCCACATACCTGGAGCGTTATTACAGCAGTGTTGTTGGGTAAACTGTAGGAAGTATCAAATGCTGAAAATGTCGTTACATGAGAATTCATCCAATCATTCCCATCCTGCAAATATCATAGAAAGTCACTCATGTTCTCTCCCTCATTGACATCATATCTACTCCTATGTACCGCGTGTACCTGTTCTGTGAATGCTAAAAGGAGGGGAGAATATATTTCTTGGCCAAATGTGCGACGCCACTTAGCCCCCTCTCCTAGTGGATCAATTCTGACATAAAATTTCCCTTGGACCTGGAGTAAATGGTATACAGATGAGGTATCGAATAAGCAAAATACGTCCCAATAGACGAAATATGGGTGTGTCCAGGAAAAGAATTTAAAATGAAAATATACACACAAATACACACACACACACATATATATATACAGATATACATATGATGCCTCAAATCAACCACCTAAGCTTTATTATCCGACAGCAGCTGGTGGGTGTGAAGGAGTCATTTCCACGGAATTCTTAGAATATCTTATTGTTCATAAAACTAGTGAGCATGACGGAATCCTTTCCACAAGTTCAATGTAGTCTCTTATTGTTCAGCAAGCTGGTGAGCTTGAGGAGTCCTTTCTACAAGTTTATTACAGTCACTTAATAGATTCATCCAATAATGTACTAAAGAGCTGTAATAATGACAAAATTAAACATGACACTTCACTTTTATTCATAGAAGTCCAATAGACTCCCTCAAATTATCCTACTACATCAGGACCCTTGCGACATTGCACAAAAGCCGTTTAATTTCCAGAAAGAAATGACAGTAATAATATTAGCATTAAGATTTGAAACCTCTTGGTTTCTTGTTCTCACCATTCCAATAATGTTAGAGTAAACTTTATCGGGAAATCATTTCTATAGGGAAAAAAAGTTCACTAATAACTTGATTTGAAGGAAAGGAACCACGAGAAAGAGCAAGGATGAGTTTGACTGCATGTCGTCAGTAGTAAAAAAAACAGGGTTAAGCAACACTTTACCATTAAACCCTTGCAATCGTTAAATGCACAAACTTCTTCATTGAGCACCTCACCAACACCCTTAGCATCATCGTGAGTCATTCTCCTAAGAAATGAAAGCGAAGGATATTAGATATCTGACATTTGTGTTAACAATGAAAAGCATTCATTCAGGAAACAAACAAACAAAGTAACTTAATTTTTAACAATAAAAAAAGTAAATGAAGTTACAAGCAAATACAAACCTATGAAGCATCAGTTCTATTTGACCATCCACCATGCTGGTGCCACCCACTGCACGGTCGACCAACACTGAAAGTTCCATGGTCTCACTCTCAACATAAATTCCCAGATTTATCTGTCAAAAATGGAGAAAGGGTAGACAAGACGATCCTTAAACCAAATAATAACCATCAGCGAAACCCACTCAAAAGGTAATCTGTAAAGCACATATCTTAGAACAGTAATATCAAAGGAGGGTATTGTAGTGTCTAAGGATTGTGAAGATTTACGGAGTCTCAAACACATAGTTCCCTAGAACGAGAGGAGAAAATGCGAAATTATAGAAACAGGAAATGTATTTCAGAATCTGCATTGGTTCTCAATAGAAACAATCACTAGCAAAGTGAAATACATATGGAAATTAAGACATGATGGGGACCTATGTCATCAAAAAGACCACTTGGAGAAAAAACAGCAACCTGATTATAAAGAAATAGTCAAGCAAATGTAAGGCAACGTTAATACACAAAAACATACAGGGTAATAATTTCCGGCAATTGGTTGATGCACTTGCAGGTCCCAATCTTCTCTGTGATCTCGAACCTGCAACACACTGGTTTTTATCAGACTGCAAATTGTATGATACATTCATTTTTCAGCTACCAAGAAAATAAGTTAGTATTCTGCTGGTTTCTGTATGTCAAATTCAGATCAAGAGAGAGACAGTAAGTACAGATAATTCTATATATCCACAAATCTTATAAGGTGAGAAATGAACAAAAACAGGAGCGAGCATTGGCTTGCCAGTATGTTAACTATATATATATATATATATATATATATATATATGTAGCCACTCAAATGAGCACCTAAATATCGTAGGAACCGTAGGAACTAATCTCGATCGTTGAATTCACGAACACGGTAGCAACTTTCGGTACTGTTCGGTATTGTGTTCGTGAGTAGCAATTTTCGGTACTGTGTAGCAATTTCGCTACTGTGCCGACGGTTCCTACAATATTTAGATTCCTATTGGAGCGTGCCCATATATATATATATATATATATATTAAATACATGGTAGTCGCTCAAATGAGAACCTAATATCGTAGGAACTATAGGAACCAAAGACACAATAACGAAAATATTTACTGTGTTGGGAGATTCAAATACACAACACTGAAAATATTTTTACTGTGTCTTTGAATCTCCCAACACAGTAAATTTTTTCATTAATGTGTATTTGG
>JAOWAN010000047.1:14389747-14400515 GCA_028566635.1 Lobelia cardinalis
CAGATCTGCAAGTTAAGGAGGTTGAAGTATACACTTCTTAATAGTTCTTTTGAAAAATTGCATTTGCAGGTGCAAGAATAAAAGACCTACCTATATTAGCATGAAGTTTAGCTGCTTCAAGAAGCTGGGACTTGGCTTTGATATGCTTATGAAGGATAAGGACACATGCTAGTTAAAGATAGTGTCAAGTAAGAGTCATGTTTGTAAACTTTTGTGTATATCATCTTCTTGTATTCTTTATGAATAATGAGGGTTCAATCCTTAGTGATACCCTGTTATTCGAATATTGGAAATGTGTGATATGATGAAATTCAATCGTCACGATATTTCATTTATGCATTAGTTTGTTGTATGTTTCGACTTTATTTGGT
Source organism: Lobelia cardinalis (assembly GCA_028566635.1). Taxonomy (NCBI): domain Eukaryota; kingdom Viridiplantae; phylum Streptophyta; class Magnoliopsida; order Asterales; family Campanulaceae; genus Lobelia; species Lobelia cardinalis. Next base: position 14,390,119 of record JAOWAN010000047.1, read on the forward strand.
TAATCTATGATTACACTAAAATGGGGAAGGTTTGTTGGTATTTTAGTGTAATTAGAGATTAATAAAATATCCCTCGTTGCAATATACAAATAAGAGTGCACGCTTATTTATTTATTATAACGAGTATTGGTAAACCCGGACTATGACGGGGTCCGGGGGCGGCAGCCCCCGGAAGAAGCGGGGTCCAAGGGGCAGAGCCCCCGACATTAATGCTTCATGAAAAACGCCTCAGGGAATCAGTTTTATATCTGAAAAGGGACAATAACTGCCTTCGGCAGTTGTTTGGCAGTTGGTTTTGGGATAATTTATCCTCTTGATTTCTGGAGAACCCCTCCCAGAGAAGAACAGAACACGAAAAAACAAATCTATACTCTTGTTTTTCTATGATTTTATCCGATTGAGCGAATTGTTCAATCTGAAAGTGAATCCGCATTCATAACTTCACAGAATATCCGGGCTTTCTTCACAAATTTTCCAACATTGGGGAGGTATTACCTTTTAGAAGGTATTTAACTTGAGTCGATTTTGATATTGTAACTTATACTGTTCAAGGATATACCCTCGAGATTTTCTATAATTTGTGCTTGGTTTCTTTAATATTTATTAAATTAATGAAAATTTTAAAAATAAATTATAGTAAAGTGTACTCTCAGTAATGGTTAGTAATTAAGTAGTCCCTTCTCTATCTTTGCAAATTTAAAACTTCAAGTGAGCTTGCACATGTTGATCCAAGTAATTTCTCAAAACACAGCAAAGAATCATACATATCCTTCCATCCACCCCCGCCGAGGGAAAAAAAAAGTAAAGGAATACATAAAAGGTTCATTATTACACCTACATTGAAATAAGAAGGAATCATTAACTAGCAGGACACACCAACTTCCGCAAAGTTTATATTTATAATTCCAAGGAATTATTAAACAGGTTAAAAAGTAAATTGTAGCACTCACAGGAATTCGAACAACTTCCTCTCTCTTCCATCCCAAGGGATTGAAGACAACTACAACCTACAATAGAGAAGGGAACATAAAACGAAAAATTCATTAAGTCAGCAGTAATCCCCTAAAAAAGAAAGGATTATAAATCGAAGTGTCACTAAAAACTCACTGAATCTCAAAAATAAGAACTTAGAGAAAAAGTATAATAAGCTTATTCTCACCAAGTTTTTCCCATTCGGCAAAATAGCTTCCGATGGAGGACAATACGTAATATTAAGTAGAGGACACTATCACAATGAAAATGCAAGTCAGTAGTTGGCGCAGTTTTCTGCTCAGTTATAGAAGAAGCAACGATAAGGAGGGGGGGCCTCCTCAAGTCTGATAAAGTGGAATATGGAGCAATTTCATAATGTCAAGTGCATCTCATTATCTTACTATATGACTCAAAGTTTTGCATTATACCAAACTAGAGAGGTTCAATAATCTCATTTTTCCAACCCGAATCAATTTTCATGTTTCTAGACTCTAAGAATGCATAATAAAGAATGTTGTTCTTTATTAAATTAATTCCTCTAAGGAAAGCAGGTAATTAAGTCTCAAACATCAAATTTTGTGTAAATAAAGGAATATCACAGAATGAAATATCTCAGTGAACAGCAGAGCTCCTTAAGCGGCATCACAATTGGAAAGATGTTTGGGCAACTGGGAGTGAGATTTCAGTTGGATATCTCACCAAGTGATATTTTGTTTTTGTTTGTGACGATAGAAATGACAAATATGTTCTTATAAATCATTTGCAAACTTCACAATGCTTCACAAAAAATGTAGATGCAGACTAGGCATGTGCAGAGGAAAACATTGTGCGTTGCATCTCATTGATGGTCGTGTGTAATCATGCCTGTTTTCTCATCAAACACAACAGGTATAAACGTATCAAACAACAATTCAAAAAAATGCACCATTGGGCAGGATAAAAAAAAATAATGAACGCAGATTTCTTTTACTCAGAATAGCACGCTTAGCTTGAAGATAAGAGATGAATAATCGGCAAAGCAACTGTAAGAGGCAACATACGGAGCAAAAGATTAGTTTTGCCAGCAAAACTATGGCAAAACTATAGCATAACACTGAAGAGCCCTGCATGCACACATGGTTCTTGCCATATGAAGTTCACATCTTTAAAGCACAACAATTGTGATTCTTAAACTATAACACCAAAGACACAAAAAACTGAAAGCGCAAGCAATTCACAACTCTAGCAAGTGAAAGTATATTGCCTGTTGAAACTTGGTGCTAGAGTTCTCATGATTGCCACCCTGTCTTGACTCAGTTAGAAAAGCTATTGATGATGCAACTACCTCCTCAGCCTGCAGATATGTGATACTTGAAGTGTTGGAAGATTTTATTTTAGCACAAGAAGCCACACGTGACAAAACAGATATAGTAAACCATAAAAGTTTAATGTAAATCATTTCTTAAATGTTGAAGAGTAGAGAAGTGGCTTCTTTCATCCTAAACATATATCCCTAATATCAAAATATTTATACCTCAGCATAACCCATTGATATTCGCATGGCGTAATCAGCAGCCACGTGCTGTCTCTGTGTCCCGCTAACTGCATCATGATGTTGAGCAATTGCCAGTGCATCAGCAAGAATATCTGTCGTTGGGCCTGAACTACCCTTTCCCTTAAGGAACTCCAACTGTCTTGCTGCCTGGATTTAAAAACTGCCGCAGCTCAACAAGACATACATAGCCGTCGAAAACGGCAATAAAGTGAACGAGGTTTAGAAGACCTTACTAAAAAGTAACCACTCATTTTCCTCACATAACCTTTGAAAGCTGGCCTACTCGTAAAGTAACCTGTCCAGTATGCATTTTCACGATCTGCATACCTGAAAATCCCCATGTTATCTTCTAGTATATCGAAAATATTTAAGAATGGCTGCATCAGAATTCTTAAATGCTTCTAGCACAAATGTTATACTCACGGGAAAAAGTCACCAGTTTTGAGAGGCCATATCTTATTTGCTGCATATTTCGCATCTGTATAAACGGATGGAGTTGAATATAGTGCATTTACGCGTCCATCCTGAAATAACCCCCAAAACATAGTTTCTTCAAAAATTAGGCTACAAAACGGACACAGCAAAAGGCCATGAAACTGTTCAGTAAGAAAAAGTAAACATATAACTTATATTCGAAGTGATATGAAACGCAGAGTACCATGTTTACATAATGAATGAACTTGTCCATCTGCCTGAACCAAGAAACTGCGTATTGATACCGGAAATCTGTTCCCATGGCCCACATTATATGGTTCGTCTGGGTTACATTAGCCTAAAAAGGAGAAGCAAGAGAAAAGCAGTAAGAAAGAAGATAAAGCATCAAAGCAAGCAATTTCTTTTTAACTGAAATGAGTCAAGAATCAGCCAAACTAATGCAGAAAAAGAATCTCATATTGAGTGGAGTTGATTAGTGTGCCTCACATGAGGTCTGGCCAATTCATAGTGCCCCCAAAAATTTGGGAAATAGAAAGGAAGACCGCAAATATTAACTGCCATTAAGAATAATCCATCTTGACAATTATGATTTGGACCATTAGCCTTCCAGTTTTAACTACTACTCCTTCCATCCGGGTGGAAGGGTTACACTTTGATTTTACGTGGAAAATAAGAAATGAGTTGAAAAGGGGTTATTTCCATGAAAGCCCCTTAAATGTGTGGCTCATATATATCACTCGCAAAAAGTGGGGTAAAAAAGTCCAGTGGGATGACCCAAAACAGAAGCGTAACCCTTCAAGTGGGACAGGCGGAAAAGGAGAGTGTAAACCTTCCACTGGGACGGAGGGAGTAGTAATTATACGAGCACGCACTTGCATAACTTTGTTTTAAATTACATATTAATTTTTTTGATATTTATCTTTTCGTGCATTTTTAACTTTTATTTAGGATATAGTAATTTAAGGTACTATATGTAAAGTACTAAAGATATGGGTAGATATCTATTAAAATGATAAATTAAGAGAAATGATTTCATTTGAAGCTCTGTCCCACTTCTTATAATTGCCTAAACTACCCTTGCTTTCAAGAGATAGTTACCAACGTCTATTAGATTAGCCCCTTTTCTAATAAAATCTACTCATATCTCTATTACTTTACATATACTCCAAATGCTTTAAAGCACTAAATTTTAAATAAATTCCAAATGAAAAAAGGCATAAAAATAAATAACAAAATATATAAAAAGTTATGCACATGCAAGTAACCGCCATTAGTTGACCATTTGGGGGGGGGGGGGGGTCCTTCATATCTCTTAAATGTTTCGGGGGCATTGTGATTGGCCAAGCTCAACGGAGGGTACATAATTAATCCTGCTGAGTGCTTCATTCAGGCATTGAGTTAGGCCCACACACACAAAAAACGTTCCCATAACATGCCACTTTCTTACAAGCTCAATTTCAAAGGAATCAATCCAGGAACTGGAACTGCTTCTAATGAATCTGTCAAACATACATGCTTTTAAAACTTCTATTTATGTATTGATATCCTTTAGAAAGAAGAAAACAGATGGATAGATGAGGAGAATCAGAAAATATGATCAGATATGATGCCTAAAAGAAAGCTGCAGAACAAAACCAATGCAAGAAAGAAGTGCTTACCTGTGCCACAGCAGCAGCTACAAAATCATTTACTCGATCTTCAACATTATAGTCGAAGAGAAGAATATCATCCTTTAAGATAAATAACAACCATCGTGAGCAAGTGAGCAGATTATCTGAAGAAGTACTTATCTTTATCAGTTTACCTGAATGGGAGGTGATACATCGTTAATTTCAAATGTGAAACCATCTGGCGGATCATAGTGCCTTGGAAATATACCGGTAAATATCTGCAAGTTATGGATGGAACAAATAAGAAGATAATTTCAAGGGTCTCCATTATTTTACCAAAGTGTGCTGCTCAAGTGTATGCATTAATGAAAGAAGTATGTACTATACAGATTAGTGTAGCAAACAAGTTTTCATAACCATCACCTGAGAAGATGAACCAAGTGACTTAGAACCCTGCCATACAACCTCCAGAGTCCTGTCACGTTTTCGCTTAGCACGGTCTTGATAATCCATTCGAGCAAAAAACAAGGAGTCAAATCCTAACTGCAGCACAAGAATAACAGACGTGATGACATGGCTGAGATGCCACAAAAGAAAGTTTAGAATATTTAATTTTATTTTTGCCATTTATGATGATGAGTGCGAAAGGGAATGAGCCAAAGAGAAGTAGAATTTACGATTTGAAAAAAAAAAAAAAGGAAAGGAAATACAAGGGCAGAAACTGGAAGATTCGATAGGGTGATACCTCAGCACCTAGCAAGTACGCTTGAACTGAAGAATGTCCAAAAGGATCAATCTGCCAACCAACTCTTGGGTTTTGACCAAATTTGTCTTTGATGAACCAATGCCCCAGAGTGGTCTGATCAATCAAGTCAATGTAGTGTGGGGTCGCCTCATCGTGCATACACATGCCCCCATTTCTACAGAAAAAAGGAAGGAGGGGAGGGTATTAGAGCCAGGGGCATAAATCACTTTGCAGGAACTGACTTACCAATGGTTATCAATTCCAGCAAGGAGGAAGCAATTAGTATAGAGAGTAGGTAGTAATGATAGTAATCGGTAGAGTAAGAATTTGTAATGTAGAATATATAGAAGATGATGAGAAGAGTGGGGAATTAGTACATGAACTCAAGTTGACCAGAGTTGACAAGCTTCTTGACTTTAGTCTGAAGTAAGGGACTCTGCTGTCTCCACCAGCGCTGGAAAAATGCCTGAAAATTGAATATATTGTTTTACCGATTAAAACTACCCGAATGCATATTGTGTAAAGGGAGGGGGGTAGTGATCATTAATGTACTTGCCATTTCAACATAGATGAACTTGCGATTGGGGTCGTCTAACAAGGCAGAAATGACAGAGTCCAATACATTCTGAACGCAGGCACCCTAAGTGGAGTGACAAATAGAAATTGAGATGAGAGGCAAACAAAGAACAACCAACTAATAGTCAAATCCCAAGTACTTAGTCGGTCAACTAGCTAGCATTGGCACTGTGAAATTAAAGGATTAAATTATCAGATGGTACAAGTAGTAGTAAATTAGAAATACTCCAGTAAAGATTAATTAATTATAAAAGAAGATGTGTGTGTGTGTATATATACACACACACATATATATATATATATAGAGAGAGAGAGAGAGAGAAAGTGAAGTGAGGGAGGGAGGCTAGTAGTAGTTCCCACGCACCCTAATGGAGTTGTTGGAGCCGGAGTAGTACTGATCGACGGTCTTGAGCCAACCAACATCGTCGTGAGAGTGAGGTACCAAATGAACAGTGATCTTCTTGGAATCCGCATGGGGGGAGGAGGTGTTGTAAACCATGAACTTACACTCCCCAACCTCACCCTTCATCATCAATATTATAACGATAAGAAGAGTAATACAGCAGCAGAAGGAGGGAATTCCCCCCTTGTTGAGGATTCTCATCATCATCTTCTTCATTGATGAATGAATGAATGAATGAAGTGCTCTAATTATTTGCTTCTGAAGGGAGAATGGGAGATGGGTCTGAGTTCAGTGGCAGTTGATGATGATGATGGGCGATGAGCTCCAGCACTAAGCCTTGCCTCTTAAGTCAACTGATAATGACCCCCTCCCTCCCTCCCTCCCGAGCTTAATTGATCAGATTGCATATTTTTCGGGTCATCTCTCTCTCTCTCTCTCTCTCTCTCTCTCACACACACCACATTCACACACTGTTAAATCATTTCAGAAGACACTTTTCTTTCCCAAATGGTTTCATGGAGGGGTGGCAATTTGTGATCCGATTAAACCCGCGAGTTTATAAAATTTGTAAAATTAACCTATTTAAGTATGTGATAATCAATAAATTTAAACATATTTAGTAAATTAATATCAAATAGATTTAAATTTAATGATTATAACTCACTTAAATAGGTTAATTTAAAAAAATTTATAGACTCACGGGTTTAATCGGGTCACAAATTACCACCCTACTTTCATGTTAACTTTTAAAGAAGGATACATATGTGAAATTTTAAAGTTTAAAATTTTAAAATATTTTTTTAAATGGTTGAAATAAAATTTTAAAAATATAAAATTAAAAATGAAATAATATATGAGAAAGAAGATTTGAATTTGTTTATATGTATATCTCCTCGACCAAATTAATAAGTATCATTTTGATTCGGCCCTTAAAGATAAAAATAATATCTTACGTTTTAGGCCCACTTTTTTTTTTAAAATATTTTAATTTGTTGTAAGATAAAAAAAAATTCTGATAATCAACTAGTATAAATTTAATAAACTAGAGAAGAGCGAGAATAATTATTCCAACTCATCGTGAGGTTGGTCAATCTTCCACATCAACTACTATTAAAAATTCTCTTTTCATGCTCCCTTGAGATAAAAATAAAAAAAAAAAAAAAAACTACTATTAAAATTCAAGCTTATATAATTAGCTACTACTCATCCTTCTTTCATTCATTCATTCTTTATATATAAATATAAATATGGTGGATAAAGCACAGATTTCTTCTATTACTCACATTTGGACCTACTCTATTAATGCTTATCAAACAAGCGATAAGGAAATTAAGGGAATCATAATTTTTGGACCCTATTATATCCTATTCTATCCTAGCCTAAATAAAAACCCTAAACTCCCTACCACGACTGTAACCTTTCGCGGATCAATCGCCATCGCCGTCGACTACCTTCTTCGCCATCCCCAGCGCCGACGAAATGAGGTATCTAAAACCTAGATTTAATGGCAAAATGATTTTAAAATAAAGATAATCGATTTTTTCCTCTTCAGTTTTTTCCGAGTTTTGAAAGGAGGTTTTTTTGCACTTACAATTCTTTTTTTTTTGTGTGTGCTTACAATTTGAAGTTGAAGTTTGGGGTGGAACTTTTGTACTCAATGAATGAAGCAATGGATGCTAAACGTTTTTTGTACTCAATGGATGAAGATGAATTTTTGTGATAGTGACTTAATTCTGTGGTACTAAGTGGCGAAATAGAGAAGAAAATTCTAATAATTCAGTAAAATCAATTAAGAAATGGTTGAACCATTCTTTCTAGCAAAAAATAAGTGTTTGAACACTTATTCTTCCTACCCCATGATCGTGAAATGAACACTTATTTTCGGAGGATTTTAGCTAGAAATTAAAATAAATTTGGGTGTTTTTGAATTTGGGGGTGTATTTTGCTAGAAGCGAATGAGGGTTGAACAGGGAGTTAAAAAAGGACACATTAATGAAAGGATAGGCAGAAAAAGTACGGTCAAAAAATAATTTAAAAAGGGAAAGATGAGCCAACAGAGTTAGGCATTGTTTGTTTGAGCTTAATGAACATCTGATAGAGGGTTTTGTGTAAGTTATTCAGACAACTGAGAAATTAGATTGTTCGGTAATTTTTCTCTTTCAGATCTGAAAGCAGTTTAATATGTCTTAACCATTCAGCTTTAAAACTAAAGCTGAATAGTTAAGATCTACATCTGAAACTCTTTTGGATAATTTTATCCATTTAATAAATATTTAAATTTTTTATTTTTCTTTGTACATTTAATTTTATAAAATTTAAAATAAATTATATGTCACTTTTATATATAACATTTTTGAGTATTTATGCATAAAGTTAAAATAAAATGAAATTATATTTGTATTTTATATGTATCAACTAATATTATATTTTTGTTCTACTACTTTGTTCTTATATCAACATGCCTCATTTAAAAAATATGATTAGTAATTTATTTGATAATTATAAATAAAAATAATTTTTAAAATCTAAAATATAGTAAAATATATCAAATAATAATATCAATACTAAATTAGATTAAAAGTAAGAACAAATGTAAGAACAAATGTAATACATAATTAAGTAGCTATATAAAAATTATTAGATAAATAGTAATAATAAATTTAATATACATAATAAATATATTATATATTTTTTAATTTTTAAGTAATCAATTCAAAATAAAAATATATTTATATTGCTTTCATCAATTATAAACAACAAACAACCTCTATGAGAGGGTTAAAATGGACAATCGATATTATTCAGACAATTCATTGAGATCAGTAACCAAACAGTTTTACTGATTCAGCTTTCAGCTTTCAGATGTTGCCTCTTAATTCTTTAGACACATTCAGACTTGTTTTTAGACTTCAGCATTAAGCACTTAAAATAAACAAACAGCACCTTAGATTTCTACGTGAAAGGACATAACTTGTATAATTTCCAATAACTTGTGTGTCTAAAAATTTGAGCCGAGTATTGTTACGAATGTTATTGTCAACCGCTCTCATTTATAATATAGATAATAAGCTGCTGTCAATTGTTGTTCGGTTCGGTCATTTTATAAATTTTATATTATCCTCAAAATTAATAGTAATTATTGCTGATTGAAAATTTGTCACTTACTGTCTAAGCCTTTTCCCTTCTCGGCGCCCCATTCTGCGTCTTTAAGAGAAGAGAGCTAATATTATGTAAAGTTTTAAGAATTTATGGAGAATTTCAATGATTTGTAAAATATCAGATCAAATTTGGTATAAAATGTCTTGACCTTTTCAACTTTATGTTCTTGTTCTACTTTCGACAGAAAAATGTTTGGAAATTAATGTGATGAATTTTAATTGATAAAAGGGTATTTTGAATTTAGAAAGGAGGGAGGGAGGGAGGGACGGTACCAAAAAATATAGCCCAACTCAACCTACTCGCCCAACTTCAGGGAAAATACCCCATTTGATCCCTGATGTTTGACCCAGTATGCCTTTTAGTCCCTATCCTTCAAACTTATCTCATATCATCCTTGAGTGTTTTAAAAACTACCCCATTTGGTCCCTACTCTAATTTTGACCGAGTTGACTGACAATTAATCCTACGTGGCGCTTATTTGGAGCCTAGGTGAACAATTAATTTGGGAAAAAATGATTAAAAGACTCTATTGCCCTCTACTATAAAATTATTAACCGAAAACAAAAAATTGAAAAATCACTCCCACAATCATCACCACACCAAACCGCCATCTTTATCACCACCACCGCCGCCACCACCACCACCACCGCCATCACCATCAAAATTCAAATTAAAAATCCTTCAAACCATCTCCTTTACCCCCACCCTGCTGCCAACCCACCACCTTCACACTGCCACCAAACCACCAATGCCACCACCATCAACCCCACTAGCACGCTGCCACCAAACCGTCACCACCAGTTTCATCAACACCTCCTCTCAACACCTCCTTCCATCCCATCATTCAATCTGCCCTCCCCCAATTTTGCCACCCAAACCCTAGAATTGCCAACTTCATCTTCCAAACCTCCAAATTTGCTGCAGAGAGAGATTATTACTAGGAGAGAGAGAGAGAGAGAGAGA
>JAOWAN010000047.1:14416800-14437586 GCA_028566635.1 Lobelia cardinalis
CACCAATATTTGACCACTTTGGCATTTTGGGTCCTCAATGTTTGACCACTTTGGCATTTTGGGCCCCAAGGTTCCATAATTTTTGAAGGTTTTCCATACAAAAAGATCTGATTTGCTGCAACTTTGCAACATCAGGGCCCAAATCACCATCTTTGGAATCTGGGGGCCCAAAATGCCAAAATGATCAAACATTAGGGTCTAAAATGCCGTTAACCCATATTATATTTTCTTCCGAAATTGAATAAGAAGAAAAATTGAAACCCCCAATTGTGTCCACACTCCACAACCCCCAATTCTTCTTCTTCGTCTTCCCCCTCGCCCTCTGCTGCTCAATAATTCATTATCCCAATCCAATCCAAGCCAAGCCCCCTCTTCCTCCTCCCCCACTCATAATTAGCCTCCAAGAGTTTAGCTGTTCGATTCACTCTCTCAATCTTTTTTATTTTAACTTTTTCTTGTTTCTAATTAATCGTAGGTAGCAGCAGCCCGGCCCCTCTCCTTCTCTCTCTCCAGGTATCGTTTTTACTCATTGACCCAATTATTATTATTATTCCTGCTCCTCCTTCATATCCTATTCGCTTTTTCATTCCCCTTTTCTGTTCTTTTTTTCTGGGAAATTTATATATTGTTAGTACTATATCATGTCCTTCAATTTCATTCAATCCTCCCCTCTAATTTGGTTTTTATTGTTCTTGTAAAAATTTATTGTCTGTTCATGACAGACCTAGCCCCAATCTGAATGTGGATAAAGCTAATAGACTGACGTAACTGTTTTCTGCATCTTAAACTTGGACTCGAAATAAGTTCCCCTTTTGCTATTTACTGCATGCTTTTATGCTTCTTGGTTCTTAGCCATTTATAGAGACGTGACTTATTTTTGGGACACGGGAAAAGAAAAATGAGACTATTTGGTTGGGGGCCTGGGGCGAGAGGGGGTATTTAGTAGTTCTATTTTTGCTCATTTTCTAGTTCATAGTATCTTTATACTCAATTTAAAATTATAATTGTGTGCATCCTGTTACGTGCTAGAACATTCACATACTTCCTGCAAGTGTGTAGATTAAATAGGCCAATTGGCTAATTGTTTGTGAGTCGTCACGTACCCCTCCTTATTCCTTAAATAAGGAGGAAAAAAAAAGAAAATAGAAATTGAAGAAGAAGCATTCTTTGTAGATGACCCAGATTTAGACAAATATTGAATAGCGGAAAAGGATTGGTCAATGCGTTAGGAGTTAGGACCCCAAGGAGCTCTAAGTAATGTAGCCATCTTGATCTTCTGAAAACTTTCTCCATATTCAGTCCACTCGCAGACTCGCTTAAATTGGAACTGCTTCTTTAGGCTCCTTAATTGTTCTACAGTTTAGACATGAAGGATTGTGGTTTACGTGGTGACTTGACTCTAGATAACGTGGAATAGCGGAAAAGGATTCATGTAGCCGCCCCAAGCGATTGAGACTTAAGCTTAGTCGAGTTGAGTTGTAGAACTGTTCTACAGGATCAGTGAAAAGAGAGTTTCATTAAATACTTGGAGGACTGCAATGATCGGAAATTCTAGTGCATGAACTTTTGCTACATCTGGATGAACGGAGCCACTCATAGTAGGAAACTATCTGTTAAGCAGACAGTGTATCTACGGGATGCTTTGGTTTGAAATGATAATTGCTTAAGTTAATGCTGATTATTTTATGACGGTCCTCAAAAAGCAGCCTAATCGTTTCGACATTTGATACTTAGGATTGACTGCATGTATTTCTTCTGGAGGGAACTTCTAAGATAAAATCGAATCCATTGTTTCATATTGTTCATTTAAGTGAATGCATACATTGTGAATCACTGTTTTGGGTACTTAATGATGACATTCTTCGTGAACTATTAATTTCAGAGTTCATATGGGAAGAAGAAACTTGGTAGAGATCAATACAGCACCTTGTTATATATTCTTGTAGTGTTATTTGGCCATTCCGTATTCTTTACAAGAATGGCGGCTGATCAGCTGAAAAAACGCTCTAATGCTTCTAGTGTTGTTGGTTACACTTCTCGGGAGCATCACAAAGTGAAAAAGAAGAAGGTGGATGCACCTCATAATGATCTAAACATGAGTTTTAGTGTTTCTCTTGAGTGGGATGAGAAGAAGAAGAGTGTTGTTGCCAAGAGGGAGCAGATAGGTATTGCTCGCCGTGAGCTGATTCCATTTCTTGATTCTGTTCCTCATTGCCACGATATCTTGGCTGATGTCTTCACTACTCCTCAAGAAATTTTCGAATTAGAAAATTTGACAGATGTCCTATCATATGAGGTGAGATTAATTAGAAGGTGATATCTTTATAGCTTCACAAAGACCCCGGACATATTTTATACATCTTCTTCTGGAATATATGATAGGTTTGGCAGTCTCACTTGTCTGAAAAAGAGAGAAAGTTTCTCAGTCAGTTTCTTCCTAGAGGAACAGAGGTGCATAAAGTAGTCCAGGAGTTGCTTGCTGGTGATAACTTTCACTTTGGAAATCCTTTTCTGGAGTGGTGAGTCTTTGATCTTATTTGGTTGATATTCTACAATTTTTGGCGTATTATCTTCATATCAGATTTTACATTATATTCTGAGAAATTCTTAATAATATGTAATGTTCGAAAGTCAGATGTTGATTTTTTCTGGAAATGTCCTATGCAGGGGTGCCTCGGTTTGCTCCCGTGATTGTCATCCTGATGCTGTTCTTCGTCAAGAACTGTGTTCTAAGTCTAATAAGAAGGCATATTATTCAGAATTACAAACATATCATAATAAGTATGCCATTATAATTGCTGGCTTTCTCTGCTGTTCCCTATTTACCTGTTATTGTTAATGTTGAATGGGTCATGTTAACTGTTGCAGTATGATTGGAAATCTACAGACATGGAAGGAAAGATGGGTAACATGCAAAGATTCTGAACATGAATTCATGCAGAAAATTTGGAGGTTTAATACTCTTTGAAGCATTCATGTATTTACTTTTTTCTTAATCCTATATATTGTAAATCAGTATCTCTAAGCCAGCAATCAGAAATAGTGACAGTTACATGTATCTTTTGAGCATCATATGTTTCTTTAGTTCTCATTGATTCTGCTCACTATTGAAGCAATAAAGTGCTCATATAGCCGGAGAAGGTTAATTACTCTCATAAGTGACTTCCTTGGTGTCCTATTGATGGACTGAGAATGTCATTAACAGCATTCGTTATTTTCGTGATAGTACCCAATCACGTAATTTATAAACTAACTATATAGTACTTTATTGTATGTAGTTGCTGTTGCCACCTTTCCTTGTAAATTATAGATATTTCAGTTTACATATGCAGCATAGTGGTTGAGCTGGCATTCTGTTGAATGTAATAGGCTCAAGATTCTCTGTCTCGATATTTCACTCTTACAATACAAAATCATGTGTGACTATATAGGGTCTGATGAATAAATTTTGGGTGTTGTTGAGTGCTTTACGAGTTAACTAATTTTGTCATTCAAACAATTAATCTGATATTGACCAATCCAGTTTGCAACTTTTGGTTCATTTTGCATTTATAATAAGTACATAACCCCCACTGAGTTGCCAAGAATGTGTTTTCATTAATCTTTCTGTCAGAACTAACATAACATGAACCTAGCTAATCTAAAGTCAAATGTTCGAGTAGCATGTAAATTGCAATGATTCACCTTTGTATGAAATAAAAACCTTTTCCCCTATCTTACTGGCAGAAGTAGTAGCCACCTTCCACGCACTATACTCTTTCTCCTCTTTACTTTCTCTCCATCCCGCAATCGACACAACACACAGTTTAAGGGAGAAACAAATCAAAAGGAGATTAAAGAAAAAACTCATACCAGCCAGCGTTTCCTTGTTGCCACCTCATCTTCTTCATGGTGGTGCTCATCAGAATCAATGGAGTAAGAGTAGAGGTGTGAGTGAATTGGCACCGAAAATGGATTGTGGTCAAAGCCAATGTGGAACTCAGGCGAGAGCCGGGATGGGAGATGAGAGAAACGCTAGGGAGGCACGTGAGAATGAAAATGGGGGATGCACAAGAGAGCTTATCATTCTAGGTACGGATCTTGCCATTGGCGTTGTCAGTTTTTGGAATGAAGCTTGGTGGACTGGTTGTCATTTTGAAATTGCAATTTCAGCAATAATTTGTTGAGTCAATATATAGTTCGCTTGATTATTGGAATGCTAATGGTTTGGTGGTTGTTTTGGGTAAATTATAAAAATCAACGTCTAGGTGGTTGAGTTGGCCTTGATACTAGGCTTGTGAAGTAATTATTTGAAGGGATTGAAAAATTGGGAGTTAAGAATAGTTTGAAGGGCTGCAATGGCAAACGATGAAAAGTAGATGCAACATAAGGGATTAAGGGTTTTTGGTCATTCAAATAATTTGCGGTAACAGAGTCAGCTAATGCACCTCCATAACAACCAAGTTGGGATTATGTACTTATTAGTTTATCACTTGGGGGCTTTTGGCTATTTGCTATATTAAGTCATTTCAAGCTCGGTTAGATGAGTAACTTATGAGAAAAAAATATCTCTTATGACTAATATGTAGAGTTTCCTTTTACTTAGAAAAATAATTTTCTTGATAAGTGTGAGAAGCATCTTTTTCCAAACATTTAAGAAAAGAAGCAGGTGTACATCTCACTAAGAGACCTTACTTGAAAACGCTTGAACATCCAAATTTTTTGCTCATTTTTTTTTTTTGGGAATCAACCAACTTAGAACTAACTCGTTTAAAACTTAGTCCAATGGATAAGGAAAGGAGCCCAAGCCTCTTCTTTATTGTATAAGACATGATGTCACTACCTTCTCTCGATACTTACCCTCTAAAGGAACTGGAGAAACAGGAGTAATAGAGCACTTGCCTGTCTGAACAGTGAAATGTCTCTCTTTAGTCTTGCCTGGAAAAGATCTTTTCTAGTGCAACTAGTTTGAGCCTAAGAAGGCACAAAAACTATTATAAGAAACTGCTGTATTTGCTATAAAGAAGTGTTATATTCACACAGAGGCAGGGGAAACAGTTTACAGTTTGTTTCTTCTCTAGAGATGGCTTGCAATTGCGTATTTCTCCATTTGTGCTGATCCGTGTGGAAAGGAGAGTCCCGAGGTCATTTGGGAATCTGAGTACAGCTTGTTACAGTATCTGAGTGAACAAAGAGAAGCTTGGGGGACACCCATACAATTGTTTAATGTGGACTCTTTGGATCTGTGCTGCGATTTCTATGCTTAACTTCCTGTACTCTTGGTTTCAGGAAGCCCGCCCTTTTTTTCTTGTAGATATTTTAGCAACTCGCATGTAAACCTTTCGAGTGCTGGCTTTTGATAGGCCATTGTCCCTTTTGTTTGGCATGGGTGTGGTTGTTCTTTTTTTCTTTTGCGTGTCCATGGTGTATCCCACTGGTACTTTTGAATATAGATGCTTCTGATATAAACAAGTGTAATCTCAAAATGATAGGTAGTTTATGTAGTTTGAAAGGTGGTTTTGCATCATATTTGACTTTTGAAACACTATGCATGTTGTTGTCGTAACTGTGCGCTTCTTTAAGTTTGCTTTCGTTGGTTTTTCTTCCACCCCCCCCCCCCCCGGTTGTTTATTGAGAGTAATGAAATTCCTGTCTTGAACAGGTTAAGGAAGGATTCTGAGGAACATGGGTCTGTACATGCAGTTGAATCTAGATTCTGTGATCTTGATGAGAACCTCGGTGCCACTTCTGAATCTTGCTCTTGGGTGGCTGATGAGAAAGCCTGTAGCAGTGAAAGCCCAAACTTGAAGAAGATGCATGGAGAAACTTGTAGGCGGTAATTCATTTCCCTATTATGAGCGAAGCAGGTGCTTCTGCTTTCAGCTTTCTGTTTCGGTTCTTTCTGTTTCAGTTCTTTCTGTTTGTCATCAGATATAATATTTTAAATAATGTTTGCATGCTAGTTTTCCTTGTTATTTTGATGATTTCTATGTACATGTAAATCTGGTGGGTGGGACAGGAAATCTTAGAGGTGTAGTGGCCTTTTAGTCCGAGGACATTACTGTTGGGTAGAGCTGTGTTTTTAGCACAAGCTATACATTTTCATTTTTTAATTGCTATTTTGTGTGGGCAACTTAATTTGGGAGTATGTGGTGAACTATTCACAACCAAACTATATGCTTATGTTCTTTCACGGTCAAATATGGTTTGTCGTCAACAAAATTTGGCATACATTATATGTTTGCTGCATTTCTGTTATACTCTTTCTTCCTTTTTACTTTCATGTAAGGGGGAAAACGCCATTTAATTTACTCTCTCCGTTTCATTTTAATTGTCCACTATTCTATTTTGGGAAGTTTCAAAATAATTGTCCACTTTCCGATTTGAGCATAGGACAAGTGATTTATATCCACAAATTCATTTGGACCCACTTTTCATTTGATTATATGACAAACCATATAAGGCGGTTCTCTCATTTTTCTACTTTAGGAGCTACTTTTACCGTTTCTCGAATTTGTTCATTCCGAATCCTATCTTTTCAGTCAGTTTATTCATTACCTGCAAATATTTGTTTTTGGCAAGGCTTGTCAATCTTCATGCCATATAAGCAATTATTAGTAGGGATGTGCAGGGTACTGACCCGGCTCTGTAATAGGCCATATCTGCCACCGAACTGTTGGGGTTCGACACCACGCACTAGATAACCGTCAGTGTTGGGATCTCATTAGGTTCGGTCCTTCAATGCTCCGTGTAAGATTTGGATATCTCAGGGTTTAAAAAATGCAAGAAACTAAATTAAAGTACTGGAGGACGAAGACAAAGCGTACGGGCTTACCAGAGATGGCTTATTTGAAACTTCATACGCAGAGCTGTAGTCCTAACATGCCTCACAATACTACTAAGATTGAAATCTAAGGGTGAGAGAATGTAAAGTCTTCAGGGGAAAGGGACGAGGGATGGTGAAAAATAAAGATGAAAGAGAAAACTAATTGGAGATTGGCCAGAGATGAGATATTAAGGCTCTATTTAAGAGGCTGAAGATGCCGTCTAGAGCTTGATTGAAGAGGACGGAGGCTATGTTTATGGTTTGCTTGAAAGAATATAGAGAAATATCAGAGATTAAGAGAACTGAAAACGGGGTTGATCCGTTGATGGCAGAAGTGAATGGGGTTTAGGAGAAGACAGAAGTGGACATGGTTGAGGAGACGACGTGGTTGGCATATTGGCTTTAAGGAAGGGAACTGAACTGTGGGCGTAGATTTAGTCGTGTGAAGGATGTTTATATGGTAAGGCCTAAACGACGTCATTTTAATGCTTTCGGCTCGGCAAATCCTTTGGGAATTAAACTCTCAACCCAAAACTGGTACCAGAATTTTGGGATTTGATTCATTTGAAATCAATAACCTTCATTTCTGTGTTCTTTTGAAATCAGGAATTTCTGGGTTGGGATTTTTGCTCACCCTATAACCTACGTTTCTGTTTTAATTTGAAGCATATGAATGACCAATTGCTGATGCTCTCTTTTGCCTGAACTCTCAATGTTTGTGCCCAAATGCTACGGAAGTAGATTTTATTTGAGCTGATTCTCAGCTGTGTTAAGTTTGGTAGCGGTCTGTAGTATGTCATGCATCCTCCCCCCTCCCCACCCCCCCACAACCGACCCACACACACACAAGGCTCTCCGCTGGTGGTGCTGCATTCCCATCGTTTCCTTTTTAACAGTATATGGTTCAAGTTTTCACTGAAAAGTAACTCTATGTTTTTTCTTGTTCACCACTCCTTGTGTGTGTGTGTGTGTGTGTGTGTGTGCATGTATTAATAGTCAATTAATTAATATGTATACTTTTTAGTGATTATTTTATGAGTTTGTTATTCTGCTTGGTTTGAAGGAATTTGATTCAGGTTTGTGTCAGGATCTGCAGGAACAGCTTTATAAAGAATAAATATTATGAGTCATCTGACGGGCGTAAAAAGGTAGCAAGACATCGAAAAGGAGCAAAAGTACTAAAGCGCAATATTGAGTGTGATGATGGTGCCAAATATATGTCATATATCAAGGTGCTCATTCATCACATCAATCACGTATTAAATTGTATTGAAATTTCCAGAACAGAAACATAGCTTTTGTTCCCTTCAATGAACACTTGGACCAGTCGAAGACAACTAGCGTTCAATTGTGTGCTTGCATACTTCATTTTTAACATGATTGTCTCCAATTTAAAGAATACCTTCATCTCCTCTACATTTTTGTTTGGGTTGTTATCAGATGCTGAAAGGATTTGTTATCCTGTTGCATGTCTGGGCCCTGATAGGCAGTTAAGGAAAAAACTACCTGAACCAAATTAAGTTAAATAGATATATTTCATGAATATCTTATATGGAAGTTTTCAACTCCCACAAGTTAAGTTAAATAGATATATCTTGTGAATATCTTATATTGAAGTTTCAACTCCCATTATGTTGATGAAAGGGCAACTGAAGCGTTTTTTGTTTTTTAGTGGATCTATTCTTTTTGACTATCTTCTACTGTCTTCAGGTTAGCAAGGAGCAGCATCAGCGTATTAAGAGTAGTATGAAGCCTTCAAGCAATAGCATTCAGCGTCGGTCCCTTAATCATGTTTTGGGCAGCATCGATACATTTTGTGTTCAACCATATGAAGTATTCGAGGAAGAAGAGAGACAGAAATTGCGTGCTCACTGGTTTGTGTCTTTTTCCCATATAAATGACTTCATGTTCCTTAATTTCGGAGTGTAAAGGATATATTGCAATGCAGGTATGAATTGGCAAACAGAGATCTCCCTGTTGTTTTTGAGAACAGGAGAAAGTGGCAGTTGGAAAAGCGGGAAATGATAATGTCTTTAGGGAAAGAGATTAAAGACAAACTGAGTTCGTTGAAAGAGGTTTGTAGCTTCACACTCCTGTTTTACAGTCCTTCTTGAGTGACGTCAGCATGGAAAGTTAGTTTTTGAATACTTCACAGATCCTGCTTGTCCCGGTATTTCTGTATAATTTTTAAGAACCATCTTATGTTCACAGCATTAGGTTGACCTATCACTATTGCATTGTGTGACAGGATGAAGAGGAAGAGAAGAATCATAAGTTGGCAAATTTGGAGATGGAGACTGAAAAATCAGACTTTGGAGATTTAGTTGCTATGAAGGTTTGTTTCTGCTTCTTACAGAAGCGTACCTGAAGAGGGTGTAGGTTCCACAGTACACCATAAGACAAAGAACAAGAAACTTGTTTCACTCATCTTCTCTGAACTGGCTACCTTAATTTTCTTAAAATTATTATTATCATTATTGTTTGATGACAAGAATCTTTTTAAGTTATGGTTTTGACTTTACAGTTGGATGTCCAGGGTCAAGAGAAAGAGAAATCTGATTGCTTGCAATATGAACAGAAGGCTGTGGAAGCAACAATCCAAGATCCTTCAGTTTCATCAGAGGTCGGAAATACTTATTTTCCCTTTTATATGTGCTGTTTGATTTGGATACTTGAGCATAGGAAACCAATTTTCTGTAGCAATCAACAAAATGTGTTCAAATATCCTACTGGGTGCGCTTCTTACATTTCCATATTTCTGGTTTGACTATATGGTTGCCAGGATGAAGAGAACACGAGTTCCAATTTCATATTTCAACATCAGGCAGATAATGGAGCCACAAATGACGAACGAACAATGGAAGATGAAGTTGATGATGAGGCTGCTGAGAATCAGCATCTGCGGCAGATTGCATTACGAGGTGATATCTCAGAATTTCGCCCTCTTGACGTTGATTCTGATAACAATCGGGTGCTAGGAAAAGATGATGATTTCAGTCATAATGTGTCTATGTACCCTGAAAATATGAACCATATAGATGTTCCTGTTGGCCAAGGAAATTCTCTATCCTCTGTTGGTGAACTTTGGTCAGTGGGTAGGTTGCCAAGTGCCTACTATCAACATCCTACTCCTGTTAATCGTGAGTACAGGTCTGCGAGTGAGTTGTCACTTGGGCATCTCCAAGCTATGCCAGGACAACCGACCCAAGTGATTGATCTAGAATCTGACATGCAGGCACAAGATCCCAGAAGAGATTTTATGCAAAGACAGTCCCGCGGTGATGAATCCTTCTTCAGTCCGTACCCTAATCAAGATCGAAATGAGCTACTTCTACAATCACTCTTTAAGAGTCCTGGGAGTTTACCGTACCAACATGAACAGAAACAGGCTGGATCAGATTTTCACCCAACTGTCAGTAGATTTTCTGGGAATATGCAAGAGATGTCAGCGTCATTGGAGCTCAGGCAGAAACGGATGAGTGATCTTTACTTGCGTCAGAACATACCTTCAAACATTCAGGAGAGTATATTTGCTGATGGAAATAGTAGATACTCAATGCCAAGACAGGAACATTTTACTCCCATTAATAACATTCAAGATTGGGCAGCAGTCAATGGTAACATTAACATTTTGACATCTTCCCATTCTCATTTGAATGGTGGAGAGATATTACATCAGAATTGGTTTTCTGGTGAGAATCAGCCTCGCGATGGTTGGTCAGCTTCAGAGGGTGCAGTAGGTGGAAACCACAGCTTTGAAAATGGAAGCAATAGTGCAGATCAGAGCTTGTTTAGTGTTCTATCTCAGTGTAATGGGTTACGATCAGGAGCCCGTTATGCTTCGATGGGCAATTCTGAACATCTAGTTCAGCATGGGAACTTTGGTGGGCCAGTTCCTGGAACTGGCAATGTGTTACAGCAGACAGCTCATCCACTCAACAGCTACTTGAATGGCCATGAAGCTTCTGCTAGCCTACGGGGCAATGGTATAGGATGGATGAGCTTGCCGCATCAGAACAGTGGTTTACAGGATTCCATGGGAAAGACTTTCTTGAGGTCCTGGAATCAATAACTGTGGGCGTGGGCCTTCTCTTTCTCAGATGAGGTGAGCGCTAGTGGCGCGGTGGGACATGATGAGGGAATCTGGGCAGGACGTAAGCATGTGCAGCGTTACAGTTTTGTGCTTGACTCTTGAAGATGAGAGATGGGCTTAGTTTTTGAGAAGTTGGGGGAGCATACAATTCCCAGATATAGGCATCTTTTTTGTACATATAGGGAGGGTATAATACAGAGAGCGGCAATCAGAGTTGAATGTAAATATATTATTGGGTTGGGGGGGGGGGTGGTTGGAGATGGATGGAGGAGGGGGAGAAAGAGAGGCACTGACTGAATCATTTGATCTGATGACACCGAGTCTAACTTTAGTGGAGTCCGGTTTTCGTGGTCTATTTGAATTTGGCATTCTTATCTCTACCAACGTTTGCTGCTGCTGATAAGCTTCTTCTATGCATAACCGTGCAACCGAGAGATAGAAGAAGGAAGATTTGTTGTTATTTATTTTTTAATCCCTTTGTTTAGTCCTCAAAGAAAATAATATTTAAAAAAAAAGGGGGGGGGGGGTTGGGGGAAGGGGGAAATCATTTTGTTACTGTGAATTGTAAGATTAAGGTGGCCTGATTATTGTGGCGCAGTAAAATCGACAAGTTTGGATGGGTAACTTGCCGGTGGTGGCGGCGGCGGCGGCATTGGGAAAAAGATTGAATCAAGCTTGGGTTCCTGTTTGTTTGTTTGTTTGGTTGGTTAGTTGGTGCATAACCAACCAAACAAATTTATAACTGTCTCAGCATTAGTGGTTTAGGGTGCAGTCAGCATGCTGCTGGCATTATTAGAGAGAGAGAGAGAGAGAGAGAGAGAGAGAGAGAGAGAGAGAGAGAGGATGGATCAAATTTAAAATCAATTTCAATCGTTCATTAAAAATGATCGTACCTAAAATATTTTATAATTTGAATTAAAATTAAAGTTATTTAATGTAAATCTTTAATTTCTTTAACAAAATTACATGTGATTTTAATCAGATGTTTTTTTTTTATTTTCAAAAATTTAAATTTTAATTAAAAGAAAATGAAATCACTCACACGGACTATTCGACATGGACTTATTACACTAAAATAAAATTAGTGGGCTTTTTAATGATATGCTATTTCAAATGATTTCATATTATATATATTTAAAAATCATTTTAACTATTTAAATTTTCATCCTAAGTTTTAAACGAATAATAAAATACGAGTATTACGTGAGTTAAGATGATAGAGAGGTTATTTCTCTCTCTCTCTCTCTCTCTCTCTCTCTCTCTCTCTCTCTAATTGCTCCATAAAGGAGGAGGAGGGCTCGTATTAACTGTTCTGTGACGTTGCTCCCTCCGTCTCCCCCGGTGGTCTCTCTCTCTCTCTCTCTCGGTCATTACTTGCACTCTTTAACAAATTTTCCTTGCGAAAAGCAAATTCATGAATTGGAATTGGAGGAAGAAAGAATTCCAAAACCTCACCCCCCCCCCCACCCCTGTTGTTCGAATCGAAGAAAAGAGAAGAGGAAAAAGAGGGATTCTGATTCTTTTCTTTGTCCAACCCAATAGATATATACTCCCCACCCTGCCCTAGCCAACAACAACCAGACCAAGACTGTTTTTTTTGTTTTTGTTTTCTTAATGTTTATAATCCGAACTTGAGATTGAGAAGAAAGGTTTAACCATTTTCTAATTTTCAAGGAAAAGATCGTCGAGACCATGGCAAGCGATGAGGAGCATCCGCAGAAGAAATTAGGTGGGGGTGGGGTGGGGTTGATTCCGGTGAAGAAGAAGGAGGTAATTAGGTTGGAGAGGGAATCCGTCATTCCAGTCCTCAAGCCCCGCCTCATTATGACCTTGGCCAACCTCATCGGTCCTCCCCTCCCCTCTTTTCCTTTATTACTACTACTAGTTAGTATTTTGTTTTCTTTCCTTATTTATAATCTGCCATTTTTATTCTCCCCCTAACAGAACATAGTTCTGACCGAGCTGAGTTTCTGAAGCTCTGTAAGAGAGTTGAATACACCATCCGAGCCTGGTATCTTCTTCAATTCGAGGATCTTATGGTATATATCTCTACTACTTCTTTCATTTGCATCCTCTCTTCCTCTTGTTCTATTCGCTTTCATTATCACTCTTTGTTGTGGGTGTTGTTACTTAACCTTTCATGCTTTACTCTTGTTATAATTTTATTGTATCTGTGGTCCCAGCAATTGTACTCCCTCTTCGACCCTGTTTCTGGGGCCCAGAAATTAGACCAACAGAACCTCTCACCGGAAGAGGTTGATGTCCTTGAACAGAACTTCCTCACCTACTTGTTTCAGGTATCCTGCCCGCCTTTTGCTGTTTCTTCTGTTTTGCTTTTTGCCAACATTTTAGTATCGTGAAAATGAAATGCCTACACTTTTAGCATGCCTCTCCTTTTTCATGCATATCTATGCTCTCTCTTGATGGAGAGATCTAGAGCTAATTCTTAGAGGCCAAGTAATTTCAAAATGCTATGTACTGCAGAGATACATAATTCAACTATTTTCAATATGCTGTGTAACGCTAAAGATAAACGATTCAAACTATTGGTGGACTTTGACTTGAGCTTGTTCTTTTTATATTATCCTTACTAGCTTTTTGGTCTGGTGTGCTTCTCTTATTTCTTTAAAGAAGCAATGTGGTTGTCCCGGTTGTACTTTTTCTTTTGCCTTTCCTTTGCATGGATCAGCTATTTCATGTTCATATTAAGGGCTGAAATATATGCGCTAAATTATGTCATGAATGCTCTTTTTTTCCAGTTAAGTTGCAGAAACTTCCCCAGAGTTTTATTTTTCAGATCAGTTCTTATCCTCAATAAACCTTTTTGCTCCTCCGAGCCTTTCAATGTTTCAGGTAGGTCCATCCGATATAGTTCCATCAAGAATCGCAAATAGGTCTCTTCTGTTCTGTGGGTGGAAAGTCGGGTTTAAAGAAATGCCATAACTGCTCCAAAAGTCCAAACTTATACCCATACGTGAATAACTTGATATGGATTTTCAAACAATCCTATTTACCTTCCTTTCCTCCTGAGTCCTGATCAAATATATCCCCCTCCCCACTTTAATTATAGCAAAACTTTTTCGGTTTCAATAATTTTAGCATAGTGTGTAACAATAGGTATAAAAGTGGGATATATAATGAGGAGCGTAATAGTAACTAATTTAATGAAGTGTTTCACATTTTGAAAGTTGACAATTATTTCTGGAGAAAGAAAAAGATTAGGGATCCAGTCAGTCTTTTTGGGAAGGAGGGAGTTACATAATCAAAATAGACACTTCTTATTTTTATGAAACCTCGTGTTTAACTCATGCATTATGTGCCATTTAGTTGATTACTGATTTGTACAAATGGGAAACTTCATGACCTCTACAATTGATTTATGTGTCCAACTGTGAATGTTGAAAGCTTTAGTATAGTTGAGTATGTTTGCTGCTAGTAATTCTGCATTCTCCCTGTTGACATTATTCCTCAATTTTTGTTTTTTCTCTTTTTTTCCATTCTACCATGTTCTTATCCCTACTTATCTCTTTTCAGGTGATGGAGAAGAGTAATTTCAAGATAGCTACTGATGAAGAGATAGATGTTGCACAATCGGGACAGTATCTTCTAAATCTTCCTATTTCAGTTGATGAATCAAAGGTTTGTAATAGCAAATACTTGACTAGTTACAACTAGATCATGAACACACATGCTGGAAATCTGTTGTGTTTATGTTAACAATTCCTTCTCACGTTTCTCTTTTTGTCAAATGTAGCTTGATAAGAAGCTTTTGAAGAGATACTTTGCGGAACATCACCATGAAAACCTTCCTGACTTTGCTGATAAGGTATTGAATGTTGATGCGCGTATGATGTAACAGTAGGAGATGGTTAAATTCATGGTTGCTTTAGTGGATCTATCTTTAGTTGTGTGACTTAGAGAGACTCTCCACTGCAGTAGTTCTCTTGTGTAATTGCTTATTCCCTGTTGGAAAGTAGGTGAAATTTTCTGGTATTATTATTGCCTATTGGGGCATTTGTTGGGATGTGGGATAAAAACTGAGTTGATTCTTTACCGGTGTATTATTTAACCCTGAACATTCTGAGCTTGAATTGCAGTTGTCTACTTTGATCCAGTGGAATGCAATTAATTACTCCTTCTGCCCAAAATAAGAGTCCCATTTTGACTTGGGGCACAGTTTAAGGAGATCCATTTGACACATTTTTTCAAAACCTTTTCTCCAAGTAATAGTTTGAAAAGATGTTTAACACGCAAAGACTGGTTACTATATATGAAATAATAATGAACTAAAACTTTGTTATTTTCTAAGAGAATGGGCTCTCTTTTTGTGGTCATCCCGAAAAGGAATAGTATACTCTTTTAAGAAACCGAAGGAGTTTAAGTTTTCTACGGAACACATTTCTTTTCCCTCAACCCCCTTCCCTTTCCATATACATACATTCAATATATAAATATAAACATATATAAATAAATATATGTACATACATATACATATATATAAATATAAATATAAATATAAATATATATAACTTGCCTAAATACTTATGATTGGAGGCAGAAATGTTAGCTTCATTATCTTGATGAGGCAATCTCACTGGACACTTGTGTGATGTTTTGCAGTCAGAGTGAGACTCATTAGCATCCTTTCCTTCATTGTTGGTGGCTTGGAGGTTCTGTTGTACTTTGTTTGATATGTCTGGGGAAGGCTGGGTTTGCTTTTCCTCAGTATAGGCTTTATTCTTACAGACTTCAGGGATTTTCAGAGAGGGAAGGATGTAATGTCACTAATGTCCATGTGACCCTGCGCATATTAACTATTATATAGTGTCTATGAAGGGAAAGGAATGATTGTTGCATTCGGATGATACATTCTCCTTTTCAATTAAAGTCTGGTTTCTGGCATAATTTTGGTTATTGCTGATGGTCTATTTACCATAGAATTAGGTTAGACAATCAAGAAATACCACAATGCAACAATTCTGACACTCCCTCCGTCCTAAAAAAGATAGTCCACCTTTCCTTATTTGTCCGCCCCAAAATAATAGTCCTTTTTCTAAAAATAGCAACAATTTTGGTGTAATTTAGTAACGGTACAAGTATGCATAGCTCACTCATTAAAATGCATGCAAGGGACAACGGGACTATTATTTTGGGACTGAGGGAGTACTTACGATCAGTTATTGATCAGTATGGATAGGGTAGGGATGCTGTTAATTGTACAATGAAATCATGCCGGGTCCAATGAATGAGTGCATCTGGAGTGTTATCCTCGCGATAACACTCAATTTGTTCCAGTTTACACTGTCGTATGGTTTAATATACATCTTCTCGAGAAGCCATGGAAGAGGGATGCATTTATTGCTGTCCCAAGTCAATTTGTAAGGAGCCCCATTGTATTTACAGTAATACTAGTTGTGATACTGATATCTGATCTTCAATTCACTTTTAGTGATTCCAAGTTTATCCTTGCAGTATGTAATCTTTCGACGTGGCATTGGAATTGATCGGACAACTGATCACTTTTTCATGGAGAAAGTGGACATGATTATTGCACGAATATGGGCATGGGTCTTAAGAACAACTAGGCAGGTTTTTATATTCTTCAGCTCGTTTGAGTTATTATCTTGATCGAACCCGTATTATCTTGAATCAATGCTATTTTATATAAATGGGTTTATTTTCATTATAGTTTTTGACTGGAGCTTTAATTATAAACCTGTTTCTGAATCTTCTGCTGCTGACAGGCTTGAGAAGTTAAGAAAACCAAGAGTACGACCGAAAAGAGATCCAAAGAAAGATGATGAAGCTCCTAATGATGCCGATCAGGAAGACTTGTATGTTGAACGCATCCGCATAGAAAATATGGAGCTCAGGTCTTAGTCTTATTACTTTCTTGTTTTACAGATTAGTTTTCGTTGCTTCAGGGTATTCCCTGCTGTTGTACTCTATTGCTTAAATAGGCCTTTTCACTGCTGTTAAAATCTTAACGTATTTCAAGATTTGTTTTGTGCTTTGAACTTAAATATAACTAAGATCTAATAAAAAATTACACTAAGATATTGCTAAACATAATCTTATAAAATAGAAATCTGAACACTTTAAATATAAGGTATGTGCCTTGTACAAAATAGAAGATTGACTAAAGATATGTCTAAAATAGTCGGCCAAATTAGATTTGACGATGCTCCTTAACACCACTTCCATCTTTATACCTCAGCATAAACAAATCAGTAGTGGTTCATACCTTCGGAAAGAAGAAATGGGACAGCACGAATTGCTCAGAAAAGAAAATACTTCATAGTAGGAAATACCTTGCCACAGCCACGAATCTCAAATAAAATGATACGGAGAACAGCTTAGAGCGCTAGAAACCAATATAGCAAACATCACCATTTCAAGAAAAAACCATTCAAGAAAAACAAGAAGGAAACTGAGCGACCACACCTCAAAGCAAGCACTAAAAAACAGTCAAAGATGATGCTGTACATTTGGTTAACCACCTGTTCTACGTGGCATCACTAATTTCTTAATTCTTTTCAACACTTTTTTCTCCAGTTCAAGGAAGTTGCTGAGCAAGATCACAATCCAAGAGCCTACATTTGATAGGATTATTGTTGTTTACAGGTACTGCATTTGTTTGATTAAATTGTCATTGTTCACTTTTTTATCTTGGATGCTTTTATAATACAAAAATTCTTATTCATAACCATTTTGGTTTCACGTGCTTGCTCATTTTGCGAAGATAAATTTAAAAAGTTAATCGGTAGAAATATAATACTTGTGGTGATTGCAGGCGAGCGAGTACCCATGCAAAATCGGATCGTGGAATCTACGTTAAGCATTTCAAAAACATTCCAATGGCAGACATGGAAATTGTCCTAGTGAGTTTTTGGTTGTTTTTGTGATTACTGTTGCAGAATTTCTCTTTATAAACCTCTTTCCCGACAGAGATTTAGATTCAATCATTCATCCTACAAACTAGTATCTACATTTCTTTTGACAGCCAGAGAAGAAAAATCCAAGTTTAACCCCAATGGATTGGGTCAAATTCCTCATCTCTGCCGTAGTTGGGCTGGTTAGTTGCCTTTGATCCTTGATAGTCCTGAGTTGCAGATTCAGTTTTGTTTATCAGCACCCACCTAGATCTTTTCTTACAGGTTGCTGTTGGAGGTTCACTCGAAATGCCCCAAGCTGATCTTTGGGTCATTTTTGCTATTCTCTCCACTGTGGTTGGTTACTGTGCAAAAATATACTTCACGTAAGTATTGCCTTTCTTGGTTGTGGTTGTGATCCAGTCTGTTATTTCCATTTTCAGTATATTCTTCGCAACATGTGGCCTTTTTCTTGATCTACTTCTAAAATCCTTTTCACGTGTATTCAAAAGAGTGGATGGGTTATAACTGCTACATCCTTCATTGGACCCTGGGTCTTGTTTGCATGTATATCAATTTATCATGTCGGTTTTAGATGCCAAGCTGGATATACTTGCATAACAGCAAGAGTTGCTCTCTTATTTTCACATGGTATTGGTTTAGGAGTCTGTTGGTTTCAGATTGTTACGACCCTTATGATCGTTCAACTCTTTATAGGTTCCAGGCAAATATGGCTACGTATCAGAACTTAATCACCCAGTCCATGTATGACAAACAACTGGATAGTGGAAAGGGAACTCTTCTTCACCTATGTGATGATGTTATTCAACAAGAAGTAAACAATCTATACTTCCTTCTCTTTCTATCCATCTTCCTTAAGTTGCTGCTTTTGTGTGTGGGCCATTTGCAGCTATCATTATGTATAGTGTATACTTTTCTTGGTTATCATTGTTCTTATGACCTTCAAACTATAGCATGTAAGACAGCCAATTGAATGTATCGCTCGCATTGCAATTACCATATGTTATTGTGTTAAGTAGCTAATAGTTCTCTCTCTAAATCCTTCTTTAGGGGGTATTCTAAAAGTCCTGTGATATGATTTGTATGGTAACATTTGCAAGGCATTCCGTGTAATGCTACTCTCTAATCTATCCTCTTTCATGCGAGCTTCATCCAACTCATCCTTATTCCCAATCACATGTTATATTAAATATTATGATTTAGTTGTTTTTGATTGCTTGCTATATATAATGCGTCTACCAGCTTGTCGTGCCAGAATGTTTTGGAAAATTACATGTCACTGTATCTGATGATGTGTCAGTATCGTGAAGCCAGTTTGAGTATCGTTCCTTCTTAGGGTGAATTCTCATTTAAGTAGACAATGTGTCCATTGGCTATTGAAGGTTAAGAAGCAATCAAGTTTGGTTTGATCAAAAGCTTTGAAATAATGATGTTGAACATTAGTGCTAGGTAGGCTAGTAGCTGATATTTTTAGTCCCTTTAGTTACAAAAGATGTTCCCGTCTATTGTTTTCTTGCTCTTTCTTTCATTAGCAATAAAAAAAATATTTTTATGGGATATCAGCACTATAAACGGTTAGCCAAAATTCTTTCTTCGCTGAAGTGTTCGATAGTTGGTTTATTGCGTGCATATGCAATGCATTTTGCTCTCGCAGTCAAATCTGGAATATGCAGCATTTAGCAATTATTGTTTGTACCAGTAAGGAGATAACATAATCTTTTGCTTTATGTGAAGGTAAAGGAGGTTATTATTTCGTTCTTTATATTGATGGAGCAGGGGAAAGCTACTTTAGAGGTATTGCTTTACTTGCAGCTTTTCTTTGCATTTCTGTACGAACATCCTGACTCTTTTACAGCATATTGGTTATGCTTCTTTATAGAATGACATCAGCTTTATGATGATGATATTGTGTCATAGGATCTTGACGCTCAGTGTGAGGAATTGATAAAAGATGAATTTGGTGAGAGCTGCAACTTTGATGTTGATGATGCAGTCCAAAAGTTAGAAAAGATGGGAATTGTTGCGCGGGTGAGAAGTGCAATTTGTCCCCTTACCTGCCAATCATATCCTTGCAATTCAATTCATTTTTAGGCATACCCTGGCTGCAGGGAGTCGATGTTATTACTAACTTAATATGTTGCTAGAAGAGAACTTCATCATCTTCTTCTTCAACCACTTTCAACTTATGAATTTTTCACTTTTCCAGAGAGAAATCAAGCCTACCTCTGTTAATAGTTTGCAGGGAGCTTTTTGTTCTTTACGATGATGGTCATAGTCCAAATGGAAGTCTACATCACGTTCCTCTTCAAGCTCCATGGAAGAGAATTTTGTTCTATTCTTCCATCCCCGAAAAGGATAATCACTATTTTCTGTTTCTTGGGGCCCCAAATAATTCGTTATTCTATAAGGCAGAAAGTGCAATAGTAATTAGCACATATATATGACTTCATTTAACAGACTATCCAAATTTTCTTGAAGGAGCAAGTTATATGTGTACTCATTCTCCTGATTTATGTCAATAAACCAAAAATTGCAACTATAAGATCTAAAATTTCATTTAAGAGATTATCTAGTATTTATCCCCCCCCCCCATCATTTTTTCTTCTTCTGAATTTTGTGCTTATTACAAACTCTGCAGAGAGGTGTAAAAAAAAAAGAACTCTGCAAAGACTTTACTATTGAATATGGATATGCATATCACTTTCCTAGCTGGAAGTTGCTAGCTCCATCACAATTCCCTATCCACGTGATATGGCTTGTGGTTTAATTTTATTTACCGTTTCTCATTTTCTGAATTCAGGATACAATTGGGAGGTACTTCTGCGTTGGTCTGAAGCGTGCTAATGAGATTATTGGGACCACCACAGAAGAGCTTGTTCTTAAGGCCAGACAGGGTGTTCTAAGTTCATGATGCTGCCACTGGGAGATAAGCTTCTGCTTGTCAGGTTTGGCTGCTTGAAATCCTTCGAGTAATGAGACATCTTGAGAATTTGCA
>JAOWAN010000047.1:14449327-14472836 GCA_028566635.1 Lobelia cardinalis
TCCTGTTGCTGCCCAGATCACAAGCCTTCAGCCATCGTAGCAGCTCACCAGATTGCTGGAAAATCCGTGCATCATCAGTGACCTTTTCCGAGTTTCACATGTCTCTTCGACTGATCAGTTACCAGACGCACTGATCAAGCCATTATCTAGGGTGCAATTTCAGTGGTTGAGGATCAAGATTGGAATTGATTCTTGACGACCATCTTGCGGGAGCGTACAGGAGCTATTTATTTATTCATATTATTTTCTTTATTTACTATTTCACCTTTTTTCCAACAAAACCCTTAGATGTATATATTTGTCGATACGAGAAATAAAACAATATGGCCTTTTACAATCTCAACGGAATTTGGAATAAAGTACAAAAATGAAAGGGATTTTTGAGAATGTCTCAATTTCTATTCCACAAAACTGCCGTATGCCTGTGGAGTGAGGCAGCCAAAGATAGAATAGTTTAGTTATACTCCATTACCAGTACCAGAACAAAAAGAGTCTCTGTCTCTCTGTCTCTCTCTCTCAGTTTGTTTGGGGTGTGTGCGAGTAGAAATGGACATTATCGTGGTTGTACATTCATCTTCAATCCACGCTGCCGCCTCCTCCTCCTCCTCCTTGTCGGATAATACAAATTTAACTTCCCGCCACCGTCTTATCCACTCCTTCAAATTCGCCGGCCGCCGTTGTCCAAGATTAGGGATACTCCCCAATAAACCCCTAATTCCCCATCATAAGCATTTCCATTTCAAGCATTATTCCTCCTCCTCCTCCTCCTCCTCTACTATCACTGCAATCCCCTACACCCAACAACAACAACAACAAAGACGCAATAACATAGGAGGAGGAGGAGGAGGAGGAGGAGGCGCTTCCGTCCCTGACGCTGCCAAATTACCCGGGGGACCCCACCACCGTTCTAGTAGTAGTAGTAGTAAGAGTAACTCCTCCTTTGAGGCCGGAGATCCCATTGCCGCACTCAACGCCCGGATTCGCAAGGACCAGGGGAAGCGAGAAGCCTCTGGCAGGCCCTCCTCCTCTTCTTCCATCGACTCTGCAGAGGCCGATAAGTACATACGTTTGGTCAAGCTGCAGCAGCAAAGGGGTTTGCAGAAATTGAAGGGGGACCGCCGTTTGCTCTTGAAGAACAAGGATGCGGGTCCCACCACCACTTCTTCCTCGGAGAAACCTCCTGCTGCTGCTACCGATGCTTCAGAGCCCCTTTTCAGTTACAAGGTTGATCCGTACACCCTTCGTTCGGGTGATTACGTTGTCCATAAGAAGGTTGGGGTTGGTCGTTTTGTTGCCATTAAGCAGGACCTCCCCAGGGATTCTTCTGTCCCCATCGATTATGTCTTCATCGAGTTTGCAGATGCCATGGCCAAGCTCCCCGTTCACCAATCCTCTCGCTTCCTCTATCGCTATAATCTGTACGTCCTTCCCTTTCCTCTCCCGCCCCCCTTCCCCCTTTTGTTTTTGATTAATTATTGCTTTTCTTTATATTTATTACTGCTACTTACTTTATCAGTTCCGCTTCCCATTCCCATTCGTTCCATTGCTGCTGGACTAGATAGAGTATTGTGACAGAGATATATTAAAGTGAGGAAGACTAACGGCTGCAAACATGTGTTTCATTGATTCACTCATATGAAAATATTGATTGTACAACCATGCTTTTATACTATTAGAACAATAACTGACACCACTAACCCATAAACATAAAACAACCAACCACTAACTTATTGACTCCACTAAGTAACCGACACCTAAAAAAACTCCAACAAACTTAGACTTATCTGACTCATAACTGGTCCTAAATAATAGCTAAATTAATTTGAATCAATTCACAACGCTCCCCCTTGATTCAAACTCACATACTCCTAGTTGAGATGTAAAAAATGGATGCTTAGCTTGCGGAAGCGACTTGGTGAAAATGTCAGCGGTTTGCTCATTAGGACCACAAAACTTCAGCACAATCTTGCCATGTGCAACAAGCTTGCGTATGAAGTGGTGCCGCACATCTATGTGCTTTGTTCTGCCATGAAACCCCGAATTTTTCGCAATTGCAAGAGTAGACCTGTTATCGCAATATATCTGAGTAGCTTCATTGTGATCACGGTAAAAATCAGCAAGCAATTTTTGGAGCCACAAAGCTTGCCGTGCTGTAGCTGCTGCATAGTCCGTTTCAAGAGATGATAGAGCTATTGTGTCTTGGTTCTTTGAACTCCAAGTCACAGCCCCGGAACCAAGGCTAAAGACATTACCGGATGTGCTTTTTCTGCCATCTAAGCACCCTGGCGAGTCACTGTCGGTATACCGAATCAATTCGAAGTCCGACACTTTAGTGTACCGTATTCCAAATTTCATCGTTCCTGCAACATAACGGAGTATTCTTCGAGCTGCACCAAGATGCTGCCTAGGCCTTGTATGAGTAAGATAGTTCAGTCTTCCAACTAGACTCCTATATATTGTACCATTAGCTTGTTCGGTGCCATCAACGCGCTGCAACTTCTCATTAACATTCACGGGTGTTGCTGCAATTTCACAATTAATCGTGTGAAATTTCTTCAACAAGTCAGCGACATACTTCTCTTGACACACAAAGATTCCATCCTCACTTTGCTTCACCTCAAGCCCAAGAAAATAATTCAACAAACCCAAATCTGTCATCTCAAATTCATTCATCATACTAGACTTAAACTCGTCAACCAAGGACCGAGATGAACCCTTATAAATCATATCATCCACATAGAGACAAATGACAAGGAAATCTTCGTTACCTTGCTTCTTGAAGTAGAGAGTGGGCTCATTATCACTTCTTGTGAACCCGCTTGCAAGAAAGGAGTCAATTCTACTATATCATGCACGCGGAGCTTGTTTTAGCCTATAAAGAGCTCTCTTGTGCTTGTAAACCTTGTCTTCTTGACCACAAATAACATAATCTTCGAGCTGTGAGACATAAACCTCCTCTTCTAACTCGCCATTGAGAAATGCAGACTTCACATTGAACTGGTACAAACATTCTCACTGTTTCAAATCGAGCAACAGGTGAGAAAGTCTCTTCATAATCTACTCTATGTTGTTGTGAGTATCCCTTGACGACGACCCTTGCTTTGTGCTTCTGAATACTCCCATCGGAGTTGTACTTTGTGCGGAACACCCACTTGAGCCCTATCAGATTCACGTCTGCCGGGTTATCAACGAGCTGCCACGTCTCATTCCTCTCGATGGCCTCCAGCTTCCATTGCATCTTGCCATATTCTATGTTTTACAGCTTCATCAATTGAAATGGGATCGGAGGCATAGAACGCGAAGTTACATGTCCTATAAATATTGCGAAGTGAGCGAAAATGTGCTGTCACGTGAGTTTGGTGCCGGTGATAATGTGTTGTTGCTTGCTGGACTGCTATCGGGTGAGCTGTTAGGTGATGTATGATTGCTGGGGTTTCGTTGGGCTGCCCGGTGGTGTGGTGTAGTGTCAGGTGATGACGAGTTGCTGCTGCCATTTTGCTCAGGTTCTGCATGGTCTGAAAGTCCTGCCGGTGGCTGCCCATCGGTGTTCCATTCCCACCTTTCTTCCTCATTGAACCTGACATCCCTGTTTACAATAACCTTGCCATTCACCGGGTTATATTTGCTTTTATGCTTTGGATACAGCACTATAGCCAACAAATATATATTTTTCAGATTCGCTATCATGCTTATGGCGTAAGTTAGACGGAACCAAAGCATAAGCTACACAACCAAAGACTTTCAAATGTCTTACCCGAGGTTTCTTACCCCTCCATGCTTCAAAAGGTGTTTGGTTCATGACCGCTCTCGTTGGTGATATGTTCAGCAAATACACACAGTTGCAACGGCTTGTCCCCAGAACCTCTTTGGTAACCCCTTAGCTTGCAACATACTCCTGGCCATTTCAACCAACATTCTGTTTTTCCATTCCGCCACGCCATTTTGTTGAGGTACCGTAAGCTCTCTGCGTATGCCATACTCTTTACAATAACTAGTAAACTCATGGCTCAAAAATTCATCACCACATTCCGTGCGAAATGCCTTAATATTCCTGTCACTTTTCTCCACCAATGTATAAAATTTCTTGAAAAATTCAAAGGCTTCAGATTTCAATTTCAAGAAATATACTCAAACAGCAAAAAATATCGGCTTCCACCAATAGACTCCGTTTTCATTGGCCCACACAAATTAGCATGCATTAACTCCAAAAAATGTGATACTCTCCGTTCCTTCTCAGATGGAAAAGGCTGCCTACATTGTTTGTCATACACACACCCTTCACAAAAGACATGTTCACCTATTTTTGGCAATCCTATAACCATCTCATTTTGAGTCAGGACCTTCAAACTTTTCACATTCAAATGCCCAAAATGAAAGTGCAATAGTCTAGTTTAAGTGTTGCCTTTAGCCACCAATGCACCACCAACATCATTAGACACATCAACAGAAAACATTATGTTTTGTGTCATACGAATAACAACTATAATATGACCAGATTTCTTATCAATAATGGCACAAGCATTATCCTCAAACAAAGTAAAATATCTACTAGACATCAATTGACCAACACTTAACAAACTATGGGCTAAGCTAGGCACATACTTATGCACATTATGTATAAGTTTGACATCACCTTGGACAATTTTGATAGCCACGGTACCTTTGCCTTCAACATAAATGTGCTTGTCATCTCCAAGACGCACTTCGCATTTTTGTGTTTCATCAAGATCTTTGAACAACGACCTTGACCCGGACATATGATTTGAGCACCCACTATCCACAAACCACACACTTTCAGTAGCATCAGCAGCAACACTTGAGTGTGACATGAATAACTTGTTTTTCTCTTCCACTTTCTTTGTGAAATTTGCCTTCTGCTCATCTTTCTGCTTGCTCAACAGGTAGCCTCCTTGTGCCCGTACTTCTTGCAATAATGGCATTGAATATTACTCACTGTTTTGACGGCCCTCATCATGGCATCCACGTCCTCTGCCTCGGCCACAACCTTGGCCACGAAATCCGCCTCGCCCATGTCCACGACCTCCTGAATTTCCCGTATTCCCCTTATAAAAATACTCTCCATTCACTTGAAATGCCTTATCTTCCACCCTGCCACCTGTTTTTCTCACCCTAGCTTCATGAGCTAACAAGGAACTCATCAATTCGTCAAAGGTGTAAGTAGACAAATCATTTGACTCCTCAATGGCAGGAACAAGATAATCAAAACTTTCATTCAAAGTTCTCAACACTTTATCCACAACTTGTTCATTACTGATACTTTCACCATAGGACCCCATTTGACTAACAATTTCAGTCACCCTAGACATAAATAATTTTGCACGGTTTCTTTCTCACCCATCATTAATTCAGCAAAATTACGACGAAGTGTTTGCAATCGTACCTTAATTACTTTCTGATCACCCAAATACTCCTGCTTGAGTATATCCCATGCTTCATGTGCTGAATTTGCTGCTGAAATCCTCGGGAAAATATCATCATCCAAAGCTGACTGAAACCCTAAATCAAGAACAGTGCCTTGGCATCTTTCTTACGGTTCTCCCTCAGTTGCTGATCTGGCACATCCGGTGCAGGGTTCGGTTCAGTATAGCCGTTCTCCACCAAATCCCACAATTCTTGGGAGTTGAACATAGTCTTCATTTTAAGACTCCATAGATGATATTTCTCACCCTTGAAATTTGGAATCAACGGCTTTTGTGGGTTTTGTGTTTGGGTTGCTCTCGAAAAACCTGGAAAAAAATATACGCTCTGATACCACTTATTTGTGACAAAGATATATTAAAGTAAAGAAGACTAGTGGCTGCAAACTTGTGTTTCATTGATTCACTCATATGAAAATATTGATTATTAGAACAATAACCGACCTTGCTAAAAATTTGGAAACATGGTACATGACTGACCACTAACCCATAAACATAAAGCAACCAACCACTAACTTATTGACTCCACTAAGTAACTGACCCCTAAAAAAACTCCAACAAACTTAGGCGGAGTCTGACTCATAAACTGCTCCTAAATAATAGCTAAATTAATTTGAATCAATTCACTACATAGAGTTATGCAAGCACTAGTACTACTATATTGCAATCATTTACTCTGCCTTTTGGTCCTCTCCACGCACTTAGTTTATAATGTTTCCTTGCTTAATTACAATATATGAGGCATGGAGGAAGTGGAGAGGGTGGTGGTCGTTGGGGTCGAATTTGGAGAGGGAATCCGAGTCCCTTTCTTTTCGCTTGTGTGATTATGGCCTTTTGGTGGCGTATTGCTGACTTGGTTAGTGGATAGATAAAATATATGGATGGGGAGGGTGGATTGAGGTGTGGCGGCTAAGGGTTGCAGGGGAGGAGACTTGATATTTACTCTTCAGTTTAATGGTGATCATAATTAAACAGAGTTATTGCACCCAAAATGTTTTTTGGAAGAAAAAGGTTTTCTTTATTCTTAAGTTTATCCATGTCAGATATGAAAAAGTGTTTGATAGCTTTCAAGATGCTGACTGATTGATAGCCCCATTCTTGAAAGCCAATATAGTTTTGGACAAAGAACTATTGAGGGTTCTAATCCCTCTCCTCCTTTTTCGCTTATTGAATCACTTTGTTTCTTCATTGGTTTGCCCTGATGGCAGCTGAAAGAAAGGGTAGTGGCTTGGCTATCCTTCCTAGCCAACCAGAAAAATTAGATAATTAGATATAAGTGAGTAGGAAACTCGGATATTTATTAAGTATGGTCGGATCCCTGTATTTATAATGGAACCAAAAGTGATATTAAAGTTATCCCTAATAGCTATAAAAATGCATTGAACATATTGTTCTCAACAAACTATATTCCCTGTTGATTGGGAAAAAGAATCTTTGATAAATGGCCACCTTGTAAAGTTGTAACATATATTACGTTACTCGAAGCAAGTCACCCCGAACTAAACCTTAGAAATGATATGAGTTCACAGGGAGGTTTTTGAAGCCTTTTCAAATCTATCTGTGGACCATTTCCCCATACATTGATATATGGTCAATTACAGGAAATACATGGACAGGTTTTCTGTTTCCATAAGCAAAGCGTACTAGGTAGAAAGTAATTAGGCCCTGTTATGCCGCTGCAACTAAAGGTTGTCATCGGCTAGGCCTCTATATTTCAT
Organism: Lobelia cardinalis; assembly: GCA_028566635.1. Lineage (NCBI taxonomy): Eukaryota > Viridiplantae > Streptophyta > Magnoliopsida > Asterales > Campanulaceae > Lobelia > Lobelia cardinalis. The sequence goes on from JAOWAN010000047.1 coordinate 14,456,484, forward strand.
GCACTTGTGAAGGTGCTTGTATATCCCTTGAAGCTAAAAGGTTCTAAATCTTGTTTCTTTCCAGCCCGAATGAAACAAAAAGGCCTCGCGCGTTGAGCAAATTGAATGACACTAGTGCTTGGGAGAAGAGAAGGACAAAAGGAAAGGTTGCAGTTCAGAAAATGGTTGTTGATTTGATGGAGTTGTATCTGCACAGGCTAAAACAAAAAAGACCTCCCTACCCTAAATGTTCGGCCATGAGTGAATTTGCCTCTCAATTTCCTTATGAGCCCACTCCCGATCAGAAACAGGTAACAGAATTATGTATCTATCTTTTGTATATAAAAAGAAAAAAACACAAATCATTTCTGATCTATAGGGGGCCGTCTTGTCCAGATTTCACTGTAGTTTTGAACTAGGAATCAAATTTCTTGTACTTTTGGAAATAAATGTGTGTGGTGTTTATGTATATGAATTAATTGGGATTACAATCAGGATGATTGCATGTACTTCTCCACATTAATTGCTGTGTAATATTTTCCCTCGGTATCCCTTACAGTCTGGGTACTTGTAACAGGCCTTTATTGATATTGAGAAAGATTTGACCGAGAGAAATACGCCCATGGATAGATTGATCTGTGGAGATGTTGGCTTTGGTAAAACTGAAGTTGCACTGCGTGCCATCTATTCTGTGGTTTCAGCTGGGAAGCAAGCTATGGTTTTAGCACCAACAATTGTTTTAGCAAAACAACATTTTGATGTCATATCGGAGAGGTTTTCTAAATATCCCAGTGTAAAGGTTGGACTTTTAAGCAGGTTTCAGGTAAGATAACTTCTGTTTGGCATACTATCTCTAATTTGGTCCATTATAGTTGTTTTCAGATATTGCAAGTACTTGGACCATGTGTAAATTTTTTATTGGAGAGGTTTTTGATTGGAGAATGGATTAATTCGTATGGAAGTTCTTTTCAAAAGTGTTTTAACTTCTTCATTTGCTTGCTTTCCGTTCTTTAAATTTGCTCGGTGATTTGGGTTTGTCCTTTTACGGTTACTTCACTTGATTTTTCTTCTCCATTGATCTATTTTTGAATGCCTTTACTATTGCTTATATGTCAACTCATTGATGAATTCAGGTCACATTCTTGGATAGCCATTTTGTTGATTTCTGAACCCCATTTTGCTTTAGAACTCAAGAATTACATCTAGGAATTGTATAGTTTGTTTTCTGTTAACATGTAGTTCATATCATTTGCTATAGCCAACCTTCTTCGTTCCATTTTACTGTTTTTATAATTATAAAGCTCAACTTGCTACTGCGTTATGGACCTAACTTTAACGGTATGCAGACCAAGTCAGAGAAAGACGAGTACCTTCAGATGATTAAACACGGGCAGTTGAACATTATTGTTGGGACTCACTCACTTCTTGGTGATCGGGTCACGTATAATAAATTAGGTCTTCTTGTAGTTGATGAGGAACAGGTTTGTGTCCTTTCTCTTTCTATCATTTGAATATAGCATATCCATACTTATCAAAATAAGAGAGGCAAATCTACAATGTGCTTGTTATGATGCCGGGATTATCACATGCACAACTCCATTACTTTCTTCATCAAGAACATGAATGCGCTGCTGCTGTCTAGAGAATGAGTACAATACTTTCTTGATGACAATTTGGTAGAAGGGAATTGAGGGCGGATAACGGGATAAGTCTCTTTTTATTTGTGGTACACATGGGGAAGGAAAGAATGAAGAAAGAGAAGTGTTTTCTCTTTCGAGCCAATCATATCTTATACTACTTCCAAGTGGAGGAGAGCAAAGAGCGTAGTATTTTTAGATAAAGTTTGTAATTCAAACAGCACTAAGTCTTTGAAATGGAAAAGTGAAGTGCAAACAAAATTATACCTTTGATATGAATTGTGTGTACAAAACACCTTGCAAACTAAGCCTAGCTTGTTGGTTATAGGTGTCTGATTAAGACCTGGATCAAATCACTCCAAGCAACCCATGAGAGTTTCTCCACCTACTTATTTACATTATTGATCCTCAAATGGAATTATTAATAGCTGGAGTAAAATAAATGCTTCATTATAATTCTTCTATTTATTTATGTAGTTTTATCTTTTCTCATTTAATTTTGAATAAAAAATAGGGGCAAGACCGCACTTTAACCATGAAGGCATGTCATGTGCTTTGCATATATACTTATTTTAGATTCACTAACGCCCATCCACACGAGGGTTTTAAGTGGAATGACTTTTAACATGAGGCACCTAACTGGGACAAAATTCATTCGAGGGTCTTAAGTGGGATTGGGTGAATACTTAAGGGGTTAAACTTATTTTTGTCTGAACTTGCTTACCTCTTTATGCAGTGCTCAATTTCCGTTTGCTTGCTAATATGAATACCAATTATCCCTTCTTAAATTAGCTAATCTCTCAGAACGATGTTTGCGAACTGTAGTTATCTAAAATTGAGGAATTCCTTTTTTTTTTTGTTGCTCACCGGTATTATTAATCCAGTCCGACCCGGGCCGCGCACCTAACTATGGTGGGTGAGTCTCCCAACGGGGATTTTCTGCATACGGTGAGACTCGAACTCGAGACCTCCCTTAAGCGAATCCAAGCCACTTACCACTTGGACCAACCCCCGTTGTTAATTGAGGAATTCCAACACCAGCATTAAGAGACATTCAGTACAGTCCCGTTGCCCACACCTCTCCTTTAGTCTGCAATTGGAAGATGTGGATGTTGATTACATTGCGTAACATAAGCAGATTTGCTTTATGATCTTGCACAATTTTTCTTTGTTTTGTAGAGGTTTGGTGTCAAACAGAAGGAAAGGATTGCTTCATTTAAAACTTCAGTCGATGTTCTCACTCTTTCTGCCACGCCCATACCGAGGACCCTTTATTTAGCATTGACTGGCTTTCGTGATGCTAGGTAATGCCATACAGCTATTGTAAGAGGAGCATGATATTTGAGTTTTGGACAAATAGTTAAGAAAAACATGATATTTAAGCTATTTAGACATTTCTTTTGTTGAGTCAACAACAAACTTTTTTGGTCTGATAGTTTAAGAAATTCAATGATTGCACGTGCTTTTATTGATAAAAGTACTGTTGTAGAATATATGGCATGAGTCACGTTGCTGTTTAAGTGTCCGCAGTGGGTTTTTGGCTCATTGAGCATTTGATTCATGCCACCATGACATTTACCCCGGGCAAAAAATTTACCTTGGCGGATGATATTTGATTTCAACGTTTATGTTTGTCTACTACTATTTGATTGTGGTCTTTCCTTCTTTGTTACCACTCAGCTTGATTTCAACACCACCTCCTGAAAGAGTTCCTATAAGGACCCATCTTTCAGCGTTTAGTAAAGAAAAGGTTACATCAGCAATCAAGTTTGAGCTTGACCGGGGAGGCCAGGTTTTCTATGTTTTACCTCGTATCAAAGGTTAGATATTCTGCTTGCAATATATGTTTCCTTGTCAGTGTGCTAACGTGATAATAACTATGCCATAAGAAAAGAAGCTTAGGAGAGTCCTTGTAGGGATTTTGATGGTCGATGTCCTTTTGAGCACTCCTCTTTTCTGGCAGATGCAGGGTAGCATTTCATCCTTTAGTTGTTGAAGTCCAAATGCATATCGTTTTCCCTCACTCCGGCCGTTGATTGATGTAGTTGAAGGAACCCCTAGAAAGACCGGAAAATGAAAATTTTGGATTTCTCCAATAAGTGTGTTGGAATTGTGCTAGCAGTATAGACGGACCTACCCTCTTTTCGCAGTATCTTTATTACCTTACTGATGTTAGCAAGTATCTAAAAGTGTTTTCTTTAAGAGCACTGCTTTCGTTAGGTTGCCAAACAGAAGATTAGGCTGATTATGCTTAGAGGTCTAGGTTTTATTTTTATTATTGTATTTTTTTTTAATGAATATCTTTCATGTCTTTGGGTCATAACAAATGTCTTTGAGACATTCGAAATATTACGTTATTTCACAGTGACGTCTTTTTATTATATGTGAACTTTGTTGCCATCCACAGGACTTGAAGAGGTGATGGAATCTCTTGAAGAATCATTTCCAAGATCTAAAATTGCAATTGCTCACGGAATGGTATTGATATTTTAGCTGAATGCCTGTACTATAAATGCGAGTCATTGGCGAAAACAAACAAGTTGGCCTTCCAAAAGGTCTTTACTAATGCTTTTGGATGATCATCCGATCGTTCACTGGTTTCCCTTGGTAAAACAATATCTTAAGTAATCTCTGAGATGGAGAATATGTTTTAGTTTGACTATCCCTAATTGGTTGATTTTTATGATGAACGTTGAAATTTCAGTATTCAAGTTTCAGGCTGGAAATTCTTAAAGACACATCCCTTTGGCATGATGGCATTTGGTTAATAAAAGTTCTTCAGTTGGTTAATAAACGTTCTTCCTTGCAGCAATTTTCAAAACAGCTTGAGGACACTATGCAGAAATTTGCAGCAGGAGACGTCAACATTTTGATTTGCACAAATATAGTAGAAAGTGGCCTTGACATCCAAAATGCAAACACAATTATCATTCAGGATGTTCAACAATTTGGGCTTGCACAGCTGTATCAGGTTTTTCTTCTCTTTTGTTCCTCTCTAAGGATATCTTCACTAAAAAAAGGCTCTCTGCTGAAAGAATTCATGTGCACCACATATCCATTACTCTGCTTGTTAGCCATCTTGGGGGTTCTAAGTAAGTTGTGGTTGGTGAGCCAAGAGCTCAGAACTAGATAAACCGAGCACAATATATTCCTAGGTTTTATTAACGAATTTGGAACATAGGAACCATGACTAGGAAAGGAATAGAGTTACTAGATACTATGGTTGGAAGAAAGATTAATGTATCTTGTCTATAAGAAACAAAACTTGTTTCTTGGGTAGGTACGAAAGCTAGAGCTAAATTAAGCACAACTCAAAATATACTATTTTCTGCTTAGAAAATGTATAGATAAACTTGCAAAGATTGTAAGGTAATTCTGGGAGAGAAGAGCTCACAACATAGAATTATGGTGCTAGATTAACGTACACTATTTTAATCGTATGATATTTATAACATTATAACCTTTCTGACTGAGTGGCTGCTCAACTCAATCTTAGTCTCAATCACTTGGAATGAGGTAATTATGTTCATAAAGCATACATTAGATGCTCTTTACCAGCTCCCCCTACCCCAGACACACACACACACAGAGCACATGCATGTGTTTGGTGTGAATTGCAGGGTTTTTTTTTTTTTTTTTTTGGCTATTGCTATCAGTTTTGGCAATTCATCATGAACTCTTCGTACAGTAGATATCATATACAGAAATATGTTCCCATAGTATGTCCTTCATATCTACTCTTTCTTGGAATAGTTGCGTGGCAGGGTGGGTAGGGCGGATAAGGAAGCTCATGCACATCTATTCTACCCTGATAAATCGCTGCTTTCTGATGAAGCACGGGTAAGAGATCTTCTGATGTTGCAAAACTGGTGTTTATTCATTTAATTATATTAATCCATCTTTGCAAGCATAAGTAACTAAAAACAAGTATTACATTTCCTAGGATGAATTGTAGCTGTTTTGGATGTTATAACACTATATAATCTTTCATTCTATAGAGAACGGCCGATGATGTCCACACTCAAATTTGCTTATTGAGGGTATTGAAACCCACACGCGGTATATAGCTTGCGACCACATGCAAACCAAATGGTCTGACTAATGGATTCACGATTATGTGATCCAAATTGTAATCACAATGATGGACAATACATCATCTTAATATGCCCAAGATGCTAATCCAAAGTTTAAAAATTACTAAAATACTTGTACTTCTCAAAATAACAAAATAACCAAAAATACAGCACAATTAAGATCTATCAATGGGGGTTGTAAGAAACTTCTCGAAAGAAATTTTCTTTGTTAGCATGCAATCTTTTTTTTCCAACAGTTGCTTAAACTCAGCCACAAGTTCCGGAATCATGAAGAGTAAGCAGCTACCAGTGAGATGTTTCCCACTCGAGCTTGAACATCGAGTCTTGTGTCCTTGTAAGCGTCAATTAGGTTTCTCCGGGGTTAGGAAGTCACAGTGCTCAACTTCCTTCATTCGTGGACGTTAACTTTAGTTCCAACTTGAGATCTCTAATATTCATGTATGTGGCTCTTCAGCATGTTTTTCTTTGAAATGGTTCAATAGACTGGATGCTTGGCACCCGTTCTTTCATAGTTATTGGACATGGAGCTTTTAGTACCTCTGTGCATCTCACTCACCTGTACTTGTTCATATAGCATCCCCTTGTGCTGTTTATTAATAGTCCTCTCCATATCATTTCTTCCCAAAATGCCCCCATCACTTAGTTGTTTGGATGGTAAAAATGTCAAAACGTGTATTGAAAAATATGTAAAGGTTGACTGGGATAAACTAGTCCATTGTTTCACATGTCCTCAACGTCAGCAGAGACTCAGTTTCTGCCCCATTTATATTCTCTCTTCTTCCCTTTTCTCCGAACCCAATATGCATGAGGTAAGCTCTCTAACCTTTTTCTTCACACACACCGCCCCCCTATCACCCACCTTCATCGGAGTTTTTGTTTGTCTTCAAGATGCAGAAATTCAAAACTAGCAGTCCTCCTAGTCTGTTAGATTGAAATTAGTAACAAGGAAAATTGGGAAACCCACTAACAGGCGGTCATGCATATTATAATTTCGTAAACCAGACACAAATTTGGAACCACAGACTACTCAATTTTCAGGCAGATCTGAAGCATGACAGTCTGAATATTTCACAATCTCAGCCATCAAAATTGCCAATCCCATAGAATATGTTGGATAAATGAATGAATTTTAATTTCATGGCATACTTGGTGTTAGCTTGATACTCATTGTTGGGCTCATTTCTAACAGCTTAAGCTTTTAGATAAGTTGATAACTTAACATGGTACCAGATTTTTGGTTTGGCAATATCATGGGTTCAAGTCATCCCGCTTGCATTTGTTACCCGCATTGTTATGAATGCACACAATGAGATTTTTTGGTTTACAACCAGTGAAAACCAACTTGATAAATCCAGTTTGGATTCCAACTCAGTAAATTGCTTGGTTCACATGGAAGATCTGGGTCCTAGTCTAGATATATTATGAAACTACTTCTACCCACAATCATGTCGTTTCCAAATTAGCATCACTGGTGGCCTCTGCTCTTATTTCGGTGTGAGCTGTTGCATCAACGAGACTGATGACTACGTCTCGCTAAGGTCTGGGAGTAACAATTGAGGGAGAAGTGGCATTTATGAAATCTGTTTGGCTCTTATTGTTTATCTTTGAAGCTTCCTTGGTCCAGCAAACATCATGGCACCATGAAAATTTGGGAAAGCAAAGGAGACCAGGTCAATAGGGAATATGACCATGTTATTGAGGTTTGTGTTGGCGGTTGTTACTAATGGAAAAAATGGTGAGTCTTAGGTGCGGTGATGGTACAATCAGAAGAAGAAGAAGATGATGATGATGACAGTAAAATTTCTCTCGATGACAAGTTATGAAGGTGAAAAGTTGGGCTGTGTAGCACGTGCTGACTCACACTCGTGTTTGTTTGTTTTGTTTATCTTTGAGTTTTATTCTTTTATTGTTTCTGATTCTGTTCTGGTTCTGGTTCTCGTTTTTGTTTTGTCGTTTTTTTTTTTTTTTGTTTTTTCTTGGGAGGGGGAAAGGCAGCGTAGGAAAAGGGTTTCAAAATTAGATACTATGATGGTAATGGAACAAATCGGCAGCTAATGTGTGCAGATCCTCAAGGTCGTTTGGTAAGACTATTGAGATTCACACTCAAGAGAAAGGATGCAACAACGGGAAAGTTGTATTGTCATTTTTCAGAATCTAAGATGCCACAAAAAAATTGCTGGGATGCCCCTAAATATTAAAAATACAAATAACCAGAACAACATAGAACTAATGCATCACATAGACTATTTAACTTGGTACGCCTAATCTGGGAATCCTTGGAAGAATAGATGTATTATCTACTCCCTCCTTCCCAAAATATCAGTCCAATTTTGACTCTATCTTTGGTCAACTTTAAATATTAACAGAAGTTTCTATGCATTTGCGTGAACTCAACTCATCTCTACTCAGCCTTAGTCACAATCACTTGGGGGAGAGCTACATGAATCCTTTTCCGCCATTCCACGCGGTTCAATGCCAAGCCACTACAAATTTTCAAAGTTGCTTTTAATTGAAGTTACAATGCATTCTCATGGATTAAAACTTTATAACTAAAATGTATTATACAATTATATGTATGTTGAATATTTATCGTCCCATGTTTGTTTCGTAATATAGAAAGTTGACTATTCTTTGGGAAGGAGCATATATTAACAAGAATCACATCAACTTCTGGAGGCCATGTTTTTGCTCCTTGTCAACAATTATCTTATATATGCATCATTCGGAGACTAACACTCGCACCTATTTGTGTCAACAATCCTACTTTCTCTACTACGATGTAGTTGATTTCTTTGTGTCTAGATGCACATGTATGGGCAGTTTTTTTTTTTTTTGTTTGACATTTGAACTGTTTCCGGCTAAAGTAATATTTCCCACTGTGGCACTTCAGGAAAGGCTTGCAGCTCTTGAAGATTGTCGCGAGCTAGGCCAAGGCTTCCAACTTGCTGAAAGAGATATGGCTATAAGAGGCTTCGGTAATATCTTCGGTGAGCAACAAACTGGGGATGTTGGAAATGTAGGCATTGATCTCTTCTTTGAAATGCTTTTTGAGAGCTTGTCTAAGGTAATCTTTCGTAAGTCCAATAGGCTCTTTCATTTTCTGTGAAAAATGCAACCTTCATTATTCTCGTATATCGCTCTGTCTGACTGCTTAGAGTCAGTCTCGGTTGTGCATTTCATTATTTTTACTCTTCACATTTACTCTTAACTTTCCAGTTACTAACTTTGCTCTTGTGAAAACCAGGTTGACGAATATTGCATAAATTCTGTTCCTTATCACTCAGTTAAGGTAGTCAAGCTTTGATATTAACTACATCTTCATTGTGCAATTTAAAGATAAATTTAACTTCAGAAACTGAAATATTGCCATATGCTATTACCGTTGGGCTGGAAATAGAAACATTTCTAAGCAATTCATTTTTCCCTCTCATTTTCAACTTGTCTGATACTGTAGATTTTTGCGGAAGTTTTATCCATTTTGGTGGTCTTCAGAATGAAAAGATTTTTCTGGTTTTTATCAACCATTCATCTCTGAAGATTCTGAACGTCGATCCATGATTGATAGATCAAATTTCACTTGTCAAAACAGCATGCTTTGAAATGGTAACTGAGGCTTGACAATGATCAACTGTAGTTTAAATCAGAGTTGCTGCTGGTAGGATTGAATATGAATTGTCCTGTGAATCATTTGTACCTATAATAGCCATCTTACACTCTTTAGGTTCATAGACATACGGGGTGTAACAAATATGTTATGAGATCTTTTTGTTTAGGAGAAGAGAATGCCACTGGACTATATAACATATGATGCAGTATCTTGAATGCATCATCTGCATGGACAAACTGTATGAACATATTGCTATGTTTTAGTCGACTTGGCACATGGCATAATGTGTAATGGAGAATGACATAGCGTTTTCAGCTCCATCTGATGATTAAAAAAATGCAATTCAGCGTTCATGTAACCCCTACCATTTTGTTTTCTCTTTTTATTTCAGTTTGATTTGGATATAAATCCTCATCTCCCGTCAGAGTACATAAATTATCTGGATAATCCTATGGAAGTCATTAATGATGCTGAAAAAGCTGCTGAAAAGGACATCTGGAATTTAATGCAATTTACGGAGAATCTACGCCGGCAGTATGGAAAAGAGCCTTACTCGATGGAGGTTATATTGAAGAAGCTCTATGTGAAGAGAATGGCAGCAGATCTTGGGGTCTCCAGAATATATGCTTCAGGAAAAATGGTGGGAATGAAAACAACTATGAGTAAATCAGTATTTGAGCTGATTACATATTCCATGGAGACTGATGCATACCGGAACTCTCTTGTTTTTCGGGATGGCCAAATAAAGGTACAAACACAAGTAGTTGAATGCATAAAACTGACACACACGCACAAGCATATATTCAAACATAGTTCACCCTTACAGTGCCTTCATGAGAATAATGTGAATAACCCGCTAGCAAAGGGCCCATGTATGGAGCCTAAACCATTGTAACTAGGAGTGTAACGGTTCGGTCTTGTTCGGTTTGGGGTATAAACCGCAAGCCTAACTGCACCCTATTAGTTTGGAGATTTTAAAACCTAAACCGAACCGCAAGACTTGAAAACCAAACCAAACCAAACCGATAAACCGCGATTTGGTTTGTCGGTTTAGGGCAAATCTTGTAATTAAGCATTGGACTACAGGAAATCAGAATACCAGAAAACTGACAGATCTTTATAGGAAATCAGAGCCAAAAATGCTCAGGTATTCTTATACAATTTTTCAGAATGAAAACTGACAGCCAGAAATTGTATAAGAATACCTGATAAAACTAATGAAATCATACACCGTTAGACAGCTCAATGATTTTTATTAAAGGATCTCAAAATAAACAAAATCGTTCTGATCATGTGAGACCATGAGCAATATCTTCCTTAAAAAAATAGCTTAATCAAGCATGTGGTAAAAACAATTTGAAATCCAACAAAATTCCAAACACAACCTGCATAACCCATACCAACACCATCAGGATTCTGTTCTCCCTCTACCTTACTCTCGTTTCTCCCCTTCCCCTCTGCTGAACCCATACCTCAAATACAACTGCAGTACTCCTGTCTCAAATAAAAAATAGTACTGCTTCACTGTTTGCAATCAGTTCCTTTCTCTCTCTCCTAAAATCACCACCACACACGAGCCCCATACTGACTCCCTTCCTTTATTTCTCTCCTAAAAGCTAGATCTTCCCATGGCCGCCATTTATGGGATTTGGAAGCAACAAAGAAACCCTAACACACACGGAAAGGGGGGGAGGGAGGGGGGAGAGAGAGGGAGAGAGAGAGAGAGAGAGAGAGGACTAATCATTTCGACAATCGGCTGATGATCGATGGAGAAATGGCAGAAGGGCGGCCATATATGGAGAAACGGCGAAGAGTTGATAAGAGTCGAGGAGAAGAGATGGGTAGGGTTTTTCTTTTTGTGGGAAATTGAACGAATCGAGTAATTTTGACTGACCTCCAATGTTGTTGTTAAGGTTAAGGTTAAGTTTAATTTATTAATTTATTATAATTATATATAAGGGGTATATATAAATATATGTGAAAATATAAGGGGTATATATGAAAATATACATATACATTACCGTTCGGTTCGAGGTGCTGAAATCGTAAACCGAACCGAATCGTGCAGTTTGGAAATTTCTCAAACCATAATCGAACCGTTGTTCACCGAAAACCGAACCAAACTCATCGATTTGGTTTGGTTAGCGATTTGGACTTACACCCCTAATTGTAACGAGTCGAGTTCAGAAACCCAGAAACCCGGTCTGTTACAATGTGAGGTGTTACAAACTCCCCCACTCATATTCTTGACGTCCTCGTCAAGGCCGAACTAATACCAAGATCGTCCTCTCGGGCGAGCCCGAAAGCCTTCTGGCCAAGGGTCCGCTCGGATACCATCTGTAACGATCCGAGTCCGAAAATCCATTCCGCTACCTCGCCCGCTAACTGGCCACACCTGACGCCGCATCAACGGTCCATCATAAGGCGATCCAAAAGTCCATGAATGATTTTGATGCTAGATGGGTAGTAGGGCTACTAATAAACCACATGAAATTTCCACCTCTCTCCGATGTGGGAATGTGGGGGGTGTTTACGACCTGCTCGAGCAGGGCGCGAGGCGAGTTGCGGGCTTCATGCAAGTGAGGCATAAAGTTTAAAACATGAAAATTCAGCCATGAATTTAACATCTTTTTAGGTTGAAGACAATAACTCATTTCTAGATATACTTATAAATAGGATCTTTTCTTGAACTAGTTTTGGTATTATTCCACCTCAATACCTAAAGAGAATAACAAAGGATGAAATAGATGTCATGTTCATACTTGCATGTTACAAATAGTTAACTTTATACTCTATCGAGCCTTGTTCTCGTTCATTTTTGGTCGATTACAAGAAACATTTCCGACCATTCAATTTAGAGACAAAAAAATTAGAATTCAGTGTTCATAAGAGATCTCATGACTCTCTACTAACCCAACTCTCTACTTTTATCCGGCTTGGGAGCACCTCCATAAAGGGCAAGGGTCTAAGAGCAATAGATTTGGAGTTTATTTAAGCTCACCTCTATTGCTATCTCTTGTACATTTTATTCATTAATTAATGGAAAATTACCATTTGGCCATCCAACTTTGTCTGCGTATTCACATTGGTACCAAGTCCTAAATAATTCAACCTTACCACTAAACTAGCATATGTATGCATAAGACGCAAAAAGTGGATGAAATGCCCTATATGCTCCTCATAAGTTTTTTTTAAAAATGAGTAAAAGCTAAGAAATAAACAAGTAAATGAAGAATTAATAAAAAGAGGGAAAATAAAAAGTTAAAATAAAGGAAATGAAAAAAAGGACCCTAAAAAAGAAAGAAAAATAAAATCAAAATCAAAAAGGATAAAAATTGTATTAAACAATTTTAAAATTAAGTACATATATGTATAAAAAACAAAGAAAAATGTGAATTAAAACAGATTGAGGATATTTTACAATGCTATGTGATTCATTTTAAATTTGTTAAATTTTCTCCGTTTTCTTGCTTATCTTATTTTTTTCTTTTTCTTTTTTAAATTTCATGTACATTATTTTTCTTTTTTACTTTAAACTTGTTTTATAGCTTATTCCTTTAAGTTGTATTTTTGTCGCTAAATAGTTTTTTTATTTGTTAGTTTTACTTGCTTTTGCTTTTATCTTCTTTGGTTTTTATTTTATTTTTCTTTCTTTTTTGGGGTCCTTAATTTTTTCGTTTCTTTTGTATTATTTCTTCATTATAATATGTTATTTTCTTCTTCTTTTTTTGTCTTCATTTTCTAAAAAATAAAAAATAAAATTGAAAGGTCTTCATTTTCTTATTTATTTCTCATCTTTTATTCATCTTTTCTTAATTTATGAGGGGTTATGTATAGGCCATTTTCCGTCCAAGATATACTTTTGGGATCATATGCATATGTTTGTTAGTTTTGTGTTAAAGTTGAAAATTATCTAGAACCTAGGTGGCCAGGCCTATGCATATATGTGGGCAAAGTTTTGTGGCCCTAATGGTATTTTGTTAATTCTGAAATTTTCGGTCATTCTTATGCTAAACTACTATCATGACATTGTTGCTGCTGCTTAGTTGGAAAACATATGTGTATTATACCCAGAAATGTCGTCAAAGTTTGATATCTTAATCTCATCACACATTACTTTTCGTGTTCCAATTTCCATTCCCCTAGTTGAACCTCATGAGGTTGATTGAAAGAGCCCCTTTGGAAATTCTGATTTGTAGAACTGCTTTAATGTTACTTTGTTTACGTTTGGCAGGCGGAACTACTTCTGGAGCTACCAAGAGAGCAGCTGCTTAATTGGATATTCGAGTGTTTATCTAAGCTTCATGCTGCACTGCCAGCCCTTATAAAATACTGAGTCTAGGAGAGGAGATGATTTTATTCATTATAATTGGAGTCTAGAATGCTTCAATACTTGGTTCTAACAAGGTGGCGGATGTGTAATGCATCTAACAAGATCGAAAACTGAAATCTGGACCATGTGTCATATTACATAAGCCGTGGGATGCCAAGGTGCATTCTGTAGATCACTGAAAGGTTACAAGGTTTATTGCAGCTCATAGAACAGGTGTATTAGACTAGTATGTTGCAAGCTAAAGAAACTTGGGACGCAGTGAAAGACTCGAGGCCAGAAATGCGACTAGGTTTCGGTGCTGTGCAACCTTAATTTAAGGTTAGTGCATAGTGGTCAGGTCAAGTAAGCTAATTCCTTTTTTACTTAAATTGTCAACTGATTGGCATTTTTAACTACAGGGGAACTCTATCGTGAAGCTGAGGATGCACTTCTCTGTTGTTCTCTAGCAAGTAAGGCATGTACTGCTCTCCAACCTGCTTACATGCCGGTCAAGTCGATCATCTTTTTCGTTTTCTTTGAAGTTTCTTTCCCTTTATGTGGGAGCTTTATATCGTTTTCGGGACACTTAAAAGGAAACGGAAGGAGTACTTAACTCTCCACCGGCAGCCATAGCAGTAGGATATGTGTTATTTAAATGTTATTTATAATAATGGGAGGTAAAATTTTGTTGAGGGCAGCAGAGATTGTAATCATCTTATTAAACTTACTGACCCAAAGCCCAAAAGTTTTGGGGTATATTTGTTGCACATTCTTTGTACTTGTAAATCAATAATTAGGGCTGTAATCGATTTGAGTACTCGAACCAAATATATATATTTTTTCCGTTAGTTTGAGAAATTTTGAACTTGTGTAGTACTTCATAGAAAAAAAAGTAAAAATTGGATGAGATGGTACTCAATAAAAAAATATTAATTGAGTGGTAAATTTGTTCTAAAAATTAAATATGTGATCGAATATATAGGAACGATTATTTACAAATCACACACGTTCTAAGTATAATATATAATACATATATTTTTTAATAATTTATTAATTTTAAAATGCTCGTATTCTTTTCTATCACTTTTCCAAAATAACAATTATTGTGTTTGGATGGGTGATTTATTGATTTGGTTTTGAGTTTTTGTAATGATTAAAGTAAAAAGTAAGAGAGAGATAGAGAGAAAAATTGTGGGACCAATGAGAGAGAAAAGTCAAAAATCATGGATAAAAGTTATGCAAAAGAACACAACCAATACTATTCCTATTACACAAATTAAAAAAAAATTAATCACATTTTCATCTCTCTTTCATCTTCTTCTTCTTCTTTCACTTGATAATACCTTAATTTCTTTTTTAATGTAATATAAAACTCTTGATTCCTTAAAGTATTGAAAAAAGCTACATTGCATTATAAGGCTACAACACAACAGGAGTCTTTATTGCACATCCTAATTATTCTACAGTACACACATTATAAACTCATAATCACTAGTGTGACACTAGGGTAGGGGGGGGGGGGGTAATGGTCGATTTTTGGTATGATTTTATTTTTATTTTTGGTAAAATTTTAAATTATTTGTTTGTCCTTTAAATTTAAATAACTATATGATAATAATGAAGAAAAAAAAATAAGAGCGATAATTATAATTTAATGTGATATTTAATATGATATAAAAATAATTATAAGGATATGTAAAAATAATAAATGAGGGAGAAAAATTAATATTTTTTAAATCCACCAAGTGAATATTATTTTTAGCTATTTTTCTAATTTAGTGACAGAAACTTTATTGGTAACATTGTGGGATGGTAGCTCCCAAATTCAATGGGGAGGGAGGGAGCTAATTTTGAGGAGGGGTGGTAATTTGTGACCCGATTAAACCCGTAGGTTTATAAATTTTTCAAAATTAACCTATTTAAGTGAGTTATAATCATTAAATTTGAATTTATTTGACATTAATTTATTAAATATGTTTAAATTTATTGATTATCACACACTTAAATAGGTTAATTTTACAAAATTTATAAACTCACGAATTTAATCGGGTCACAAATTGTCGCCCCTAATTTTGAGATTTCCAAATTTTCTAAACTCAATTTTCCCCCCGGAGAGCGGAGACTTGAGTGAGGTGAGGGAGAAACTGGTTCTGGTTGGGGTTAGGGTTGGGGTTGAGGGGAGAGGCAACCGCTTCTGCTTCGTCTCTCTCTCTCTACTACTACTAGCACTAGCACTAGGTAGGGGTTTTGATTCTTTTGGTACAAGTAGCTAGACAAGTACTACTAGTAGCCCAGTGTAGGTAAGGTAGGGGAAAACAAGCAAGAACAAGTTGGAACCCAAAAAAAAAAAAAAAAATTCTAAACAAGGGACGGAGGTCAATGGCCGGCGGCGGCGGGATGATATATCAGATATTCACTTCGGCGGCGTTGGGGTCAATGGGACTGTACCACATGATCTGCACCACCAGGAACCACCTCCTCAAGTCTCCCCGCGATTACTTTGCCAAGCCCTATCATCCCCTTTTCACCTCCTCCTCCTCCTCCTCCTCCTCCTCCTCCACTTGGAGGAGGCACCTTCCGCTCTACCTTCTCATCCTCTGCCTCCTCATTTCCCTCGTCCACCAAACCCTTATCTCCACCTACTCTGACCCCCTCCTCCGCGGCCACACCCCTGTCCATCGCTTCACCTCCCTCCAATCCGCCGCCGTCAGCGGCCGCTGCCGC
>JAOWAN010000047.1:14472936-14487561 GCA_028566635.1 Lobelia cardinalis
CCCCCGATCTCTTCTTCGCCCTCGCCTCCGCCCTCTTCTTCCTCCAATCATCCGCCTCCTCCTCCTCCGCCTCCCTCCAGATCTCCGACCTCGAGGCCAAGTGCGACTCCCTCTCCTCCCGCATCTCCGCCCTCTCCTCCTTCCTCTGCCTCCTCCTCGCCTGCCTCCCCCGCCTCTTCTTCGCCGACCTTGCCCTCGGCGGCTCCCTCTGCCTCCAGGGTCTCTGGGCCCTCCAGACCGGCCTCTCCCTCCACGTCGATGCCTTCATCCCCGATGGCTGCCACAAGCTCCTCGACGTTGTCAGCGGCGTCGAGGGCTCTACCAAGTGCGACCTTGATGACTCCAAGCTCAGGGCCTCTGCCATTCTCGATCTCCTCTTCGTCCTCCACGTCTTGTTCGTCTTCGTCCTACTCCTGCTGACTTACGCCGCTGTTTCCAAGACCCTCGCCGGCAGTACCACCAGGAGATTCGGTTCTTACGAGGCCTTGCCAACCATTGCCGCCTCCTCTGCTCCCGCTGCTGATTCTAGTAGTCACATCCAGATGAAGTCCATCTCCGGCAACCAGGCCTGATCCCCCCCCCCCCCCTTTTCCTTTGTTTTAGTCCTCCCTCACACCCACCAACACACACATTTTGTTTAGTAGCTGGTAGTCACCACTCACTGAAGTTGTGTCAATTTTCATGGCTTTATTAACCTCTGTTTGTAGAGGTGATGATTTCCTGAATTGTCTTAGAAGTAGTCCGGTCCTCTCCAATTCAATCCTGTCCCATTTACTGATGTGATGTCACAAGCAATTACTAAATGCATTTTTGAGTACAACAATTGTTCCTTATGTTTGCTCAGTACAACTTTGTGGATTCTCCTTCCCTCAGCCTTATTTATCATTTGCCTTTCTCGCGGTCTTTTACCTGTTGAATTCATCTGTGTGTATGAAAGCATCAACTTGTACGCCCTTCAAACTGAATCTTTACTTTCGTGCATAATTCCGTGAGCTTTGATTTCTTGCAGTCATATACGCATGTGGTGGAATCTGGCTTTGTTGTGTATACCATCTAGGCTCACAAATTTTAGTACATGCCTTTTGGATTTGAGGATCTGCATTCCTCTGAAGTGTAGCTTTTTGTCTTTCATCCTTTTATTGAGGTCTAGCATATGCGACAATGCACATTTCCTAGATGGATATTATTAAGCATCCTATCAATGTTATCCCCAAAATTTATCAACCCTATGAATCTATAGATTGGATTTAAATGAGGTGGGTTGACTCTGCTAATCTTATTTGTCAATCTTTGATTGATTGATTTAAAAGTTGTAAGATTTTTGGGATGTTTCTAGTTGTAAGTAGCATTACTTCCTTTTCCTTGGTAGCTACTTGTTCTGCATGGCAGAACCTTTGCCTAAACGTAGACCTCGTGAAATATTATCTTTCCTTGCGGGATAGCTTACTCATCACAAGATGATAGGGTGAGTCGCGTAGATCAGGCATGTTCCAACTTTCATGCAGTCTCTCGCTTCATGTTACCATAGTCTCTCTCTGATAACTCGATATTGTTGTTCCAAAAGAAAGTTGATAATCCTTATGTTCACACTTTGTTGGTACTGTATTTTGTAGTGGCAGTACACTTTTTTTTTTTTTTTGGTTTTTTAATTCTGACATCATAATGATCTTTTGTCAAATAAGAATGCCTAATATTTTATGAGAATGATAGTAGGCTCAAATGGATTCGGCTTTGTGTTTAGAATTGATGAACTACTTCAGTCAAAGATTAAGGGAGGGATATACAGAACTCCCATCGTTACTTGGATGATTGCTTTTTGAACAAGAGAGAAGTAGGTGTATAAGGCTATAAGCACTGATGCAGAAGATGCATCATCCAGCTGAGCATTACACATAATCAATTTCTGATTCTGTAAAGTGCACAAGCCTTTTAGAATGAATATGCCTAAAATGACGTGATAAGTAGCGGACACCAATTGATTGGAACAAGTGCCGAGTCTACATGTTTATTCTGAGTTGAGTTGAGGCTCTCCCATATCCAGTAGGTATTGTCACCCAATGAAAATATTAGTTGTTTAAGCTTTGCCACTCCCTCTCTGCTATCCATTGGGTTTCCAGTGCCAACATTTCCGTGCTATTCTGCTTCCCTTACTGTACTTTCTTTCCTCATCTTCTCTTGCTATGTATTAATGTAACACCACACCCTCCAAACCCCCCCCCCCCCCACACCCACCCACGCAAACCACCACCACCCCATAATAAAAAACCAAAAGAAGAACGCAGTCCGTCCGGAATGGCATCTTTGCTTAAGAATTGTTGAACACGGCTTATGATTTGATTTTATGTCTTATAAATAGGTTATTACTTACATTAAATCTCCATGTAGGGTTATATTGGATGTGCTCAATGAGCGAGGTAAGCAGCTGAGAAACTTGTTTCAGTACATTAATCAAGTGTCAGAATTGCATAACCTAACAGATGTTCTTATCAGTTTAATATCTGATATGTGCTGACACGATATTAATCTTATTTGTTGAGGGGGAAGGCCCATCACAGGAGCTTGCTGTTGGGGTCTTCAAGCGTCGCCTTGGCCTGGCGCACCCCACCAAAAAAAAAAATTAATAATAACAGATGCCTAGCGAAGACTCGAAACTTTTTGGTCAAGAGTAAATCTACAGTTAAATAGCTGAATGGTGTGTTGTGTGATTTTGTGCATGTCATGAGAACTAAAAGGGCCGTCTTTAGTGGGTTTGGGGGGGGGGGGGGGGAGTGTCATTTGGTTATAACTACAGCTAAAGGAATTATTGTCTTATGCTAAATGACAGTGGCTTGATTGAGTGAAAATTACTATTTGGGCACATTTCACTTGTGTTCGTAGACCAACCTAGTGCTCAAAGTACATATTTACGGTTCTCTTCTTATACCTCCGTTTGCTTTCATGAAAGGAATGGTGAAAGTGAAACTATAATGATTTTTAGGCTTTCGAGCAGAATCTCTCAGTTAGTGTGAAAAATGTTGGGACCTCATGTTTGCATTTCTGAATTCACCACTTTTGGCATACTGGGTGAAGATAGCATTCTTTTAACTGATCCAATCTCTTTGCATATTGGCCAATATTCAACATGTTCTCGATGAGGATAAACTTTCTTGCTCAAGGGACACATGCTACAATTATAAAATTGACTAATTTCATCTGAATTAATGAAGAAAATATCATAAACATGCCAAAAATATAGCATTTGTATCGGTGATGGTAGTAGTTATTAAAATGGCCTAAATATCATCTTTTCTTGTAATAGCTTTTTCTTTTTGCGTTTCCTTATAAGTGATTGTAGAAATGCAGACAAGCAAACCTCCCTTCCCTCAAAGAGAACACTGTTTAGCTAAGAACCTCCCCAATTTAGCCCCGTTTAGGGGCTTTGTTAAGGAGCAGCATATTTTGCATTAAAAAATAGGGGGGGGGGGGGTTAATTCCCATTGGAATAACTCTTCAGAACATTTGTTGACAGAAAATTGCAATTGTAACATTTGGGAACCAGGAGAACGAGGAAAAAATTAAAGCCGATGATGCCCTCCCCCTTACCTGCTAGAAAATAGAGAAACAATCAAACAACTAATGCCAATATTTAAAAAATAAATAAATAAAATCTCACCGCTACAAAAGTGGTGAAATTAACAAAAAATCAGAATTTGATCTTAGTTGACAACAAAAAGCCAAATACATATATATATATATATATATATATATATATCAGAATGTTGACAGGTAGCCTGAATACTATTGAGGTCAAACCATAACACATCCACATATCCAACTCCAGTTCCAATGCAACAACTCGCACAATCAAGTTGGTTGTGTCTCCGCTTCTCGAAGCGTGATGATGTGAATTTTGAATAGCAGAACTAATTGGGAAAGAGGGAAGAGAGGAAGTGGAAGAGAAAAAAATCACCTGCCATTCTGCCATTCACGAAAATATGACTGCATTTTCTCACGATTAGAAGCATTTCCAACGTTAACCGTGGGTATTACTTTCTCAGGTCTCAGAAACTGATCCAAAACAGAGATGACATAAACCAAAGAGCCGCACAAGAGGGGAACCACAATGATCAGTACATATTTGAAGTGGACGGAGACAGACCTGCACAAATTCTTGCAATTCTGTGAAGCTGGAGTGTTCACTGTATGGTACTCCTATATACATACAGATTATAGATATAAATCAGAGTTAGGACAGTTAGCACGAGTTTTGATGACTAAAGATATAAATCCCTTAGACTAAAGAAATAAATCCCTTTATCCTGCATGTACTTTCCTCTTTGGTCCATGTCCATCCAACTTAAAGAGGAAAAATTCATTTTATTTTTTTTTATTTTTTTGGGTGGGTGGTGGGGGGGGGGGGGGAATCTCCAGGTAAACTGGCATCAGTACCCTCCCCCATTTGTGAAGGATAAACACAGGTTGATTGTTGCGGGTATTCCGGAAATCAATATGTTTTCAACTCTTTTAATGTAGATTTAGTCAAATCCCTCTTCATGTGGGACGAATGGAGTAGCAAGTACAGCTCAACAATTTAAAAACTCACACAGGGGTGTTTCATATTCATGTATATCAACCATCCAGAGGCAAACACATTCAAAAGAAAAAGATACAGCACCTTTAGAATAAGTTACTTGGTGCGTGCATAGGTTG
This sequence comes from Lobelia cardinalis, assembly GCA_028566635.1. Classification (NCBI taxonomy): domain Eukaryota; kingdom Viridiplantae; phylum Streptophyta; class Magnoliopsida; order Asterales; family Campanulaceae; genus Lobelia; species Lobelia cardinalis. The sequence continues at coordinate 14,477,626 of JAOWAN010000047.1, forward strand.
TAGCAGATGCAAAAATGGATTTTCTGACCTTTTCTTCTTCTTAATAAAGGAATTTATGAGTGTACTATTTCTTAAATGGAAAACAAAACTGGCCTTACCATATATAGTGATACTGCCTCTAGAATTTGGTTTTATCAAGTCCAGGTGGTTGCCAACAGTATCAGAGTAAGTCCAACCTGAAAAAGAATAATCTGCAATTAACACCACCTTAGGTCTTATGGTCATTTTGACGGCAGTAACATCAGCATCTCACCTGTTGGGCGGAATGCCAAAACTGCAGTATACTGGCCACTGTATGTCTTCAGGTAACGCTCCAACATCTTCAGAACAATATTGTTTTAAAACTGACGGTACGAGATGTGCTTAAATCATAAAAGCCAGGCATATCCAGAATCAAACCTCAATCCTCAAGGATGATATAGGCATAACGTGGAGGGGTGTATCTTTGCCATTTGAACACAAATTCCCACATATCTCAGGCCAACCAAAAGACTGTAGAATGCGCCTCCTTGAAGGGTTTGCATATATCTTTACCTACGCAACATGTAAATGAAGGTTTAGTTGCTAATATTTAATTCACTGGGCTTTAAACTCTGAAGCAGACTGCACAGCTATTTCTATTACAGTATTACTTGAAAATAACAACAACAAAAAAATGAGGCTTCTTTGCATCTTAGACAAATATACAAGCATCCGCCTTATATCAACCAAAAACAATCAATATTAAGAAGCTGTTGCTCGAGATTTTACAGCCAAGTTGGTTTTTGATTTGCGATTCCCATATTTGCAAATTACGATAAGAACATGAAGGATTGGAAGATCTTGATAAACACTGGTGCGGCCTAATACCAATAAATAATGCATACCCCAATAGTCATGTAAGACAACAAAGCTAGGGAGGGGTACAGTTCAATTTTCAGTATTCACAAACCAGATACTATATCAGCAGTTACTCACCTTTTACTTAATCACATACCCAGCTAAGGAGCTGTTTGTTTATTTTAAGTGCTTAATGCTGAAGTCTAAAAATAAGTATGAATGTGTCTGAAGAATTAAGAAGTAGCATCTGAAAGCTGAAAGCTGAATTAGTAAAACTGTTTGGTTATTGATCTGAATGAATTGACAATGCTGTCTATTGTCCATTTTAACCCTCTTATAGAGGTTGTTTGTTATTTATAATTGATAAAAGCAATATGAATATATTTTCATTCTGAATTGATTACTTAAAAAATAAAAAATAAAAAATATATTTATTATGTATATTAAATTTATTATCACCATTTACCTAATAATTTCTATATAACCACTTAATTATGTATTACCTTTGTTCTTAATTTTAATCTAATTTAGTATTGATATTATTATGTGATATATATTTACTATATTTTAGATTCTAAAAATTATTTCTTTTTCCCAAAAGTCCGAGCATTCGAGCTTTCAACTAGACAAGTGAAAATGAATTTCTTTCGACTAAATCCACATGTTACTCCCTCTAATGCATCACTTGCATTAAGAGATCATCTAACTTATTTATTTTGCACAAAATTGGCATTTCTGCTAGCAACTGGCATAGTCTCAGACTTGCTATATGTACCAATGAAATTACAAATTATATTTTAAATGAGGCATGTTGTTACATTTATTTTATTGATACGTTTTATATTCTTATCTAATTTCAAAAAAAAAAAAGTTATGAGAAAAGAGTTCTAGAATAGAAAAATAAATTTTCGAAGAAAAAGAAAATTATAAGAATAAAGTAGTTGATCCATATAAAACACAAATATAATCCCATTTTATTGTAATTTTATGAATAAGAACTCAAAAATGTTTATATAAAAAAGGGAAGTATAATTTCTTTTAAATTTTATTAAATTAAATGTACAAAGAAAAAAATAAAGAAAGAAAAGAAAAAATAATAAATTTAAATATTTGTTAAAGGGATAAAATTGTCCAAAATAGTTTCAGATGTAGGTTTTAACTATTCAGCTTTAGTTTTAAAGCTGATTGGTTAAGACACATTAAGCTGCTTTCGGATCTGAAAAAAAAAAAATTACCAACAAGTCTAATTTCTAAGTTGTCTGATTAAATTACACAAAACCCCCTTTCAAATATTCATTAAGCTCAAACAAGCAGCACCTAAGTGTTCTCACCTAACATCCCACTACTATTCGCAGCCATGACTTGCTTCTACTTTTGTCACAACTTTGAGGAAATGCATTAGTCATTTAGCTACAAATAATAACAAGAATAAAATAATCAGAACATTTGGTTTAGTAAACACCACGTATGTATTTTGCCTCTTCTCCAAATCATACCAGTTCTCAGCATCTCAGACATTAGAATTGTATTAGTATGTCAAAACAACAGGGCATAAAGTCAGGCCTCTACAACAATCCTCTATTAGACACAACCCCAAACACAAATCCGGCCTTCCAGCAAAAAGAAATAAAATATATATATACATACATATAAAGAAAGAAATGAATGAATTAGCATACCTCCAATGCCTTGGCTATTGCAAGATAAACAGATTCTTTCCCAATGCTGTAAGATCCAACAATGACAAGCGTTTTGGGTCGTTTCTGCAGCCAGGTATTAGTGACTCTCACAACAAAATCCAATACAACTTCTTTTGAGGGGAACCTGAAAGAATATATAGTGCTTAAATTTACTTCACACAAAAGCATGCCAACCAATTCAGAAGTTAACTCAAGAGTCTTAAAAGAGAGCTTCCACACCTGTACTTTGGATTGCAGTATGTCGTGTCAAGGTAAAGCACATTCACGCGCTGGTTTCTGAGAAGTGAATAAGCTTCCATCTGTTTAGAGGCCCTGAAATCTCCAGTGTGCAAGAGACGTTGTCCATTAGGAAGGTGCAAGTGAATTATAGCTGCACCTGGGCAGTGATTAGCCTCAAGCATAGTCACTTTGACTCCTTCAATGACATATTCAGTAGCAATTTCCAAAGGATGGAGGAATCTGCACAAAGAAGACCATGAAACCAAAAGTATTAAACACGGAAAAGAGCACAAACACATAACCTGGTTACGGAGTCTCAAGTACACACTATAGCTGTTTTTAATCCAAACGGCAGTAGAGTAAGGATAATTCTGAAAGGAAAAATAGAGCTTACGATGGATCTACATATAAACACATTCTGACAAGGCGAGCGGTGAGAGGCGTACAGTAGATAGGACCATGGGACCATCTTTTGGTCAAGCCTCCATAGTGATCAGCATGGAAGTGGGTAAGAAAATATGCAGAGCAAGCTTTGATGGGGCCATAGCGAAATGCATCAACAGTGAAGTTTGTCCCTGTATGAGTTGAGGCTATTTATAAGCACGAGTGAGGGAACCAACAGGAGCATACATTGCATGGTGAGGATCAAGTAGCTACTACTCTTTGTCCTATCTTTGTTAGTAGTTTAGACTTGAGATCGCATGAAGAAACAACTTCTTCTTCTCCGGACATCCGAATATAGTGGAGTAGTATTGTTTAGATTGCTCCTGTACTAAAGAACCAGCGACGATAAAGCATTTTTGGCGTCCTTAATGTTCTTCAAAGAAAAAAAAAACTCTCTAGCAGGTCTATAAAGTGAAATAAAATACTGTTGCAGATGAAGGAAAATTGGGAGAGGGTGGGTAATAGGTAGGGAATTAGACAAAACCAACCAGGGAGCTTCTTGTAGAAAGGGCAGACACGAGGAGACTGTGGCTGTTGGGGCGGAGGGATGCTGCTGCTGCGATTGCTTGACGATGATCTCTTCTTCTTCTTCGTATTGTTGGTCCGATTCTGATTGAGAAAGAACGAAGGAGCGGTCGCAGAAGAGAGGTTGGATTCAATGGAAGAGGAGGGAGGAGGGATTCCCCACAAGTGGAGTAGACTGGTTTGTTTGAGCTTCTTCTTCTTGTTGTTCGTTTCTTCTTCTTCATAGTGTTGGTCAACGGGAGGAGGAGATGACAACCTTAAGTAAGACCAATCGGTGCCGCTTCTGTAGAAATTGGACGCGAAACTATCTCCTCTATCTCTTTCTTCTTCTGCATTGGCATTCCCTTGGCTCTCCTGACGAGTCTTCTGTTGATCATCATCATCATCATCATTCGCATATTGATCAAATTCAGAAGAAGAAGAAGAAGAAGATGGCATGAAATTATATGGAAACCCGTTTTTGCCCAGGCACTCCGTTTCCTCATGGCGGGAATCTTTGACGTCGTCGTCTCCATTCAAATCCTCCTTTTCCTGCGCTCCTAAGATTAAAAAGCTCCTCTCGCTCTCCTCAATTTCTTCCTCCCTCCCTCTCCTTATTTGTCGTCGGTCGGATAATCCTAATTTCTCACAAGGGTTTTCCATTTCTGTAACTCCGTTTTCATTAGGGTTTCAATTTTGATTGTTTTGGTTTAGGTCCCCAAGTTCCCGCAGTGCGTTAAATCTATCAAATATATTGGGTGCTTTTGGAGATTTTTTTATTTAATTTTTATAATAATTAAAGTATAGTGTCGTTTTGATGAAGGGATCAAAAAATAATTAATAAAACTTCTTTTTTTAGGAGTTAATTTTTTATAAGGTAATTGATTAATTGAGTTAGTAAAATTAGAAAAATTTATAGATTTGCATTAGTCCAATTTTATAATAATATCATATCTTAACAATTAAATAATTTGAAAATTTTAATATCGTTTTAATATATGCATTTTAATGTGCATTATGTATATTTTCTTATATTATTATGTGTATTTTACTTTTCAGCGTTTGTTTCAACTGCGATTATGTGCATGTACATTATAAATTTAAATATAATGTGTATTTGTATTTATATTATGTATATTTTCAAAGATTATTATGTACATTTTTAATTTAAACATAGACATTTTAATTTTCTTGACTCCATTGTGATTTTAAATGTTATGTGCATTTTTATGTATATTATGTACATTTTCAAAAATTATTATATGCACTCATAATTTAAGATACACAAATATGTACATTTAGATACACACCTATGTAGATTAAAATAGACACATATGTATATTCAGATACGTTCCCTATGTATATTCAAACACACATATACGACATCGACATGGCTAGGGTTTGAAATCTGAGGTAGAGAATTTTTTGAGAGAAGAATAATGGTATAGGTTTGAATTCAAGTCATGTTTAGAATAGATATATTAGGAATGATTGGGATTGAGAGTAAAGTTTTGGATATCCCATTAATTTAGGGAAATAAAAAATGTAGGGATGGGCAGAAAATCGAAAATCGAACCGACTTAATTCAAAAAAAATTGAAAAAAACAGTGTTGACTTTTTCGAACCGAAACCAAAATCTGACCCGTTTGATTCGGTCCGATTTTCGGTTCTTCTATTTACGGAACTGCGGTTAACCGAACCAAATCGAATATATATATTTATTTAATATTATATATTTTATTTCTATTAAAAAATATATAAAAATATAATAAATAAACATTTTTAACCTAATCCTAAGAGTGCCCAAGTGGTCTTTATCTCTTTTTCAGTTCAGTTCTCACACACTCCCTCTCTCTCAAAGAGTCAAAATAACCCTAAATCTTAAAATCTTGTCTCTCTCTCAATGCCTCAACGGCACCGCCCCCTTCCTCCGTTGTCAAGGTCGCGCCCAAGGCTCTACTCCAGCGTCACACCGCCACATTCCTTCATCTGATCTCCAGCACTATCTCTCTCTCTCTCAACGTCGTCGACAACAGTTCGATTGTAAACGGTTTCTCTTCTTCTCTCCTATCTCTATTTCAAATCTTTTGTTCCGACCAGGGTTAGCACTTGTCAAACTGATATCTCATAATATGATGGAGCTACAACAACAAACTTTAATTATTTGGGTTGTTAAATCAGATCTGGGGTTTTGATGAATTAGATCGTGGTTGACTGTTTGCGATCTGGGTTGGTGCTGGGGCTAATGCTGATGAAGGGGCTTCAGATGATTAGTTTTATCTTACATCCTTTCACCCTCCTCAACCCCACAAGAGTGTCCTCTCCATTTCACCTTTCTAGTTTCACATTCATATACAGTGTTCCACAAGCCCACAAGGAGAGCAAGAGAGAAAAAAAGTGTGTGCGTGTGTGTATTTTTGATGCATTTATGATGCTGCTACAAAGACAAGAAGTTCTCTGGAAAATGCGACAATGGGGAGGGAGGTAGTGATGGGGCTGTTTCTGGGAATGTTGCTAGTGATAGGGCTGGGGCTGGGGTTGTTTGTTAAACTAGCTTTATATGCTACTCCCTCCATTCCAAAATAGTTGATGTTTAAGTTTAAATTACATTAATCAAGGAATACATTAAATATTTTTTAATTTCCTAAAAGGGTAATTTAGAAAAAATGTAAAAAAAATGTGCAAGACAACAACTATTTTGAAAAAAAAAATTCTTTCCAAGAGGCCAACTAATTTGGAATTGAGGAAGTAGTTTTGTGTTTGCTTGCTTCCTTTTATCGCTATGGTATGTGTAATCCCTATGGTACTTGTAATCCCTGTGGTTTGTGTAATAATATTGTGTTTCTGTTTTCTAAAATGACTGCACATAAATGGTACTTTTTATGCTCTAACAAACAACAAGCAAACATCAATTGAAAGAAGTTGACATAAATGGATGGATGAACACAAATGCAACTTGAAAGAAAAATCTATTAAAAGAAGTAGACAAATTCCATTTCATAAAATGCAAGAACATCCTCTTAAAGATCACTGATCTATCATCAACCTATCATTGCTACACATTGACATTTTGCTAAATAATACAAATAGCATATAAGACCAAACTATTACTACACACAAAAACTAAGCCCTCTTCTGGTGTCTTCTTCTACAGCAGTCTACATGATTTTTTTTCAATTTCTTCTTAGTTCTCTCAATCTGCTTCATCAAATTCTCATTTTTTTGAACCAAACTTTCAAACTTTACGTCTCTTTTCTCTATTTCAGCCTCCAAATAATTGATAGTTGATCTCGTACAAGCGTTTGTGACAATCCTCTTGGATCTTTCGGACATGTCAGCATCAATCCATACAAAGTAATTGCACTTCTTTAGAGGATCCTATTTTCCAATATAATACCATACAAATTCTTAAATGTTCTACAGAGCACATGGAAAAGAAAGCTAAATTAAACACCTTACCAGATAACTTGCACAATCGAAGAATCTTCGTCTAGGGTTATCATCATTCCCCGATGTCCTCATAGGTGATTTCTCACCACAGTAACAATGCCTACGAGTTCTGGAATCACGACCTTCAACAATGCTCTCTTCGAAATTTTCTATTTCCATTGAAAACTACAACTTTTTTACTCACACATAAACGTTACGTTAACACAGTAAACTCTAATTTCAAACGGGAAGCACTTAAACATTAAGAATTACCAAAATTCCTAATTTTTGCTTTGCCTAATGAACCCTAAATTGAAAAAGGATGAAGACGGAATAACTTATCGTGGGTCGTAGCCAATATATAATGTAATTGGACCAAAATGACCCTCAATATTTACAGAATTAATACAGAATAATCGAATACTGACCAAATTGAAAATATGGGAGCCAATGGGGGGCGGGGTGGGCTAAGTTTTGCAAAGGGGTGGGTTGGGATACATTTGGTGGCGGGGCGGACTGAATTAGCAAGGATACTTTGGGGTGCAAATTTTTTTCCCATTTTACTATTTGGACAAGTCCCAGCTCGAATGGTGGTTGTTCCGAGCCGGAGTGGTAATTACGGAACTGCACGCACTTGCTCCTCCCTCTCCCTCCTACTCCTCCGTTCTTTCTTGTTCTTCCCAATACCGCCCTCCCTCTGCAATCTTCTCCACCGCTGCGCTGCGCTTCACTGCACTGCGGAAATTGAAAGGGAATCCATTTGCTCTTCTATTATTTCTACTCCATTAATATAATCCTAGAATTACTCTTCTTTACGTCATACACATACATACATACATACGAAGAGCACATTATTTTCTTTCCTTTCTTCCTTATTATTGCTAATGCTCATTGCTCAATCTCAAATCTCTCAATAGAAGGAAGGGATGGAGGGAGGGAGCATCATACTATGACTATGAGGTCCGTTTGATCCAATTTAATCCAATTCCAATTGTTATTGAAGCAATCAGTGTCGCTCTGTGCATCCAACCTAACCTAGCGTAGTCGAGGTTTGATCCTCTGCTGCGGCACTTCCTTTCTTATCGATCTGTTTGAATTTCTTTTATTTTCTTGCTAATACTTGTTCCCCTGCCCTGTTTCTGTTATATTAATGCTGTTTAGAGATCTATGCTCCTCCTATCACCTCCAGCACCCCCCCAGCCCCAGGTATACGTAATTCCTTATCAATCAATGCAGCTCTCTTCTCATTCATTTATGCCTTGATTTTCTTTTTATGCCATCCAATTAGGTCTGTCATATTACTCTTGTCAAAGTATAGACAGGATTTTCTCTTTGCCTTGCTTTCTTTCTAGTAATCGTTTAGCAGCGAACAATGTGTTTTTTTTTAAACGTTATTTCATACAGCTGATATAGATGGCGTATCAATTCATGCATTATTACCCGATAGTGAAAATTCATACTCCGATTAGGTCCGAACTTCTAGATTTGATGTTGGTGGAGCTGGATGGAGTTAGACCATTGAATTCACAACCAGTTTGCAAGATTGCTGATACTCGCTGATCAAATCTTGCTGATGAAACAAACCTTGCTGAAAATGTTAGGACCAGCAAATTCACTGACATGTCACATATCTCACGGCCAACTCTACAAACTCCAGGCGTGCATATCTCCAGAGATTCTTCACCCTGGATTTTTAAGTTTGATGTATCACCGCTATGATTTTTGTATGCATCTTCGGTATTGAACTTCTATGATTATGGTGGGTATGCAGTGCACTGTGCACTCAGCTTTTTGTATCTTATGAATTTATCAAACACCCCTTGGGCATTTAGATGTAAGAGCAAGAACCTAGCCAAAAACTTCAACCATGCATCTTTCATATTGAACTTCAATGATTATGTATATTCTCTCTCCTCTTACTCATACTGACATTGTTCATACTCACAGCTGATGTGAATACCGTTCGCTTGTTGCTGTGCTATTTTAAGTTGTTTCATGAATATGTTTTTTAATGTGAACAAATTTAATCTTTTGCAGTCATCACACAGCCAAAATGCTTTCATTGCCACCTATCACTCTTTATTTAAAGTGGTCTCTTCAGTCTCGGTGATGGATGCCCGCCAACTTCTCTACCAACCAGTTGCTCATTTGGATTATTGTCTACTGCGAATCACTGACTTAAGGCAGTCGTCTTTATTACATTCTAACAACTCTTGTTCTTCTAAACATCTTTGATCAATGGGGGAGTGGGTTATTGGTGCATTCATCAACCTGTTCGGCAGCATTGCGATCAACTTTGGGACCAACCTTCTTAAATTGGGTCATGACGAGGTACTTGATAATTCCCTTAGTTTCTTCCTGGGATGTTTACTCCACACCTTTCGTTCGGCCAAATATAAAGAAAATATCAGATGTTTATTTTCTTTTCAAGGCTTTGATGCAGATATTTTGTTCTGCACAACAGGAAGTCTTATTCACTCACCCATATTACTTTCTGATAGCTCGGGGCTGTTACATGTGGCTTAAAGCATAAACATTAGTGTTTTGGAACATTCTGTATTCTAATTATGTATGTCTGTAATGATGGATTATTCCTGGTTTTTTTGCAACACTCTTTGGGAGGAAATTAATGAGGCTTTTTCTAAGTGATTGGTATGGGCTTCCACTTTTATTACCCTCACCCGTTAAAATGAGTGGGCTGATTTAAGGTCTGAGAATTCAGTCCTATTAGCAGATTGCCTTGTGCTTACAGGATTTTATGTAAATTTTGCCGCGGGGGGGTGGGGGTGGGGGACTTATCAGGTGCGTCTACCTAACAAAT
>JAOWAN010000047.1:14496868-14508682 GCA_028566635.1 Lobelia cardinalis
GATGATTGAGTAATGATTGAGAAGAAGTTACTATTCATTTGAAGCGGGTCCCACCGCTTCCATTTATAAGATAGATATGTTGGGACCAACTTGGTCCCTAAGGTTGGTCCCTAATGGGGACGGAAGTTTGTTTGTCCCTAAAATTGGTTCCTAAATATATTTTAGGGACCAACATAGATAGAGACCAATAATTCAGTCCCTATTTAATAAGTTGGTCCCTATTAGTGATCAATAATGTCAGTCCTTATATTCTCAGTCCCTATATTAATGTTTTCTAGTAGTGTTCTTGACCGCGATCTAGAATTCCCACGATTTTCATTTCTTCGCGTGGTATTCCTCCCTCGAACAGTCAAGGCATCCGAATCTGTATCTTGATATGTATGTTTTTCCTTCTTCCCGATCTCGTTGTTTGATAAGGCATTACAAACGTTCCTGAACTTTATCTCGTTTTTACCATGCAACAAAGTAGTTGTCAAATGATCATATGAATCAGGTAAGGAATTTAACATTAACAGTGCCTTATCTTCATCTTCAATAGTAACATCAAGATTCCTCAAATCACTAATGATTTTGTTAAATCTACTAATATGTTGGGAGATAGAAGTACCTTTCTCATATTCAAAATGGAAGAGTTTCTTCTTCAAATGGAGCTTATTTTCAACACTCTTTTACATATACTGCTCCTCGAGTAACTCTCAGAATGCCTTTACCATATGTTCCTTCATATACGGATACCTTTCTCCTTCACTAAGGTAACCTCGAATAGTCCCGCAAGCTTGTCTATTTAACTTGCGCCATTTCATCTCGGACATTTCTCGGGCTTCTCTTCTTCAAGAGTGAATTCAAGATCTTGCAAAGCAAGAACATCAAGGACCTCTCATTGCCACATTCCGAAGTTATTTATCCCATAAAAAATTCTAACTTTATAGTTAGTGCCCATCATTTTCGAATCATTGATATATTCTTCCCTACCATTTTCTTCCATTTAAACAAATTTCTCTATCCAAACAAAGGAACACAAATGTAGAGAAAGAAGGAGATAGACCTTTAAATGAGTAGCGACGATCAAGCGAGTATAGTGGCTAGCAATTCCCAAGTCAGAACCGTGGAGCTCTGATACCAATTGTTGTGCGCAGCGAAATCACAACAATGTCATGAACAATTTCCAAATGCGAAAGTGAAACAAAGTAACCAAAGCACACCACACACGCACACGAACCGAAAGTAAAGGAGACAAATGATTTACGTGGTTCGAAGAAATCTCCTACTCCACGGGCGACAGCCACATATACTATATTATGATATTACAAATGAGTGTAGCACTCTCTCTCAAGTATATCACTAACAAATGTCTCTCTTTTACCAAATGCTCACTTCAGATACATCCCAACACTAGGCTATTTATAGTCTCCAACAACACTCTAGAAGATGAACCTAGACATGTATTGGGAAGACCAAGAGCCAGGTCTACACTTTCTTGGTATTCTGTATCTAATGATATACTCCACTTGTCGTTTTGAAAAATAGTTACTTATCTTTCTATTAGAAAAGATGAGCTAGAATTATTAAAAAAAACTAAAATTTTGTGGATCCCACGACTAAGCCCTAAAAACAATTGTATCAATAAAGAAACTTCACATAATCTTTTGTATATTCCTCTTTATAACTCTTTTGTACCTATAATAGTCTAAAAAAATATGTGTAATTATAAATAATATTTATATTATAAAATGTATTGTAATTTTACACTTAAGTAATGTCATATTTTCAATCAAATTCAATTTTTATGTGCCTCCAAAACTAAACATTTTATGTAACGAAAATTAAAATTTGTTATGTTAAATAAAATATATTATTTTTTATTACATAGCTACCTTGTAGGGATGACGCTCATTCTTAAATTTTAGATTCATATAATGACACCCCATTTGACAAGAAATAATCTGAACTAATGAAACGGTCAGCCGGCGGGGCCCTCTCTCTCTGCGGGGTCAAAAATCAAATCTGATCTGATCTGCAAATCGATTATGTTACTGTGGATCATTTTCATAATCTTCTTCTTCACTCTCACCAAGCAAGCAAAGCAAAGCAAAGCAAAGCAACAATCTTTTCTTTTTAAAGTCACACTCTCACCTACCCCAATATGTAGACAAAGAAAGAGGAGGGAGGAGATTATTTTATTTTATTTTATTTAGGGTGGACAACCACACCCACCCACCCACCCACACGCGGAAACATCCATACAGGGCAGGGCAGGGCTGGGCTAGGCAGATAGATAGATAGAGAGAGAGAGAGAGAGAGAGAGAGAGAGAGATTAATTCACCACCCACCCACCAAAGCTCCGCATCTTCATCCCTAAACCATTACAAGTTTTATAGGTTCTTCCTTCGTCTTCGCGGCATATCGTTTCATTTCTGTTATTACTACTAGTACTTGCGATCCTGTAAGCTTCCTGGACAATTCCATGTTTAATACTCCTTAAATCCATTTTTTTACTTTTATTTTTAATTTTTGGTTGGGATGGAAAGGGGGCAAAAAAAAAATTAAGTATTTGGATTATACTCTCTCCGACTATGATTTTACTTTTTTTTGTCTTCTTTGTGCCATGATCATTCTTGTCGTCTATTTATTTGCTTTGCTCAATCTCATCTCCTATTTGTAAAAGCCCCCCCCCCCCCAACCTGTTTGTTACTGGAAGATGATGTACAAGAGCTTTCCCATTGATCTCCTCCGTCGTCTTATTCATTCTTTCTGCTTAATTATTTCATTCATGCTACCTGTCAGCATTTATGTTTCTCCTCAATTTAATTATTTCAATCAGTTTTTACCCCTTTTGCTCTCAGATTTTAATTTGTCATCATCCATCAAAAGGTGAAGCTCTTTGGTTCTTCTCCATTAAATTATGAGAAATGGAATTGACAGCATTGGTGAATGCTCTAGCTCAACTTCCATAAGCAGCCAGAATGATGTTGAGGATGACAGGATGATTGCTGTTGTGTTGTCCGAAGAGTATGCTCAGTTAGATGGTGCAGTTGGTCGGCGGCTTTCCACTTTAGCGCCTGTTCCTGTAAGTTCTCCCTCCATTTGCTGCTATCTAGTTTGTAATACTCCCTCCTCCATTCCGCTCCTTCGCATCTTACTTTCCATCTTCGGGACTTTTAATCCAACTAAACTCTCGTGTTCCAAGTTTTATCCTTATGGCGTTGGAGGTCTTATGATCAAACCTATTGTAATCATTAAAATAAAGGGTTTGCGTGGAATTTCATATTGATCCTTAAAATGTTTGACGATAAGAAGTCCACCATTGCAATCAAAAGGAAAAGACCACCACCATAAAGAAATTCCTAAAAAACAAGACACATGCTAGCGACTAAGAGCTGCCTTTCACTCTCTTGCTAGGTCAGACCTCTAAGCATTCGCAGCCTTAGTGCAACGAGAGGCCAAAATATTAACACGCTCCCAAAGCAGCAACCATGTTTGATCTGCAAAAAGACTCTTTTCTCTGCCCGTGCTTAAAAATGCAGGGATTTCAAGTCTGTCATATACTTCATTCACACTCTGACACCCCACCACAAGCCGCTAGAGTACCCCACTTTCATATAACAATGCTTACTGTCAAAAGTTTTTCGTGAGAATCCTTTTACAAGAATTTCTGTATCGTGTTATTTATTTTTTATGGTATCTTTATAATCCGGTGTAGCTTCATTATTCCGACTGCCTATCTTCCAGTTGTGAAATGATGTTTTATTCATCAAGATTCAATTTTATGCATTTTCAGCATATCCCACGCATAAATTCCTTCATCCCCAATTTAACAGATGCTAGTTTGGATCACCAACGACTGCTCCAGAGGTGAGATTCTTTTGTATCTGTATTATGATTCAAACTCCATGGTGCAAGGATAATTTCTCATTGCCACTACAGATGTATCATTTAGTCTTCTTTATTTGCTATCATGAAGAATGAAAGCATTGTGGCAAAACCTACTAAAGTTTAAAAAGGAGAAGTTTGATGATTACATTTCTTTAAACAAGTTTGAACTGCATGTGCAATCTTGTACTCCATGTGGTAGGGGGCAACTGAAAGTTGGGAAAGAGGCACATATTGGGCTTTATTTGTTTGATAGGAGTAAACATTAGAGAGGAGGAAAAAAGTGATGATGTTTTCATTCGAGGCCACCCTACTTTCTCTTCCCAGTTGTGGAAGGAAAGAGGGAGGAAAATATCATGGATTTCTTATTTACCTTTCTTTCCACTTATGTAGCACTTTGGTTTCTGTAAACGATCTGATTTAAACATAACCCCTTTTCTTTCTGTACCAGTTTCCCACTTACTCAACCTACCAGAGTGGATTGCTAGTTTTACAATAGACATATTGTCCTTCCTGACTTGCCATCCTCCATGTTCCACTCCTTCAGTCAAATATGCTCCTCCTATATGTTATGAAAATGTAATGGTTTTACCATCATGTTTAGAATGTTCATTACTATTCGTTAAATGATAGGGAAAGCAGACATATAATTCCTCTGCCATTTTGGCCTCTTGGAATTAATTAAGCAAGTCAACTTACCAATGAGAACTTGCTCTAGTGGTGTCTCCTCCACTTTCTTAAACGGGGAGGTTAGGGGTTAAGTCCGGTCGGGGGACAATATTGAGGAGAAACTATTATCTTGTTGAAGATATCTCCTGGCTTTAAGCCCTCTTTGTTATTCTTGTAAGCTCTAATTAATAAATAATAAGGGTTGGAGATAGGTCCATGTCCCCTCCAACCTTAAAAAAATATATAAATAGTTAAGCAAGTCAACTTTTCTCCCTAAGACCATCAATCATTTTTTTTGTGATCAAAGTAAATGAAGAACCAATTGATCAAAAGATCATCATGCAATCTTCATTATTTTTCCATCTTTTTCTTTGGCATTAGGAGTACAAGGAGCTAGATTAAGAAATTATGGATAAGGAAGAGGCTACTACTATCCTAGCATGCATACCGATGCCACTTGTGTAGAGAAGTGAAAAGAATACAGAAAGAACTAATTTTCCATTAGACTCACTTTATTCTCGTATAAAGTGAATTATGAATCTTTGGTGCCTAAGTAAGCGCTTAAGCCTAATCCTTGTTCTCTTCTTTCAAGCAGCTTTCCTCTACCTTTTCCTTAGATAGGGATGACCATCAATCTAGAAATCCAATGGAAAATCTACCATAGCTGGTTGAGAGCATCAAGAGTCAAGCCAGCTGATGAACCAAACGTCGACTGATATTTATTTCATTATCTCAATTTACCTGAGAGGTGAAGGTCATTAGCGAAATTTGGTCCTTGTAGCCTTGGGGTGGAAGGGCACTCTAGCCGAAAT
This sequence comes from Lobelia cardinalis, assembly GCA_028566635.1. Lineage (NCBI taxonomy): Eukaryota > Viridiplantae > Streptophyta > Magnoliopsida > Asterales > Campanulaceae > Lobelia > Lobelia cardinalis. The sequence goes on from JAOWAN010000047.1 coordinate 14,502,220, forward strand.
GAGTCCTATTTTTGGCTATTACCTTCTCAATTACTATAATCACATTCACAGGAATACCCCCATTAGCTTGCTATCGCAGCTTTGGGCTCGGTTGTAGTTGCGCACTCGAGAGAACATGTCAAAGGAACTGACAAAAGTATAGCAGTTCACTTTTAAAAGGGGCAACTTCACGTCATCATTCTTGTTGTCTAGAAGTCAATGCCCCTTAAGATATTGCTTATGTTCACATAAAGTGGGAATTTTTGCTTTAGAGGATAAATATACTGGGTTTTAGAGAAAAGTGGAGAGGATGGATGTATTTTTGTATTTCTTCTATCAAATTTCATGTGCTAATTTTTTGGGAGCCTGCTTGATTGTTATCTAGTTCAAGGGGATCCTCTATGCCCCCGCCGCCTGCTCTCTCTTTTTTTCTCTTGGTCATGGAAGCTTTTAGTAGGCTGATTGATCGGGCAGCTCCCGACGGTTCTATCAGGGAATTTAAGTTGACAAAAATGGGAACTCCCAACTTATCACTTCAGTCTTCGGTAAGAATAGTGGTAAATAAAGATGATGAAGGTCATTGGTACCCTAAGCATGTGACTACTTCGTATGGAGTGGAAGTTTTGAAAGGCATATATAAAGGACAGGATCTATTTAAAGAATACATTCAGTTTATGGTGGGAGATGGCTCCAGAACTCATTTTTGGAATTACAATTGGTGTGGTAAGAATATGTTACAGAATGGTTTTCCCAATCTCTTTGTAGTGGGAGCGAATAAGGAGAAGTTAGTAATTCAGTAGTTCATTTCCAGGATGACAACCTGGTTAGGAATCCCACTTTTTGGAGGAATTTTCATGAGTGGAAGCTGGAGTCGGTAGCATATTTTTTGAGAAACTATATTACCTGCGTTTAGATGGCAGGGTGAAGATAAAGCGATTTGGAAGGGTACTGGAGGAATATTTTATGTGCACTTGTACTACCAGCTTATATCTCAGAGTGATGCTGGCCATTTTCCATGGAAAAGTTGGAAGGCCAGTGCCCAATGAGTGTTTTTTATTTGGCATGGGAAGCAGCATATGAGGCAATTTTAACAGGAGAAAACCTTAGAAAAGGTAAGTTAACTTATGTAAATTGATTCTATATGTGCATGCAAGGAGAAGAGAATGTTAATCTTCTGTTATTGCGCTACCCGAAAGCGAAAAACTCGGGAGTTTTGTGCTGGCATTATTTGGAGTTCAATGGGCTATACCAAAGTCGGCGAAAGATCTTCTGTTATGCTGGTCCCTTTACAAATGGAGTAGTAGTAGTAGTAGTTGGCATACAGCAGCTTTCTACTATGAATAAACTTGGGGGAGAGAAACCGTATAGATGTTGAGAAGGAAGCTCTATCTGTAGATAGGCTTAAAGCATCTACACTTCGTAAATTGTTTTTGTGGACTATGGAGACTTTCCAAGTTCTTTTTAAACCTTTGAGGATGTTGTGCAAGTCAGGCTATAGCATAGGTCTTTTTTGGCCAATAATCTTTGTATACCTTCCATGTACATGGGTTGTGCCCCCTTTCTTCGATGCTTTTAATGATTCTTTTGCTTATTAAAAATAGAAGATTTCAGCTGTCAAATGCTCTCTTTTTAGGAAGGAATGAACGAGATTAACAGCCCTCTCATCCTTAGCTGGAAATGTAATTCTATGGATAGTCTGAAATGGAGTTCACGCTCAAGCTATTTTTTCAACATTTAAGTGCAGACGAATGTAAGTTTTTTTTTTTTTTTCTTTTCGTACGTGTAAATCAGTAAAATTTAGATTTTCAAGACAGATTTTATAATTATCAAAATCTAGAGTTCAATTCAGTACTTCAATTTCAGACCAAATTGCAGTGCTATAAACGTTGAAGTTCTCTGCACCACTATTTCTAATAGCAATCGAGTGCTTACATGAAATTTATAAAATAACACCTGTGTGAATAATTGCCAGTTATAACTCAGAGATTCTCATCTTTGTGGAAGTTCAGCCTAACGATCCTGACCCGATTCAATTTTGCTTCTTAATTTTGGAATTTGAGGAGGCTGGAAAATAGTGAGTTGTTATAGGGGTAGAGCTTCTGATTCATAATGCTTATCTCTTATGGTTTTGGTTAATTAGGATGTATATGGTATTAGATAACCTAAGTTGGGATAATCCCGTGAACACCAAATAGGATGAGTACTTTCTGTAAAAAACATTCGGGAGGACTTAAAAAAACACTAGCCTCAAATGATAACAAATTAAGAGAACTTGCTGGTGAGTAGGTCCACAATTTTTTATTTAATCTGTTAGCAAGATGAAAGATCCCGTGATCCATAAAACTCCTCCTTGCCAAAATTTGAGGCGGCTCCAGCTGGAACTTCTTTCCCATCATTCGTTTCTTAATAAACTGGGTGAAGCTATGAATTGTTTCACTCTTCTACATCTAGAAAAGCTGATGTCTTTCTCATTTTTCTTCGCAGGCTGAATGTTTATGGTTTATATGAGGTGAAGGTCTCTGGGGATGGAAATTGTCAGGTGCATGCAGTATTATTATTGTGTAAACTAGTTTCACACATGTTTTTAATATCTTTTGTCTATTTCAGTTTCGTGCACTATCAGACCAGATCTATAGGTCTCCTGAGTATCACAAGCATGTCCGAAAGGAGGTTGTGAAACAGGTTGGTATGAGGATAGCTTTATGATCTCCTATACGAGCATGAAGCATTTTGGTCAAAAAAATTGTAGGAAGAATTAAATTTTCTTTCTGTTTTATTCTTCTCTTTGTTATTTCCTTCATACTGTTATTATCATCTTTGGAGCAATTAGAGCTGCTAGTAAACTACGTGAGCCAAGCTAAGAATGAGACAGTGAAATTATCAGTTACCGAGATGAAAGAGTGTTCTCAAGACTGACCTTGCTACTATGCAAGCTTGGGTCTGCATTTGCCTAATGAAAATAAGAGTCGCTTGGTTTAACTCTACTTTAGCCTCCTGCAAAGTGAATAGTGAGAAGAACATATAAGAGCACAAAATCTGAATAGACTAATCATTTCTTGCAGCAATAGGATGGAAGCTGTTCCTGATATATCCTTGCTGGCTATCACACTACCATATGCCCTGAAAATAGAGAAAAGCCACTGTACCTAATGATATTGCAGTTGATACCCCTGAACTTCGTAAGAAGTATAAATGCAATGCAGTGAAAGCTTAGCCAAGGTTATGAGCATATTTGAAAATGCAAGACTAAATAATCGATATAGTAGAGCCAACGTATGAGAGTGAGACTGAATGCCTTTGTTGTTATGCTATGATGTGGGGAACACGGCAAATGATGTAAAACTAATCATGTCAGAGACATGTAAGTCCCTAATATGACACATGTTCACATGTGTGGGCAAACGATATTAGGGTTATTGGAAAGATTTAGAGGATTTTGCTTCATGGAAGGCCAACAAATTACAAATCTATTAGACTCTCAAGATTTTGGTTACATAGGAGTTCAGGTCGGGCTTTGAAAAAAAAAAATCATTAAGTTATTTAAGTAATCATTGGAAATTTAGAAATACTTCTATTCATCCATGTTTTGTATATCTAGTTTGATAATTATATAGATTAGGTTGTGCCCTCTCTCTGCACACGTGATGCTCGTGTAGGAGTCCACCAAATGATATGTGAGATTAGGGTTGTAAACCAGTCGAGTCCGTTTTGTTGAGTTTGAGTTGAACTTTCAAGTCAAGTCGAGTTATCTATATCGTATCCCAACTCGGGTCGAGTTGGTTAACGTCTTGCTCTTGCGTACTCGAATTTGAGTCGAGTTTCACAAACTGAGTCAGACCAATTATAGCGAACCGAAATGTGCCGAGTTCCAAAACCGAGTCAACTCGAACATGTATTTTATTTTCAAAAGGTCCATCTTTGAGTTAGAAGGTGCAAACCGTAGAGGTCTTCATTTTCACCCCCCATATTGTTGAAGCCCCATACGTCAAAACCATAGGAAGATAAATAAATATTTTAAAGTAACCTTGTTAGATTTTTAGCTTAATTTCTTTGAAAGAACATGAACTTTAATATATCAAAAAGTATGTATCTATACGGATTCAAGCACCAGTATTGATAGCAAGCATACTTGTTGAGTCTTTGAAGTAGCTCGATTATACTCTATTCCCCAATTGAGTAACGAGCTTTGTTCGAACTTCACTCAAGTATGTTTTACAACTCAACTCGAGTACTCAAACAACTCGAGCAGGACCAGTAATTTGTATCCACCCACTTCTTTCGTTACCATGCTTTAACTCTGCATCCATGTCATTTACTTCTACGATGCCCTCATTTTTAACTTTCATGATAGTCATGCAGTAATTTTGCATCGTACTCGGTGAACCACATGTTAGTCATCAACTCAAGTGAAAGAGATCAGTAAGATGCCTGAACCATTAAGATTGCGGATGGTATTGTGTTTATTCCATTTATCACCAAGATCTACTATCACAATCTATAGTCTATTGCATATTGGTTTGTTTAATCCTGAATACATTTGCTGGCTGCCTGGCATGTGTATGTACTATTTCCGCAACTTTTTTAGAATGCATGTACATTGGAAAGCCATTCCTCAGTCAGAGGTTGGTTAGAGGTGCATTTGCTTATGCTCGCTGACTGCAAAATGTAAACCATATTTTATGCTTCTTAATGCTATAATTTTTCCCTTTTCCAGTTGAAGGACTGCCGCACTTCTTATGAAGGCTATGTCCCAATGAAGTACAAGCGCTATTACAAAAAAATGGCCAAGTAGGGTACTTCGTGAGTGTCATTACTCCAATTATATGACACTATAAATCCTTGCTCTAGTGGTTGCTTTTGATTATTACCTCAGCAGTACTAGTACTCCTATGATTGACTGTTAAAAAATTTCATTTGTTTGTTTATTTGTTGCTTCTTCTTTCTTTCTTTCCCTTTTTTCTTTGGGTTTAATTTTGCTCTTTGACATCTTCGTTTTAAATCTCTAAATGATGCCACTTGCAGATCTGGTGAATGGGGGGATCATGTTACACTACAAGCAGCAGCTGATAAGGTCCAATATTTGTTCTCTAAATAGTTATTATCTTATTTTATTTTAGCTTTCCGGTTTTTTCATGTGGAATTTCTGCATTTGGTGTGCTCAAATTAACATGGGAGAATATTTCGCTTATCTCCTACGAGGGCCTAGAAGCATGCATGTTACTATGAGTGCCATCGATTAAATAATTTAGACTCCTTTCATGCTATATGCTCATATCATCTAGAGGTCTGTTGCTAGTTAAAATTTGGAGTGATGATTAGTTTGGAATTACAATACCGATATTGGATTAGTGCAGCTTGGGTGCACATTGCACAAGGGAAGGGGAAAGAGTTTGCTTTTGGTCATGCTAGATGTATGTGCAGCTTATCGATCTAGATTGCCTGAAAGTTTAAGGGAAAAGCAAATCAGTGGTTTTTTCTAATACCCCAATGTTTTAATTTCACTGGTACCATAGATAAGAGTGCTTGTTCGCTTACGTAAATACCAATGAGGTGCATTAAGGAGTGATACCGAGTTTAGATTGAGAAAATGTACCAAGTCTTGAAATGCTAGAATTATTTGCAAAGCATATGCAAGATCCACACTCAAATGAAACTCAAAAATAGATTGATTCGATTTTTCATTAAACAAACAGAAGTTAGAAGCAGGTTCCAGTTAATGATGCTTCTATCGTAGTTTGAGAAAGAGAAGATTTCAATGGCTCTTCAGGAACTGCGATCTAGCACTATGCTATGATTTTGCCCTTCCAAAAGGAATATTGTTCTTGTCTGAAAAAGCCCCTTATGATGGTTTGCAAGTCTCAGAATTATCTTTGTTTGTTGTCTGTATTGTTTGTTGCTAAACATTGTTATAATAGAGTAGAGTTGCCTTGCCACTGTGGCATAATTTACATCGCTTGTTTATATGCAGTTTGCTGCCAAGATATGTCTTCTAACATCATTCAGAGATACTTGTTTCATTGAAATTATTCCGCAACATGAAACCCCGAAACGAGGTAGGAAACTGATACTTGTTATATAACCAGGTTCCTATCTATTTATTTTTGTACATTTTAGATTTGTTAAGCGGCTTTACCATATCTTTAACCAAGTTCCTTGTATTTATCATAAGTGTTTTTACTTCTTCCGTTACGGGCAAAGTGTCCATGCTTGAAAGTGAAACATTTTCATTTTGTACTTTTAGCAGTTTATATTATCTTTAACAAATTATATTAAAATTATAAATATAATTTTTTAAACTGTGATAAAACTATCATAATTTGAATATTAAGATATTTTGGGAGAATGTGTATATATATATATATATATATATATATAGGGACCTATTCCATTGAGAACCATTTTAATTCTAAGAACCTAAGAACCAATCTAGATCATTAAACTAAAAAAATTAATGGTTGAGATTACACAAATTTTTTAGACACAA
>JAOWAN010000047.1:14518251-14532355 GCA_028566635.1 Lobelia cardinalis
TTAAGCTTTGTAAGCTAGAGCACTCTCTTTTGGGCATCCTTTGTCTGCAATACAGTAAGATAGACCATGTGAGATAAGCTTATGATATTGTATATACGGCAGTGGGCCCAAAGGATATTCCTTTTAAAAAGAGGGGTCCAAAGCCTAGATGTAGGTGAATGGGCTTAAGCAAATTAAAGATATTTGAACTAACATTTAGGATTATTTTTTAAATAGTTGAGGTGAAAATTTAGAAAATTTTTACAAGAATTTACGTAGTAGAACATTTATTACCATGTCTTAAGCGACACAGTAACTGATTTCTTACTGTGTCTTGAGCGACCTAGTAACTGATTTTTTACTGTGTCTTGAGCGACACGATAATTGATTTCTTAATGTGTTGAAAAACGTGATTCCTGTGTTCGTATCTAATCTATTTTTCAACTGGATTGCTAAATGCCACCTTCAAATTTTCTTATTACCGTCCCGTTTGTACTAAAAATACCCTTTTTTTAGAAAATTCCCAAAACGATATTACACAATTCTCTCGCGCCGAAGCAATCACGTGGATCTGAAAATTGTAGAACCCCTTAAACAAACAGATCAGGTCCAACCCAGTTCTATCTAGTTAGTTTTTCTTCTTCTCTTTTTGTTTTTTTCACTCCGTTCTAGTCTAGGGTTTACTTCTTTATGTATTTAAACCGGGCTTTAAATTATCATTATTCTGTGCTAATATACTATCATCAAAACAAGAAGAAAGGAACGGTTCCTGGAAGAATTAGCCTAAATCATTTTTGTAATTTAATTTGATTCACTATTTTGTAATTGTATCAATCCAATACAGCCATTAGCTAGCCGCACTATTGTTGTAGTTGTTGCTATTCCGATGTCCCGCTAGAATTAATTACTCTATCATATTGATTAATAAATTTCCACAATTTATAGGAACTTTTTCCTGAAGTTAGACAGTAAAATTGATTTTTGCGTGAATACTCTTTTTTCGTGTGAATGTGTGGTGCATAGTTAGAATGTAGCAGAAGAAAATTACTTCGTGAGACTTTTTTGATTAAGGGGCATTTTTAATATAAAATGAGCGGTAACGAGAAATTTAAGGGTGGTATTTAGCACCACCTTTTTTAATTGATAGAATTGTTCAATTTTTTTACTTAACTGTAAATTCGCCATTAAATTTTTAAATATAAATATAATCTCAATTATTAAAATGGATTCTTATAATTTTTATTTAAATTAGTTATATATATATATATATATATATAGAGAGAGAGAGAGAGAGGGAGAATGAGTGAGTGACCGACTGACTGAGTCCCATGCTTGAGTTGGGGTGGGTTGCAAAGAGATAAAAAAGTAAGAAGGGATTTTCAGTCAGGAAGGTATAAGATATTGAAAATCAGGATGGCCCTCTCTTCTTCTTCTTCTTGTTCGGCCAATTGTTTTTTTAATTTCAAGTCCAAGTTCACCAACAATAACAATAAGAAGTCTCCTTGGTCTTACCTGCAGTCCCACCACCATGACCGCCTCAATAAATTATTCCTATCAGCACCGCTGCCGCTGCCGCCGCCGCCGCCACCGTCGTCGCTACCAGTAAGAGCTGGGACGACTTGGTCGAATTCTTCTACTATTTTTATTTCTTCTATGTCCAACAACAATAATAATATTTATTATAATAATAATAACAATAATAATAAAAGTCCTCTAATTACTCTAGCTAATAGTAGTAGTAGTTGGTGTATCATCAATACTAATAATAATAAGAAGGATAGTATTAATTTATTATTATTATTATTTAATAATAATAACAACGATAATAACCAGAGGAGGAGGAGGAGTCCCGGTCTCGCTAGCGGTAGTAGAAAAAGAAGAGGAGGAGGAGGAGGAGGAATTGTGGCATTTTCGGCATCGAGTCCACCAGGTCGTTACTCGTACTATTTGAATTTGAATTGTTGCAACAAGACTAGGACGACGACGTCGGCCTGCCTCGTCAAAAGGGTCAACCACCATCTCCCCTTCGCCGGTTCTCGCACTGCTGGGTGGTATTGGATCACCAATACCAATACCATGGACGACGGCAATTCTTCTCCTTCCTCCCTTCCTGCTCCTCCACCTGGGAATCAGCTCCGACACGTCGAGTCTATGGCTACTCTTCCTTCCGGCGCTGGCAGGATCCCCAGGTTGAATGCCCTCATCCTCGGCGAATCTCTTGCTTCCGAGGAGGATGATCTCATCTTCCCCAGTGCCGATTTCTCCCAACAGGCTCACGTTTCTTCCCCACACCAGGTCCCCCTTTCCTTTCCTTTCCTTTTTTTTTTGGTTTGAGTTTTATTTGTTTCCTGCACTAGTCACTAAAAGCTAATATTGAAATATTCTCATTTTTTATTCATGTCTGCCAGTATCTGCAAATGTATAAGCGATCAATTGAGGACCCCGCTGGATTTTGGTCTGATATTGCCTCCAAGGACTTCTACTGGAAACAGAAATGGGGTGGTCAACAAGACATCTGCTCCGAAAATCTTGACATCACCAAAGGCACCATCAAAATCCAGGTTCCCTCATTTACTGTTGCTTTCTCCATCATCCACCCAGTTCCCCACCCCAGCCTTCTCTTTTGCGCTTCCCCAAGTTAATTTGTTGGCGCATGTATCTGTTTTCCTATCAGTGGTTCAAGGGCGCTACCACCAACATTTGTTATAATTGCTTGGACAGAAACATCCAATCCGGAAATGGCGACAAGGTTGCCATCTATTGGGAAGGAAATGAACCTGGTCTTGATTCCTCTTTGACCTACTCTCAGCTGCTGGAGAGAGTTTGTCAGGTCTATCTTCACTACACTTTCTCCTCAATTCCTATCTCCAGTCCTATTTTCTTTTTCATGACTATACAATGCCTAATCTCACTATTTAAACACACATCTGTTTTCCTGCTTACAGCTTGCCAATTACTTGAAAGATGTTGGCGTAAGAAAGGGGGATGCCGTAGTTATTTACTTACCCATGCTCATGGAACTACCAATTGCGATGCTCGCATGTGCTCGCATTGGTGCCGTTCACTCAGTACTGCTCCCATATTCCTTACACCCTTGGTCCAATATATTTCTCAATTATGTCACAAATGATGATCCTCCGTTGCTCTTTTATTTCAGGTCGTTTTTGCTGGGTTCTCTGCTGATTCTCTTGCCCAAAGAATCATGGATTGCAAACCAAAGCTGGTGGTTACTTGCAATGCTGTAATGAGAGGGGCAAAAGTCATTTATCTCAAAGACATCGTTGATGCTGCTCTTCTAGAATCAAGCCAATGTGGGATCTCTGTAGGTGAGAAATTCTCACTGTTTCATTACATAAAATGATTTGATCTCTATGTTTGTTCCACTTACCTTTTTATTGGTGAAAATCCATGTCATGCGGAGGATATATAACTCTAGGTGGAAGGCTACATGGTGCTCTGAACTGTTCCCATTTTTCTCTATATGGTTTTTGCATAGGGTTCATTTTCTCATCTTTAATTTAATGATATGTTGAATGATGACCTTCGACAATCCATATGGACATACGCTGTTATGGAGGATAACATACAACCGGAATAATGGGTTGAGTTGATCGGCTTCTTGATGATTGGTTTTAAGTTACATCAAATGTAAAAAAGTTTCTAGGTACTTTAATGTTTTAAACAGTTTTAGGTGGTACTTTAATGTTTTAAGCAGTTTTAGGAGGTACTTACTTAGAGAGGGTTTGGTTTACATGCATATAAACAAGGAAAACTAGACAGTTATGATGTAATGCATATGCAGGCTAGGCAAAAAAGTTAATCTTTGTTTACTTCAGTCATGGACAAAAGAGCCTTTGCTGCAAGAACTACTAAGATGACCTCTACTATAAACATTGCAGGGAATTCGATTTCTGATTCTGTAATTTACTCTTTCTAGCATATAGAAAGAGTCTCAATCTGAGCTGTAGTGTATTCCAGAGATATTATAAGGATGACATTAGACTTGACTAATTTGAGATGCCAGAGGCTCTCTGGGTGGATATTTTTTCTATCACTTCCGTTCTCTTGTTTTTTCTTATGGTTATCGATCCTTCATGATGCTCCAGTTTCTAATTTTATCCGTCAAGAAGGCAACGGTGTTTCTTGAGAATTGCCCTTATTCGGGAAATTTAATGGGACAGTTTTTACTTTCTAATCGAAGCCAGAAAATTAGAATGCATGCATGAGTCCCAGTTGTCGGATTTGGAATCTTGACCCTGCAGGGACTTTTCCTTCTTGTCCTGACATTGCTTACCTCATTCTTTCTAACATTTGTCTATGTTCCCGGTAAGGGGTTTCATTTGGAAGGCTAGGTTTGCGCTTAATTTATGGCTTGCGTACGAGTTCTAGTGCACAATAGGCTCCTTGCAAGGCTGTTTTTCGACATTTGCATTCGTTACAGGGAAAGGGTGAATCACATGATTACCTTTTTCTGCATTCTCCATTTCACCTGGAAATTAAGGTGTGGGCTGTTTTGTGTTGGGGACTCTTGAATTTCGACCTCCTTGATTGCAAATATGCTTATGCTTCTTCAACAGGGGATTTAGCAGAGATAAAGATAAATATACTTATGGAGATGTGAGGTGTTCCCTGTGCTACTGAGCACTCGAAGAGAGCGGAATCGCTGGCTTTTAGGGATCAGTATTTGCTCTGCCTCTGTCCTTTGAAGGATAAGGTGGTTTACCATATTTTTGGGGGATTGCTAATTCTGACTTATTGTAGAAATTGGAAGGCTGTTTAGGAGGATCTCTTGCTTGGATGTTTTTCTTTCTTTTTCAACTACCTTTTTAATGGACTTTTCCAGTTTGTGCATTCCTGTCCCTTAGATTAATGGAACGTGGAGCTGACCCTAATGGCATATGTGGTGACTTGGCATTGGATTTCGTGGAATGGCGAAAAAGGATTCATGGAGCCGACCCTAAGTTATTGGGTTTATGGTTTAGTTGAATTGAGTTTAGTATTGTAGTTTGGCCTTGTACTCTTTTCTAAGCTTGTTACAGGTTGCAGTTTCATTTATACTCGACTAATTTCACAAGAGTGCTATAATCCATGTGAAGAAGGTGGATTGTTTGGCGGGTCTCACTTGGTCACTTCAACATAAATCTGCACAACTTTACCACTCATCCTGGCATTCCCTTAGAATCCTCGGTGAAAGTTAATACTCTGCGTAATTTAGGGTCAGATCACGAATCCAACTTATCTCTATATCATAATATCACTTACATCAGACATATCACATGTATCTCCATTATCAGACCCAAATATCATCCAATATCGAACACTTTCCATCTATTACTACTCTACCTACATACTCTCACAAATCAATTCAAACATTTCACATTACATTCTCTCACCTCTTTCCTCAATTCTCTTCTCATATTCAAACCTTGCATATCACATTTTCTCTCCTCACATCACATTCAAACCTTTCATATCATGAGGGCAATTTAGTTTCTTACTTCATAAACTCATATCACATATATCATCTCATATTCATATTGTGAACAGCACTATATCACTCAATATTACCACATATAGTACTCGTGATCGGACCCTTAGTCTTGGAATCATTTAAGGGAACATGATCGATTGGAGGTTGACTTTGTTTTGTGCACCACATGGTTTACTTTGATTAAAAGCACAAAATTGAATCTCCGCAAGTGTCTATGCTTAACGATCCCCGAGAAATGTTGTTTTGTGGCTCGGTAGAAGAAAAAGATGTAGCACAGCAGAAGTAAAGGTCTTTCAACGAAGAAGACGTGGCATCCTCGTTCACATTATAAATAAATCGTTTTCTATATACATATGTATATAAATATATATGGGAAAGTGATCAAATACAAAATAAAAATTTCCTACAAACATGAGAACCATTATGGACTGTTAGATAATGAGGAATTGACGGTCCATATCAAATCGAAGAGAAAACAGCAATCGGAATCAATTATGTAATAAACTAGAAATACAAGAACAATTATATAACTAATTAACTACCTTATTTTCTCTCTCCTTTAAAAAACTTAATTTATTTAATATGAAATATCTCATGATCTAAAACTCGAAAATAAAATTTACTTGAAGTTTCTTGTTCGAAATTGAATCTTCTTTCAAAAAAGATCCATGAAGAATATATTTTAGAGCATATTTTTTGTTAGATCTTAGTTAATATTGTGTTAGATCTTAGTTTGTGTTAGTATCTGAGTTATAATGTGTTGTATCTCATTTATACTGTAATGTGTTGTATCTCATTTATACTGTGATATTGTGTTGTAACTCAGTTGTATCATGTTGGATCTTAGTTTGTGTTGTATCTCTGTTATATATATATTTTGTATATTAGTTCATATTAATTGTATCTTAAATATTGGCTCCAGAATATATTCTTCATGAATTTTGTTTGTAAGGAAATTAAATTTAGAACAAGAATTCGCAATTTGATATAAATTTGGGATTATAAATAATGAGGTATTTGCATTCAATTGAGAGAAAGTTAAAAAATAATAGAACGGGTGCAAAATTCAACAAGGAAGCTGAATAACCACTGTTTTTGCATGAAATTATGGACCCCTGCCACTTTGCATTTCGTGAGATCCTTTAAAGTGTTCTGTATAATGGACCATTTGATTTGTTGATCTAGTGGTTCTGATCGGTTCTTATGTTTGTATTTAATAATGGTTTGTAGTGGAATCTCTCCCTATATAGGTAGTTGTGCAAATGAACCTAATATTGTGAGAAACTGTGAGAACAATTAGGATCCAACAAGTTGGTATTTATTGGATCTTAGTATTATTTTTCTGGTGTTGGATCTTAGTATTACTTTTCTAGTGTTGGATCTTAGTATAATTTGTTGAATCATGTGGTTCTCACAAGTTCTCACAATATAAAAGTTCCCATTTGAATAAGACACTAGACATATATATATGTATAGATACACACATATATATATGTAGATGTTCAAATGAGAACCTAAATAATTTACGAACTCTGCTAACCACATTGATCCATCAAATTGATTTTGATGGATCACAACTAATATTGATGGATCCTAGTTGATTGTGAATTGTGATGGATCATAATGTTATTTTGACAAATACTGTGATCCAACCAATTGATTTTGATGAATCACAGCTGATATTGATGAATCACTATGATAACAGTTGATTTGATGGATCACTGTGATCAATTTGATGGATCAATGTAGTTTGCCAATTATTTATGTTTTCAGTTGAATAATCCCTTATATATGTATATGTGTGTATATATATATGTGTATGTTGTTGTTTATGTATCACACCCTTCTAAAAAAAGTATCTTTGACTAACGATTGACACATAGATCAAGGATAGTAATTCAAACTTTTGACTTTTTAGTTTTTAAAGGGCAAGAATAGTATAGACTACGTAAAAGTGTTTTCGATTTTTTAACATATATATTTAAAAGTTGAAGGGAACGTAGACCTTATCCCAACTCTTATTATCTCTTAAGTAGGTCTTACAAGAGTAAGAACGAGGGCTTAATGTTGAGAGATTTTTCAACTAGATATAGTTTCTCTTCAACATTCTCTCATGAGACTTGGACCCCCTGACCTTGTTAAGAAAGAGAATGGGATACCACTAGACCAAGTGGTCATGGGTTACGTAAAAGTGCTTTCTTCTAAAAAGGTGGACACTTTTTCAGTAACATCCGTAAAAAGTAAAGATGGACTCTCTTGTGAGAAGAAAGGGGGTATTTATCTTTAGGCCTAATATACATCCCTTAACTGCTAAAGCTTGTAGATGAGTTGATAACTTACCATGATACCTGATCTTACTTTGGTTACATCATTATCTCCATTTCCGGGCTTGCTCACTTCCCTTTTTCCAATATGCTCTTCCTCTTCTCATTCCCTAAAAGTGCCAAACAACTTTCATTTTTGACATTTTGTTCGAGCATTGGGCTTGAAATTGCTAGATGCTAGAAGTCATCCTAAATTCCAATCCCTAAAGATGCTGCAGTTCATGTGATTCAAGTACCCATACTTTCCTGCTGGATAGACTAACCAAACATCACACTATCTATCATCCCCAGATTTGCGATAACTTCTGGGATCCTTAGCGCTACTAGTGTTTTGGAGGCTTTATGGTGTGGGTAATCGATTGCTTACCAACTAGGCAACTACTGCTGCAGAGTTTCATCACATTTGAGCTTGTTGGATCTGAGAATATTGCTTATGGAAGTCGCATCTGTATTTCCGATATTTAATGTTGAGAACTGTGATTGAACATCCTCAATTGAAATATGGACCAGAAAAATTGGATGCATGCATTATAATATATCCTGCAACATGGTCGTCTGTTTGTTGTATAAGTTAATGATTCACTTCTCTCTCTCTCTCTCTCTCTCTCTCTCTCACAGATGTATGCTTGACCTATGCAAATGAATCAGCCATGAAAAAGGAAGCTACTAAATGGCAAAAAGAAAGAGACTTTTGGTGGCAGGTACGAAATCAGAATTTAATTTCTTCCCCTCCCTTTATGATTTTAAATTTATTAGAACAAGAGTAAGAGGAGGAGATTGCAGTGTTCTCTTACTAATTTCATACGAAGGCGTAATCCAGCTGAAATGTCAAAGCAGTTTTATGTGGATTGTTTATTTGGTGCCCAGTGGGCTTAATAGTTCTAGTTCATATATGAGGGACTCATGGTTTAACCTTATACCTTTTGAAAGATTCCCATATCATAAATTATAGTCATTTCTTAGGCTTCTTTGAAGTTTCATGGACATATATGCTCTTGTATCTAGTTTCTTAAGCAGTTCACACCTCTCTGTAGTATGTGAACTTTCAACATTTGTCATTTTGGACCTTTGAAAATTAACCAAATAACTATCTCTTCTAATTTACACATGTCAATGTTAAAAGCCATAAATGAAATGTTACATATATATATATATATATATATATATATATATATATATAGAGAGAGAGAGAGAGAGAGAGAGAGAGAGAGAGAAAATAATCTGATCCATAAAAAATTAGAAATTAAATATCATGATATATCGATTTGGAGATCCAAAATAATTTTTGATTTTTTAAGAATTTCCTCATTTTCATATTGATAAATTGAGTGATATAATATATGATTTTACAAGGGTTTCACTATTTTTATTTTGCCTCTCGCATATTTTTTTTCACTTTAATTATTATAAAATAATATATAATATAGTTAAAAATCACCGCAAACCAACTTCTTAATTCAAACCTGATCACCTATGAAATGCCCGATATAATACGTGAATGTGATGGTTCAGCTCCAAAACTATTCTTTTTTTAATACCCACCACCGTCTCCCTGTAATTTTGAAGGTCCTAATTAATTAGATCAGATCCCTAGCTCAAGATTACTCTTCGACCCAAAACCATTTCTTTCACTCTCCACATTTCTAAACAGGCCAATATTTCCGTCTATTATACAAAAAATAGCCTTTTAGTTTTAAAAATTGCATATTAAGCTCTCTAGTTAAATTTTTGTTGCAAAACATGTATTTTTTTTTACAGTTTCAAAAAAACACCAACGAAATTGAATTCACGTTCAAAATATGTAAATTTTCGCTCAGGTTAAGTTGAGAATCTAAATTAAATTTTAAAAAAAAATAAATTTTACACTTAGACCAGATGAGAAGAGTGTAATTGAACTCACGTTCAAAATGTGTAAATTTTGGCTCAGGTTAAGTTGAGGGTTTAAATTAAATTAAAAAAAATAAAAAAAAATTTACACTTAGAACACATGAGAAGAGTGTAATTTCCCAACCCACCCCGTCTTCTTCGCTCCTCCTCCCATCTCTCCCTCTCCCAACAATTCTTCCTGAATTGCCAAAAATCCCACCTGGATTGTCTCCTCTTTTTTAAATTCCTTCTCTCCTTGTTTTGTTTGGTGCAGTGGTGCCAGGGGCTGCACTTGGAAGGACGGACTAATGTTCGATTCCCCGCAACTACGTTGGGAGAGAGTAAAACCTTAACCCCGGGACCCGCCTCGAACAGGATTAGTCGGCCAGTGGCCGGACACCTGGGCTTAGACAAAAAAAAAAACATATGGAAAAATGGGCAGAGCAAAAACCCACCTGGGTTTTGTTTGGCATCAAGATAGTCGAAAAAGATCACCAAACCACAAAGTCGAAAAAGATCACCAAACCACGAAGTCGAAAAACATATTATATTTAATTAATTATAATTATATAATTAGGTACTATAACGCAATTAAAATTAAAATTAATTTAATATTTTTAATTAATTTATAACATAATTTTAATTAAGATATGATATAATTAAGATTAGATATAATAAGGATCTATTTTTAATTCAGGTAGGATATATTTAGATATTTACTAAGCAATTATTTTTAACTAAAGTATTAGTTTTAATTATTTAATTAGAGATTATAAATTTGTTCATTTAACTCTAATTTAATATCTTTATTGTGGTAAGTTATAATTTTAATTAATGTAAGATATAATTAGGTATTTGATTACGATATTAATTGACGTAGGATATATTTAGATATTTAATTAAGGTGTTATTTTTAATTAATTTAGGAAATATTTAGGTATTTAATTAAGGTAGAATATAATTAGGTATTATATCTTAATCTAGTTAATTTTAATTTCATATTAATTATTTTAATTTCTAATAGTAATTCATGACTTTAAGTATATTTTTTTAATTTTAATTATAAATATTGGTTTTAAAAAATTTAAATTTAAATTACAATTAATGATTTAATATAATATAATTTAGTAGTAATTTTTTAAGAAATGAATTAAAGTACTAATTAAAAAAATTAAAGTTTATTTTAATAAATTTTAATTTAGACAATATAGTTTACCTCAAAGGAAAATGACAGAGACCCTTGGCAAACTCGTGAGTTCAATTCGGTTAGGTCTTTAGCAATTTTGTCAAAAACAAAAAAAATCATTTTGTAATAAAAATATAACAATAGGGCATATTATGCCATTTGTGAAATTGGTAGGTCCATTTTGCAAGCTCACACAAAAATTAAAACTAAATTAAAATTAATCCTAATTTACAAGTAAAATAATTTTATATTTTATTTGGTGTCACAAAAAACCATGTTTACATTTCATTTTCCAACACTTTACAATGAATATCCACCATTTAGTTAGAGTAATTTTAGCTTTGAAGCAATAAGGAGTTTGCGTGCATAATATATTTTGAAGTCAAATAAATTTTCAAAGAATATACATTTATTATTAGCCTTTTGAAAAATGTAACCTAAAATTTAGGGTTGGATCAAAAGTTCAATTTATAGTAATTTTTTATTTTATTTTATAATAATTAGAGTGAAAAAGTAGAAAAAAGATAGAAAAAAATATAATGGAACATATCAAAAGTTAAAAATCAAAATTTAACAAAATCATTATTGTTTTCTACATTCGAAGATTAGTTAAATTTCCTCCGACTTCACCACATTCGTTGAAAATCTTTATACAGTCTCTCTCCAAATAAGATTTTTTTGTTTAATTTTATTTTCATTTAAATTTAATTTTAGAATAAAAAATTTTGCAAATATTTACCTACCATCGTGAAATTATAAAAAATAATTATTGAGTGTTCATCTAATAAGTGTTTTGGTTATTGATTTTTAATTTCAAAAACTAAAATAAATATATGAAATTATTAATTAAAATTTAATTGATAAAAATATTTTTGGACGCAGGAAAATTATTGTTTTGACTCGAAGACGGCCTTATTCTTATCAAGGGCCCAAACCCACTGGCGCAGCGGGCGCTGTCTACTTTTGGTGGGCGAAATGCACATTCAGTCACCGCAAACATGTTAGGGTTTTCCTCAGATCCCAGAACGAGAGCGAAGGTAAACGCTACCGGAGCACCCTCCGGCGCTGGCCTTCCGCCGGAACTAATCTACGAGGTACTCTCCCGGCTCCCAACCAAAAGCATCGGCCGCTTCAGGTGTGCTTGTAAGCAATGGCAAAATCTTCTCTATGATCGTCAATTTCTCAAACTTCAGTTTAGTCGCAACAAATTTCACAACAAACTCGTATGCACGACCAGGACCGAATCTTTCCCTGATAGTAATTCTCTTACTTCCATAGATTTTCGTTATGATAGTTTTCGCAACAGCGATAAGGTAGTTGCCATAAGAAAACGCCTAAATTTTGAGCACTCCGATCAGATTGATAGTATACGGGGTTCCTGCAATGGATTGGTTTTATTGTGTGATCGAATGGGCAATTTATCGATTGTGAATCCAGTCACTCGCGAAATGCGTCGACTGCCGCCACCCTGCATTGACAAGAATTATGCTTTCAAAGCATATGCATTTGGTTATGATTTGTGTAATGATGATTATATAGTTGTGATATCATTCGGACGTCATATGTATAATCATAGTAAAGCGTGCATGTTTAAGAGAAACATTTGGAAAAGGATTCAGAAATTCCCTGGAAGCCATTTCATTAGCCCTGGTTTTTCCATCAATGGCGTGATCTATTGGTTGGGTTGTCGCCTTGGAGCACCTGGCATGATGATTTGTGTGTTTGATTCGGCTGAAGAGAAGTTCGGAGAGGTGGAACAACCCGAGTGTTTCAAGGAGGACGAGCGAGGCATTTTAGATGTCACTGCTCATGGTGGGTGTCTTTATTTGGTTGTTTCTTGTAAGTTCACCAGTAATTTGATTGAGATATGGATGATAAAGGAGTATGGGGGGAGGCATTTGTGGACCAAGCTTTCGGTTTTTCACTCATTCAAGTTCAGGTTCAGTAGTAAACCTTTGTATTTATGGGATGATGATGCATTCATGGTTATGATGCATGGGAAGAAACTAGTGTTGTGCAATTTGAAAGAGGAAACATTCAAGGAGATAGATATTCAAGGACAAGGACCTTCGGAATTTCCGGTTTGCGAATATACTTTGTGGGCTTTTGTCGACAGCCTCGTCTCTCCACATTCCATCAATAGTCAAGGATAATATCAAAATTCAAATACAAGAGGGGATGGAAACGACTGCAATCTATCGCTTGATAATGGTACACTTCACCAAACCTTACGCTATTTCTTTGTGTTGATTAACATACAACAAAAGAGTACTAAGATACAACAGTTTGTACGTTTGTACGATATTTATGGTTTGTATTTGATCATTTTCCTATGTCGTACAAATTTGGGAACCTGTTGTATCTTAATACTTTTTTGTTGTATCTTCGTTAATTTTGTTGTATCTTTTTTTTTTGTATCTTAGTAAGACCCCGTTGTATCTTATTTTATTTTTGTTGTATGTTCGCATCTTAGTTAGTTTATTGTATATTTACGAATATGCTGTATCTTAGTATATTTTAGTTGATTTTCTTAAAAAAATTCTTGAGTTGGATCTTTATTTTACAAAATACAGACATATAACTAACATACAATAAAAATGTAGTAAAATACAACTGGTTCGTACGATTTGTACGAAAAAGTGGTTTGTAGCGGAATAAGCCATATATATATATATATATATATATATATATATATATTGAGCTCCTAGATACTCTTAGCAAGGATTGTCACTTTTCTTTAAAAATTAAACATGAAGATCATCAATTATAAACACGAATAATAATATTTTATGTCATATTCACATTAATGACCATCATGTTCATTTTTTAAGAAAGGTAATACTTCTTACTAGGTGTGTCTAGGCGCTCGATATAATTTCTATGTTATTGGGGAATAGAATATGAAATCTGGAGCAGAAATTATACTTCTAACTCTACTACTTGGAAATGAAAAGAAATGAATGATTTTTAATTTATTGCTAACTTTTCATATATCTATAATGAACCGGGATCCTCTGTCCCATACCCTGTCCCATATCCTGTCCCATTTTTTGTTCCACTACTTACATTATGGTGGGACCCACTAGTAATGGGGCCCATCACAATGTGAGTAGTGGGACAGAAAATGGGACAGGGTATGGGACAGGGGATCCTAACTCTATCTATAATACAAGGGAGCTTCGTGGGGCCCAAATGAAATGAACAATATTTCTAGGTATTATGTTTGTGATGAGAGGGGTTGTCAGTGTTGGGATTGGG
>JAOWAN010000047.1:14532455-14557825 GCA_028566635.1 Lobelia cardinalis
GAGAGAGAGAGAGAGAGAGAGAGAGAGAGAGAGAGAGAGAGAGAGAGAGAGAGAGAGAGAGAGAGAGAGAGCAAATGCTAATGTGAAGGGGAGGAAAAACAAAAGGAAGATTAAATTGACAAAAGGGAAAATTGTTGGACAACTGCTGGCCTGTCTCGTTGCAAATCTGAATTGAGCAATATTTCAAATGCGCATCACTTTGTCCTATTGAGAACCATCCCTACTCATGCTTTATTTAGATTTTAAGATATTACGCTTATTATTCCATATAGAAACATTATTGTTAATGCCGTACTATGTGATAAATTTGTGGATTTCTTCTCATATGTATGTGTATGTGTATGTCAGGGGTGTCAACGATCCGAAGTCGATCCGAAATTTAAGTATTTTTCGGTTCAAACTCGATTCGATAACTCGAAAGTTCAACTCGAACTCGAGTTCAAACTCGAAAAATCGTACTGATTTCGGCTTGAACTCGACTCGATAAGAAATTTTCGATTTCGATCTCGAGTTCAAATTCGAACGGCTCGATAACTCGAATCAAATATATATAATAAAATATATTTAAAATATACATATATTTAAGAATATATATTTAAAATTTTAAAAATAATATATTAATTTAGGTCAACTCGCGAGTTGGCTCGTAATCTCGATAAGAGAAATAAATGGATCAATATTGGATCGATAACGAACTTGAGTTCGAACCGGATTGGATCAAACTCGAAATTTTTCGAAGTGAAATCGAGCCCAACTCGAGTCAACTCGTGAGTTCGCGAGTCAGCTCGATTCGATTGACACCCCTAGTGTATGTGTATGTGTATGTGTGTGCGTCAGTTGGTGGCAATTCTGTAATATACTAGAAGTACAAGAACAATTATATATCTATCTTATTTTCTCTCTCCTATAAAGAACGCGATTTATTTAAAATAAAATATCTCATGATCTAAAACTCGAAATTAATATCCAATTGTAAATTCTTGTTCAAAAGTAAATTCTGTTTTAAATAAGATCCATGAAGAATATATTTCAGAGATTTTTTGAAATATTTAATTTTAATTAATATTATATTGGATACAAGGAATTATAACTAGGATACAAGAAATCATAACTGAATAAACAGATAGGCTAGGATACAAGAATTTACAACTAAGATACAAGAATTTCAACGATCACCGTGTAGTCAAACAAATAGGCATAGATACAAAAATTTACAACTAAGGATACAAAAATTTACAACTCAGATACAAGAATATCAACAATCACTATATACTAAAAGAGATAGGTTCGGATACAAGAATTTACAACTAAGGATACAAGAATATCAACAATCATTGTATACTCAAACACATAGTCTGAGATACAAGAATTTAGTCATTTGCAACTACGATACAAGAATATCAACAATCACTTTATACTCAAACACACAGGCTAGGGATACACGAATTTACAATTAGGATACAAAAATATCAACAATCACTATATACTAAAACAAATAGGTTCAAATACAAGAATTTACAACTAGGGTACAAGAATACCAACAATCATTATTTACTCAAACATATAGGCGAGAATACAAGAATTTACAATTAGGATACAAGAAGGTTCAAATTTACAATTATGATAAAAGAATATCAACAATCACTATATACTAAAACAAATAGGTTCGGATACAAGAATTTACAACTAGGGTAAAGAATTTACAACTAGGGTACGTGAATATCAACAATCATTGTTTACGCAAACATATAGGCTATGATACAAGAATTTACAACTAGGATACAAGAAGGTTCGAAGTTACAATTATGATACAAGAATATCAACAATCACTATATAATAAAACAAATAGGTTCGGATACAAGAATTTACGACTAGGGTAGAAGAATATTAACAATCATTGTTTACCCAAACAGATAGGCTAGGATACAAAAATTTACAACTAAGATACAAGAAGATCGATCAACAATCTGAATAGTCAAAAAGTACAAGTAGGATACAAAGAATATCAATCACCGATACTCAAATAGATGTGCTAGAATACAAAAATTTACTAAAAGGATACAAGAATTTACAACGAGGATGTAAGAATAATTTCCGAGATCCTTGATTTCTTGTATCCTAGTTATAATTTCAGGGTTCCAACATAAAAAAAAAAACTCTGAAATATACTCGTCATTGACTTGTTTGAAACAAACTTTAATTTTGAACAAGAATCTAAAATTAGATTTTAATTTTGAGTTTTAGATCATGAGATATTTGAAATCGAAATAAATCAAGGTGGTAAGAGGAGAGAGGATTTTCTTAATTACAGAAATGCCATCGAATTTTGGTTCCCCTTAATTTAATTAGGAACATTCCTAAATCTTGATCAAACGGTCAAAAATGGTTCCTAATTATTTGTGGTTCTTAGTAGAATAAGTTCCTATGTATATGTATGCATATATATAATATATATACATATACACACAAACACACGCGCAAGCACACAGTTTTTATGAATCATCCTAATCACCCTAGAGATCGGAACAAAGGTGAAATAGATCAAAAATGAAAAAAAACTTCTAAGTAGCAAGAGTAAATCATTCATTTTTTACATAATTCATTCACATAAAGTGTCGTGGCTCTGTAGATTATCCTCGATTAATATGGTAGCATTAGCAGATCCCTACTTTAAAAAACACTTGAGACAGAGCTTTCTTTTCTAAATATCCTTCCTATGATCCGCATCTCCATTATTGAAACTTTGGTTATTTCTTTATCACTGAAAACTCATTCCTTTATCCACCTTTCGAACTAACTTATCCTTCACGAGTTCAGTCTACTTGTTGCATGTAAGGGTTGTCGAAGAAGTCAGTGAAAGAAGTCCACTTAACCATGTAAATTATTTCTAAAAATGATCTTCAACCTCCTGAAAAAGGCACAAACAGAGTACAAAGGTTGGGAAATTCTCTCTATGACTTTGTTCACCACGCCATCTGTCTTTCCAAAGGTGTAAAAAAGGATCCATTCCGAGATCGGAAAGAATGTTTCCCTCCCCTAAAAAACCCAACCTTTGCATCGTGCAAAAAAATTTCTATTTATAAGTCCTATAGTTAATTGTTTAATACAAAAAGCCCAAAGTTAAGTTCACATTAGACACCATTACGCTAGAACTATTTTGTTGAATGCAAACTTTGTTTATCTTTTAACTACTGAAACATAATTTAAGCTATTGAGAAGCCAAGCTGATGGCATCAGCAAGAGTGAAAAGATCAGCAATCTCAAATGGGTGAATTTTCCCAAACTTTTGGAATAATAGAGTTACTACCGTAGTGTCACCGGGCAGCTACTCGTAGGCGCGAGAGGCGCTCACAGCGGTGCCTCACGATGCACCACAGCAGGGCAACGCCCGACAAATTTTAGGCAACAACTAGCAACAAATGTTTGAAAAGGGTAAAACGGTTATTTTTCAGTATTTATGCAATCAAGATTAATGAACACAACAACTCATGCTACATTCATTCAACGAGCTTTGATCAAGCAATCCGATTACAAAAGCTAATACAAGGCTTCCTGGTATGAAGGACTATAGCCCCATATAGTTGCGCTTAGATACATTTTCACTATTCTAGTAGTGAACATTACAAAGTGCAGTTTAGTACCAAAAAACTAAAGCTAAGCTAAAACTAAAAGCTAAAGGCACAGCGCCTTAGATTACATATATACAAGCAACCTTGATAAAGGCGTTGTCACTAAATGGAGCTTCAAACTCCAAATTGTCCGGAGCCCAAAGTTGTGCTGCGCGTCGCGTGCTGCTGTGGCTGACTACAGGACTGCGTCGGTTGAAACCAAAAGGCACGGCGTGGACGTTAAGGGACAACGTGTACGCCAGCTGGCCGGCATGGCCACGCTATGTGGGATTTGCGTGTGCATGCCGGCTTGTCACGGTCATCCGTGGGGTGGCCCGTGACAGCAGTATTGATTCATAGAATGAAATAAACTATAGTACTGATACTGGGTCTGAAATTGAGGTTCATTGAAAATAGGATTTGGAGTCCAAAATTTGGACACTTCTTTTTGCAGCTACATCTTGTTGGTTTGTTTATTTGCTTATTTTATCCAACCTTAAAGGTACCCACATAGTTAACATATTTAATTACGATATTTTACTTAAACATTGGTTTCTTCTTTTCGAAGAACTTTAGAGTCTACACACCATAAACCGCTTCTGAAAAATTAGACTCATTCCTTTATCAGCATGCAGTACTGTTTTTCGCGTGGAAACTTCACTGGGGCATCCCTTGAGTTACAGCGGCAGTAGCTCAGTCGTAAACGAAACTAATATTCCTTTGCCATCTCAATTTTCAGGATGTTGTTCCCAAATATTCCACTTCATGTGATGTGGAGTGGGTTGACGCAGAGGATCCTCTTTTTCTGCTCTATACTAGTGGGAGCACTGGAAAGCCCAAGGTAGTTAAGGACATAAATGTTCAGGCACTCTTTCTGCTCTTTCTGATACTTACTAATGTCCTAATAAAGTTTTTTGATGAATTTTGATAGGGTGTTCTGCATACTACAGGTGGGTACATGATATATACTGCAACGACGTTCAAATATGCATTTGACTACAAGCCATCGGACATATACTGGTAATCCTAATTCTGAGCTATTTTTAAATGTTTCTCGTTCTGTATGGGATGAATATTATTGAAGGATAGTTATGAGTTGTGGGGCTACTGGTTAGGACAGTAATTGCAAAAGGTAAGGACACAGAAAGAGTACAGGCGTACCAACATGGAAGAGGATGGTATTTATAGGGATACTGTAGCAGAATCATGTAATATCGCCTGTGAGCGTATGTACTGGGGCTGCCTTATTCGGTTTCAGATCTCGTCTTTTAGCTAAGCCGCATGCCTGCTGGAGATTGGTCCATGTGACTTGCTCCGTACTTCAATCTAGGAATTCCTTGATAATTCCAAAAGCGGGAGGATGTCCTGCAACTTTAGCGCCCTAGCCTTGTCCTTGCAGGGTGCGTGGTTGCTTCAGTCCATGCAGGATAGCTGTCCCCTTGCTGGAACAGAAATGCACAAGGATCCTCCTGTGGGACTACAATCGCTAAGGTGGAGCACTAGCGGGTGATGGTATGATGTCAGGCGGTGTGGGTATGGTAACAGTGGACTTCCCTACCACAAAAATAGTCAATGATATCGTGCACATTTGACATTGAAGTGATAGATGCACTGCTCAATATTTTCTCCTTTACTTGCTTTAGTTCATAATGACCATCATACATTGTTTTGGATTAAATAACAATTTGGTCTTATAAAGGATTTCAATATTGAAAAGTACGTATTTTGGTATCTTTGCTTGACTTCTTTTTACAATTTGAGTGCTTGTGGTCTAACTTTTCCCGTTAAGACCATAATATTTTCGTACAATCACCTTACCATCAGAAAAAAAAAAAGAAAAAAAAATGGTTAAACATGTAAACCTGAATGATCACCCATCATAAATTTCTCCGTTCATACTTCTTGCTCCAATACTCCATTCCTTCCCCTCTCCCACTTCCCTGTACCTAGATATCCCCTCCCCTCTCTCTATCTTACTTCCCACCAAAGCTCCCTCCCTCTCACTCCCTTATCCAGTACCACCTCTTTCCCCCCCTCTCCTATCGCATCATCCTTCCACTCCAATGAAATGCCCTCCTCGCTCCCACGCACCAAATTTTTTTTTTCAGCTATTATATGGGTGGTAAAATGCTTTGTATATTTCAGTACTACAGGGCTTTCATCGAAAATTCTGGAAGTCCTCTTTGTCCCAACTCCATTACTCCAAATAATGGTAAAAGCACCACAAATCACTGTGTTCTTTTATCTCTGTCCTTGCAAAAACCCCTGAGCTGCATCAATAAATTGGCAAGAGGAAAATTTGTCACTCTAAGAAGGTGGAAAGTTAGCTGTTGGAGGTGAAGCAATATTTGAATAAGAAAGTCTGTTATCCGGTGACTGGTAGGGCCTCAAATCTCTGGTTTACTTGTTGAAGGTTTGGTTGACTGGTGGTATATTGTACTTAAATAATTATGTTTGGGTATTTGTTTCTTTTGACTTGTTGCTGAGGTTTTTTCTGGAAAGAGTAGCAGACGTTTGTCAGTATATAACTCCTTGATCCAAAGAGCTCGGCCCGGTATGTCATCTCCCACTGTCCCACCAAGCACCTAGGCATAGTTATAAAAGTCGAGAGGGGCGCTTGCCTGAGGCCAGAGGCGAGGTGTTTTCACTTCTCTCAGGTGTGGCGAGCGCAAGGGTCATTTTGAGGCCAGATCTAGGTATTTTTTGGCCAGATCTGCTCAATCCGAGGCTAGCAGCGAAGAGAGCACTTCTTGAAAAAAATCGGCCGAGAGTTGAGTGATTTGCTACTAGATCTACGATATTTAAGGTGAGATCTGCTCAATTCGAGGCCGGATCTAATAGTCCCGAGCTAGGATCTAACGGATCCTTGCCCAGCTCTGCTGAAAACTTTGTTGTCAGCGTCGTCCATGGGAAAATTTTCCGGAGACACATGCTTTGTTGCCAGATGGTCACTGGCCTCTTGCCTGGCTCATGCCTTTCATAACTATGCACCTAGGTCAATTAGGCCTACGTGGGCCTTTTTAAAAGTCGATGGATGGTGTTGGTGCTAAGTGGTAGTAGGTGGTCACTTATAAGTTGCACTAATTTATCCAATATGGGATGAGGTCCCACAGTTCGCCAATTTGGCATGCTTTAATACAATCATACTTGCAAATGAAAATGTTACCTGACATATCTTTCTTCTGCATTTTAGGTGTACTGCTGACTGTGGTTGGATTACTGGACACAGCTATGTCACATATGGACCTCTGCTGAATGCCGCGACTGTTGTGGTTTATGAAGGGGTATAGTTTTTGATTCATGAAGAACTTTCATTTGGGAAAATAGATAAATAGATAATGCATTGTCAAGGGCTAAATTTATTTGTTCTAAATGGACATATGTATGGGTTAAATCATTGGATATATTTAGATCAATAAATGTGACCACAAGAGCTGTTGAAGGTCGGTATGTAGCATGCTCTTTGGGCAACATATCCATGTGAAACATATATTTTGTGAAGGTGCAGGTCTAGCTACCTATGAAGTGTCGCAACTTTGATGTCTGTGTTTGTATAAGTCTGGTGGTAATACATTAGCCAACAGACAAAACTGATGTCATTTATGAATTCTCTGTTTCCAATTCATAATGCTTTTCTCTTAAGATGGATGCATGTATGTTCTTGAAATCTCCTTTAATGAAACATTTACTCTAGAACTTTAATTTCTGAAAGTCCAGCTTAGAAGTTTTGGGGAAACTTGCGTTGTTGTTTGATCAATGTAGCCTGACATGCTTTCAACAGCTTTCAATATTCCAAATATTCTTGTTGATATTCATTAGTTAATAGTTATCTAATCTTAGAGAAGACTTTTGCAGTTCATTACTTTATGTTTTAAACGATAAAATGTCCAATCTGAAATTTAAGAGATAAAAAGTTGAAAGGATCTTTTCCAATGGTTGTATGTGTTGTTTCTTTTTTTTTTTAGAGAAAACAGAAATTTTCTAGCATCAAGAAAATCTATGTCTACTACTCCACTGTTAATTGTCCAATATACATATTTGAAAATAATGTAATCCTATCCACAATTTAAATGCCCTTTTTAGTGTACCATTGTGGTGGTAAGTTTTCAAATTGCAGAAACTCTGCAAAATAATATTTGAAGAGTGTCTTTGGTAAATCAAAGTTCACATGTATGAGATATAAAATGCACATTTTGGTGCATCATTCTAGCATTAATTCTATTTTCAAGGTATATTCAACAACATTTTATTTATGCTATCTTTTGCGGGCTCTAGTTAGTTGTTCCCATGCTTTTTATTGAATAATCAGTAATATGATTGTATTCTCAAATCATTGCTGGATGCTACTTGCAGGCTCCCAGTTATCCAAATCCTGGGCGCTGCTGGGACATTGTTGACAAGTTTAAGGTGACAATCTTTTATACTGCCCCCACACTGGTGCGGTCTCTCATGCGTGATGGAGATGAGGCAAGAAATCTCTCTGACCTGCATATGTGAGGTTTCTCTTGTAAAAAAATTTTGTACAACTCAAGTCTAGGGTGTAAGTCCAAACCGATAACAGAACCGGACCGAACCAAACCGTTGAGTTTGGTTTGGTTTCGGCCAACGACAGTTCGGTTATGGTTCGAAAAATTTCCAAACCGCACGGTTCAGTTCGGCTTGCGGTTTATACCCGAAACCAAACTAAACCAAACCAAACCGTTGCACTCCTACTCAAGTCAATTCCTTAAAGTCTTGTGGGCGTCTTGGGGTATTGAAGCATGAGATGAATCCTTTTAATCCACATAAGTTGGGATCCCTTCATTTTACTCCTTTTGAATGCTTAGCATCATAAGAAGAATAAATAATTGCATTTGCAGTTGGGCATCTGTAGTTTGCTGTTGTCAACTTGTCATGTATTCAATTATGTTGTGCTTCGACTGAACCACATTATCATGCTCGCTGCTTGGCGCTTCGCATGACTCAACTCAACTTACTTCAGCCTTATTACCGATCCCTTGGATCCTACTATATCATTATTTTCCACTTTTTAATACGTTATTGCACATGCCACAATTATTCGCATCTGTATTACAATTATCCATAATAATTTTGGTCTTCCTCCACCTCTACCTTGATTTTGCTACCATGACACTACCTAATGAGTACGCTAAGCAGCCTGTGCTGTATGTACGAATCATCTTAAGCATTTTTCTCTCATTTTGTCTACTATTGGGATGTATATTATTGTCTTACAACCTGTCGATTAGGAACTCTATCCTTCCTAGTTTCATCACACACCCATCTTAGGATTCACTTTTTGTTTAGACTCATCACCATTACATGTTATTTCTTAATACCCCAACATTCAGTTCCATAAATTAGTGTGGATCTAATAGCTGTCTTGTTAAACTTTCATTTAACTTCAGGGAGTATACGTCAGTCACATAACACTCGCAAGTCCAATGCACTTCACCATTTCACCCTTTTATTCTATGACTAAGCATCCTCCCCTACCTCTCCATCTTAATTAATTATTGATCCTAAATATCGGAAGTGTTTCATTTGGTGTATTTTAAGATCATCTAACCTACCTTTGGCTCCATTGATATTCCTGTTGGCACGAAATCTCTACTTTTATAGCTTATCATTAACTCCATTTTCTTTTCATTAATAAGAACAATGTCATCAAAAAAGAACATGCATGAGTGTACACGTTTACTTAATCATTCTATTAATTTTGGTGTCACATTTTTTAAAATCAGATATCACCTTTCAGTTATATTTCCCATGTAAACATAACTGCCTCTAGATGTGGGAGAGAGGGAGATGAAACTATTCAATAATTGCATACTAACTCTGATTGGTGTTGACCATGCAGTACGTTACCCGCCATTCGCGCAAATCCTTACGAGTCCTTGGAAGTGTGGGCGAGCCTATAAATCCAAGTGCATGGAGGTGCGCAAATGCCTTTAGATTTTGTTTAATTTTGTCGCACATGAGTATAAACTTTAAGTCTTATTTTATTCTTATTTTTGTTGATCACGTCTCTACAACTTCATCTTTTAGATAAGTTAGTGATAAAATATGATATTATAGTTCTAGTTATGTGCAAGGTCTTGGGTTCGAGTATCCAGCTTGCACTTCTTTCCCATGTTACTAGTGAGGGTTGTAGATAAGGGAAGAAGGTTAAGGCTTGATATTCACTATTGCACCCTCTCTCTAACAACTTCACCTTTTAGATGAGTTAGTAACTTAAAATGTGCTCCAAATTTCTCTGATTACGTTGCAGGTGGTTTTTCAATGTAGTTGGAGATTCTAGGTGTCCCATATCTGACACATGGTGGCAGACAGAGACGGGTGGCTTCATGGTATAATTTTTTTTTTTTTTTTTTTTTTGTAAAATGAATAAATCATTTGGTCATTGTCCATTTCGTATTTTCGTAAGTAAACCTTGCCTTTTTCTATTTTGGTCACTGAATTGTGACATTATGGTTTACAGTTAGTTGCTGATCTAACATTTGTTACTTTTTTTATCCAGTATTTACTTGATTGACTAATTTATCCCTGTTACTCATTGAATGGTCACTTAAATGACAAACGCATACGCGTGCATAAGAGTTGCCTCTTCCCCCTCACCACCCTTACTTCCCACCATCAAATTAGGCGAGCTAGGCCCCAATTGCTCCACAGTGACCTCCACAACATCGCATTTTTTGTATCAATTTGTCGGTATCCCCGCCGGCCCCCAACACTCAATCCGTTTTTCCTTCTTTCACTACTTTCGGTAGATCTCTATCGTCTACTTATCTCTCCATCTTGTCCTCAATGCAATGATCCATCACCGTGGCATCCCTTGTCTCGCAGGTGAATTGGATTGAGTGTATTATAGAAATGATGAAGAGTGTAGTTCTGTTGTTGCTTGTTGGATGGTGTTCGCGAGGAAGGAGAGGATGGGTGTATATTGGTGGAGAGACTCGATAAAAGAAAGGAGTTGAATTTAAATATGTATATATATAAAGTCGTATGCATAACGTCTATCTTCAAACTGAGACAATATATTCAAGAGTTTAGAAATGCCTATTTGGAAGGAAATTTTTGACCTCTTCACGCCATACTTTATTCTCATCATTTAGGCCATAGCAAAGAGCTTAAACTTCTTACGATGGATAGCTCAAGGACTATATGTTCCTTACGATCAAGTTAACAACAACAAGAAAGCCTTAATCCTAATCACTAGGGGTCGGCTACACGAATCCTTTTCCGCCATTCCATGCGATCCATTGCCAAGTCAACATACATACCACAATATTTCATGTCTTTTCGTATTGCCGAGGTCCATGTTAACTTTGGCCTTCCATTACCCCTAGCTTATATTAAGACTAATATCATCATACTTCCTACTTCCTATTTGGAGCACTAAGGGGTCTATGTTGTACATCATCAAACCATTTTAGGCGATTTTCTCTCATTTTCTCTATTATATAGGAGCTATTTTTACCTTTTTTTTGTATTTTTTCATTATGAATCTTATCTTTTCTAGATTGACTGCACATCCATCTGAGCATTCACATTTTCGCTACATCCATCTTGTTAGCATGTTCCTTCGTGGTAGCCTAACATCCCTTTCCATACAATAGCGCAGGCCGAACAGTTAAATTTTTTAACTTTATTGGTATACGCCGATCACATAACACTCCATATGCACTCTTCCATTTCATTCAACCGAATTTTATTATATGATTATCATCCTCTCCAACCTCTCCATCTTGATTAATGGTTAATCTAAAGTACTGAATATTTGCTTTTGAGGTAATTCTTCTCCATCTATCTTAACTTTCACTTCATAAATACTCTTATCACTAAAGTTGCAAGCCATACACTCGGTTTTGCTCCTACTTTTTTTTAATATCTTTAACTTCTAAATCTTCTCATTATTTTTCTAACTTATCATTAACCTAATTCTTTGTTTCTTTCACCGATAAGGATAATGTCATTGACAAGTTGCATGCACCGAGGTATATTATCTTATAGATATCTAGTTAGTCTATCCATTGCTAAGGCAAAAGGTACGGGCTTAAGATCGATTCTTGGTGTAGTCCTATAGTGATTGAAACCTTGCATGTCTCTCCTACCGTGGTTTTAACTAACATTGATACCCAATCATAAATATCTTTAATAACCTGAATATATCTCACTTTAAGTGCTTTCTCTTCTAACACTAGCACTGTCCAAATTTACTCTCTAGGAACTCTATTGTATGCCATTTTTAAGTTGATAAAGACCATACGCAGATCCGTTTTTCCGTCCCTATAACATCCATCAATCTTCTTAATAGGCAGATAGCCTCCATTATTGATCTACCGACATAAAACCAATTAAGTCTCTTGTTTATCTTCTTAGTCTACTTTAAACTATTCTCTCTTGGAGCTTCATTGTGTGACTCATTAGTTTAATCCTCTATAATTCGTATGAACATGACCTTTATGTTTGTATATTGGTCTATGATGCTCCTTATCCACTCATCTGACATTTTCTTTGTCATTGTAATTTTATTAAGTAACTTAACTGGCGAAGACACCCCTATATCACCTAGCCATTTTCGTACCTCAATGGTAATCCATAAGGTCCTAAAGCATTCTCGGTTTTCATCTTTCTTAAGACAAATTTCACCTCATTTTCAGTAGTTCAATGAAAGAAAGTAACATCTCTACTTCTCCTATTGGTGCTATTATCACTGTTGGCTACATCTTCTACACGTTGCTCATTTAGTATTTTCTCAAAGTATATTCTCCATCTATCTTTGATTTCTTCATCCTTGACTAGAGTACGCGAGTCTTCATCCTTTATGCATTTTACCTCGTTAAAATCTCTAGTTTTCCTATCCCCTGGTATTGCAAGTTTGCATATAGTCTTTTCCCTCACTTTTGTGTGTATCTAATTTATTATAGAAGTCATCAAATGATTTACCCTTAGCCTTTGTAACTGCTCTCTTTAGTTCCTTATTATCAACTTCGTATCGCTCTAAATTGTTTTGGTTTATGAATTTTGCTAAGTTTAATAAGCTTTTCTTTTTAGTCGGACTACTTTGTGGCATTCCTCATTCCACACAACGTTTTGCTATCTATATGCCTCTTGTCTTTGGACTCCCCTAATACCTCTTTTCCCACCTTTTTAATGCACTCGCACGTTTTATTCCACATCTCGTGGTCTCATCATCTTATATTATTTTCTCTAAAGAAACCTAGTTTCTCACCTTTTAGATCCCACCACTTAGTTTTTGAACTTTTAGTGTCTTTTCTATGCTATTTTTTAGTCTTGAGGGTGATAAGCAAGCACCATAATTCTATGTTGTGAAGTTAAACTCTCTTTCGAAATTACCTTACAGTCTTTTCAAGTTTATTCATTAATTCTACTTAAAAATAGTCTATTTGACTCTTATTTAATTCACTTTTTAACAAGTATTCGCTGTCACTAGGTCGTAAGCAAAAGCAAAATCTAATAAAATTAGTTGTCCATTATTTCTATCACTGAAATCATATCCTCGGTGCACCCCCATATATGCTACACAGTCTTCTCCCACATGACTATTAAAGTCTCCCACATATATGCTACACAGTCTTCTCCCACATGACTATTAAAGTCTCCCAATTTTTCGCTTCCAGATATCCCTCGAGGTTAATTCATCAAGTCCTCTCAAAATTGATCTTTAATATGTTGGTCTCGTCCTAGTTGCGGCACATAGGCATGAAGTACATTAATACATTTCTTCTCCTTTCCAAGTTCCATGATCGAAATAGGAATATGGGAAGTTTGGTGATAATTGTATTAATCCTTTTCTTTCTTCCTATTAGTCATTACACTTTCGCGCACAGCCATGAGCATGGTTACTATGTTACTGTGATTTTCATTCCAGATTACTCCCTTGCCGGGTGCTTGGCCTCAAAAGCCTGGTTCTGCCACTTTTCCATTCTTTGGGGTTCAGGTACTTGCCATAGAAAAATTTTTGAACACTGGTTTTGTGTTTGCCCTCATTATTGCTCTAACACTTGATGAATGTGTCCTCTAATATATTAATGCAGCCTGTCATAGTGGATGAGAAGGGTATTGAGATTGAAGGTGAGTGCAGTGGATATTTGTGTGTTAAGAATTCGTGGCCTGGTGCATTCAGGACTCTTTATGGGGATCATGAAAGATATGAAACGGCGTACTTCAGGGCATTTCCTGGTTACTATTTTAGTGGTGATGGCTGCAGCAGGTAATTAGCTGTTGAGTCGTAGAAATCTTTCTTGACAACTTTTTTTTTCCCTAGTACCTGACTTACTTTTGATGTCCTGGTATTTTCTGACGTGCTGCATGCTGAATAATTTTAGCTGTGACGTGAAATTTTGATATCAGGGACAAGGATGGATACCATTGGCTCACTGGAAGAGTTGATGATGTGATTAATGTCAGGTACCTTCTTAGGAAATGCACTACAATCGTCTTCTGCTATTCAGTCCTTAGCTAGGATCCATTATCCAGAGATGACCAATCGCTATCCTCCTGACTTATTCAGGCTTGGTATTGGTTGTATATAAGATATGACATCAGCATACCCACATTATTTCATTCATGATATCATGCTAAGTTTTGTTATTCTCTAAAATACCTTCATGCATAGATTATTCGCTCTCAGACACTAAACTTTTCTGGATTTGGACTGGTGCCAGTCCTAGGAACCCGTCCATTCATGTAGGAAAAAAATGGACGCATAACCTTGCAGGTTAACGTGCAAATGCGGGCAGTTCATTGGAAACATTTGCTTTTGAATGTGTATCCTCAACTCTGACTCTTATTTTATTGGTTCAATAACTCTTGCACTATTTACAGCGGACACCGCATTGGCACAGCAGAGGTTGAATCTGCTCTAGTTTCACATCCCCAATGTGCTGAAGCAGCTGTTGTTGGCGTTGAGCATGAGGTATTTGTATACTTTGTTGTCTGCATTCATGAGAGTTTTTTTAACACGTGCTTTGGGAAACTTGAACTTTAGTTGACTATCTATTTTGCTCTTAGGTTAAGGGGCAGGGCATATACGCATTTGTTACTTTGGTGGAAGGTGTTCCATACAGTGAAGAACTCCGTAAAAATCTCACGCTTCTAGTGAGGAAACAGGTTTGCTTAATTTCTTAAGGCCTGTCCTACTTTATACTTCTAAGAAGTCGGAGTCTTGAAACAGCCACTTACATGCAATTGTCTCCCTATATGGTTTCCCTAGATGAAAAGGTCTATAAGTAATCTCTTTAACTCTTTGGTGGTGTGTTGTATACCCAATTAGGTTGGCTCATAGCCAAGATGTTTATGCTGTTAGAAGTAACGGGAATAAAAGAGTTAGTGTTTGTATATCATTTATGTCAAGGGGACCTAGTGTAATATGTGTATATGAGTAGAAGTAGATGTTTGTGTGTAATGTTTTCATTAAGAGAAATACATAGAAAAGTTTCCCTCTTTCTTCCTCTTGAATCTACTTTCTCTCTCTAACCTAACTCTTGGGACAAATCTGACATGGTATCCGAGCCAAGGTTAGAGAGCTACCCATGAAAATCTGAGAGCACCATCACAACCAGCACTAAAAATCGAGCTAGGCATGAAAATTTCAGCCCCAACCGCCGTCGGCACGTGGGACACTTTCCGACGACCAAATTTTTACAGGTTGCTCGGTTTTTCCCTCTGATCATAGATATGTTGGTGGTGTGTTGATTGGATCTCATTTTTTGGCCTTTTTTGCTGCGGACAGATCTGGTATACGCCTTTTTTCGTCTCGTTTTTACTTCTGCCATTGAATTTCTGATTGGGTTATGTTTTATATGGAGTGTGCATAAGGATTATTAGGTGGGATCTTAGGGTTGCTTGGTTAGCTTTGAATTTATTTCTCTTTGACTCGAGAATTCCTTTGTTGATTGCTATTGGGTTTGAATTTCTTTGAGAGTGCTTCTACATTAAACCACCATGGCTGAAGAAATTAAAATCATCTCCGATGAGTCTAATAGAGGAGCTCACCTCAACTCAGCCCTCGTTATTAGCTCGGTGAAATTGGATGGCACAAACTATCTAGCTTGGTCGGAAGCTTGTTTGCTCTCTATTCAAGCCAATAGAATGCAGCGATTTATTAATGGAAGCTCGAAACTACCCGAGGAAATCGACCCGAAGTTTGATGATTGGATATCGGACAATGCAGTGGTCAAGACATGGCTCTATAACTTGATGGAACCTAATAGGAGTTATTTGTTTCTTAAGACCGCTCATGAGATTTGGAGTTCGGTAGAGGAAACGTACTCACATTTTGGAAATTGTTCCAAGATATATGAGATCACGTTGAAGCTCAAGCAAATAGTTCAGGATGGCAGGTCATTGGCCGAGTATTACTCTGATCTTACCGGCTTATGGACTGAGTTGGATCATTACCGTGTCTTTAGAGCGAAAAATCCAAGGGATGCTCAGGCTTATCAGAAGATAGTTGATGAGGATAGGGTGATTGATTTTCTCGGTAGCCTTGATAGTTATTACGATCCAATCAAGGCTGAGTTGACCGGTAGGGTTCCACTTCCTCATGTTAGAGTAGCACATTCTCGTATTTTGGGGGAGGAAACTCGACAACATGCTATGGGTTCTCATGTCTGCAGAGGCGGAGGCAGGGGGTCGGGAGGGTGCAGCCGACCTCCCCGCGGCGAAAATTCCTTCTTACGGTGGTGTAATTTCTGGCCAACAATCCCTCCCACATTTCTGAATTTTTCGGTGATTTAGGATTAAAACACGGAAAGAAACGAAAAAATGGGACCAATTAAATGCATTGTTTGTTTCCTTCACAAACAACATTGTTTGTTTTTTTCGCCGAGTTCCCTCCCTCATCAGATTTTTACAATTTTTCTTTTCTTCCCACACGAAACGGCGGTACGGCAATACGATTTTCAATCTCTATTCCTATTACTATTGTTGAATGAATAGTCATTATTAAGAAAATTATTTTCCAAACTCTCGATGCTTTTGCTTCCTTTTAATATTTTTTATGAACTCGACCCGTTTGTTTGATTGTTTGACCCGATTATTTTTTTCGGTGGTGCTGCTCCCGAACCCCCGTATGCTTTCGCTCCCCCCTCATGAACTTTCTGGCTCCGCGACTGATGGTCTGCCCTTATTGTTGCTTCTTCACCGGCAGCAGTCACATTCTCCTTTGTTGATAGGAGTCCACTTCAGTGTGACCATTGTCAGCGATCAAGGCACACCCGTGAGGGGTGCGTCCTTCTATATCCCCACCTTTGTGGGCGTGACCGCAGTCGTGGCTGAGGTCGTGAATCGGGGGGGGGGGAAATCATCAGCACAGAGCTCACTTCTGAGCTTTAGTGGAATCTCCTACATCTGGTACTGATCCTATGACATTATTGATCCCATCTCAGATGGCAGCTATCCACGATTTGTTATCTACTCCTTCCACTTCCACCTCTTCTCAGCCCTCTTCTCACTTTGCCCACTTAGGTATGACTTCCGCATTGACATCTATAGAGTCTTCTAGCTCCTGGATCATTGATTTCGGTGCTTCTGATCATATGACACATTCTTCTAGCTTTGTTTAGCTCATATAGATCTGATCAGGACACAGTTCGAGTTGACGATGGACCCCCTTCACCTATTTTTGGGAAGGGTTCTATTAGTTGTTCTCCGAAATTAATCTTGAACTCTGTATTGCATGTTCCATCATTTACCTCAAACCTTATATTTGTAAAGCGTCTTATCGTGTCTCTAAATTGTTCTGTGACGTTTTTCTCATCTCATTGTGTTTTTCGGGACATAGAGACCGAACAGACGATTGGTGGGGGTAAAGTTCACAAGGGATTGTATGTCTTGGAGAATGACTCTACATCTCCACCTTTAGCCTACCAAGTATCTACTAGCTCTACTTTAGAGTCTTTGCATTCTTGGCATAGACGTTTTGACCACCCCTCTTTTGGTGTTTTGGAACATCTATTTCCTACTTTAACTAAACAATGTCGTAGGTCTGATTTCCTTTGTGAACCATGTCAACTAG
Source organism: Lobelia cardinalis (assembly GCA_028566635.1). Lineage (NCBI taxonomy): Eukaryota > Viridiplantae > Streptophyta > Magnoliopsida > Asterales > Campanulaceae > Lobelia > Lobelia cardinalis. Next base: position 14,550,108 of record JAOWAN010000047.1, read on the forward strand.
CATAACATAAATGTTTCAGTTATCCTATTAGTAATCAAATGAGCATGACTTCATTTTTTGTTATTCATTATGATGTTTGGGGCCCATCTCGGGTTACTGGTCGTTCTGGTTATAGATGGTTTATCACTTTTTTCGATTGTCATACATGTCTCACTTGGATTTATTTGCTTCGACATAAAAATGAAGTGTTTGAATGCTTTAAATTATTTCATACTATGATTCATACACAATATCTGGGTATTGTCCACGTTTTACGTACTGACAATGGTACGGAATATACTGAGGGTGGTTTTGAGTCTTACTTGTCTTCCGATGGAATTGTTCACCAAACAACTTGTGTCAAAGCTTCCGAGCAAAATGGGGTAGCAGAGAGGAAAAATGGTCTTCTATTAGAAATTGCTAGGTCTCTCATGTTTATTATGCATGTTCCTAGTTTTCTATGGGGCGATGCAATTTTAAGTGCGTCCTATTTAATAAATCGTCTTCCCTTTACTGTTCTCCAATTTAAGACTCCAGCATCTTTTCTCCCGAGCACTTCAATGCACCCTCTACCATTTCGGGTGTTTGGATGTGTTTATTTTGTTTACAACTCTGCTCCTTTGCGTGGAAAATTAGATCCCCGCTCCCTTAAATGTGTCTTTATTGGATATTCTCCAACTCAAAAAGAGTACAAATGAAGTTAGTCCTTCCTCAGTTGCTCCTTCCTCTGATACAATCGGTAACCCTATTGATCTTGATCTTCCCAGAGCTATTAGAAAGGGTGCTAGAACATGCACTCAACATCCTATTTCTAAATTTGTTTCTTATCATTCTGTTTCCCCTTCCTATTGTGCCTTTGTTTTCACTTCATCGTCAGTTTTTATTCCATAGAGTTGGGAAGAGGCAATACTTAATCCAAAGTGGAAGAGTGCTATGATCGAAGAGATGAATCCTCTAAAGAAGAGTGGCACATGGGATCTCTTGACTCTCCCTTCGGGTAAGAAAACTGTTGGATGCAAGTGGGTATTCACGCTAAAGTATAAGCCATATGGGTTAGTGGAACGGTATAAGGCAAGACTTGTTGTCAAGCGATACACACAGACTTATGGGATTGACTATCAAGAGACCTTTGCTCCCATTGCAAAAATGAACTCGATTCGGATCCTAATTTCATGTACTGCAAATCTAGGATGGAATCTTCAGCAGTTGGATGTGAAGAATGCCTTCTTGCACGGCAACTTAGAGGAGGAGGTCTATATGGATGTTCCTCCTGGGTTCTCGTCTCACATCACAGTAGACAAAGTTTGTAAGCTCAAGAAAACTTTGTACGGGCTGAAACAATCTCCTCGAGCTTGGTTTGGAAGATTTCACTGTGCTATGATCAAGATCGGGTTTAAGCAGAGTAATTCTGATCATACCATGTTTGTCAAGAGACAAGGAGGAAATATAGCACTCTTGACTGTATATGTCGATGACATCATTGTGACAGGTGATGATGAGGAAGAGATCAGCTCAATCAAGCAGAGGTTGGCGACTGAGTTTGAAGTTAAGGACTTGGGTCCGTTACAGTACTTTGTTGGGATTGAGATAGCTAGATCATCTCGTGAGATCTTTCTCTCTCAACGAAAGTATGTTCCTGACCTCCTATCAGATACGGGAATGTTGGGATGCAAACTAGCGGACTCACCTTTTGAAGCTAATCATAAGCTTCTTGGAGGTGTAGGCACAGAGGTTGATAAGGAGAGGTACCAACGATTAGTTGGGAGACTTATATATCTTACACATACGAGACCTGACATTGCGTATGCTGCTGGTGTGGTCAGCCAATACATGCATGATCCGCGTGAGCCTCATATAGATGCAATTTATCGCATCTTGAGATACTTGAAGGCTACACCGAGAAAAGGTGTGTTATATGAACCTCACGGTTATCTTGATGTCCAAGGGTATTTTGATCTGATTGGGCTAGTTCGCTGGATGATAGTCAGTCCACTTTTGGACATTCGTTGGAGAAAACTTGGTAACTTGGCGCAGTAAGAAACAAGCCGTAGTTGCAAGATCCAGCGTTGAGGCAGAATATAGAGCTATGACTTTGAGTGTGAGCGAGCTTACGTGGACTCGTTCTGTTCTTGCAGAACTAGGATTTCCACCGACCGGACCTATGGAGTTGCTTTGTGATAACAAAGCAGCTATATGCATTGCCCATGATTCGGTTCAACATGATCAGACAAAGCATATCGAGATTGATCGGCACTTTATCAAGGAGAAGATTTCTAGTGGTTTTCTTTGTATTCCTCATGTAAAGACCGGCGATCAATTAGCCAATGTGTTATCTAAGAGTCTTAGTAGTAAGGTCTTTATTCCCATTATAAGCAAGTTAGCCATGATAGATATCTTTGTTCCAACTTGAGGAGGAGTGTTAGAAGTAATAGGAATAAAAAAGTTAATGTTTGTATATCATTTTTGTCAAGGGGGCTTAGTGTAATATGTGTATATGAGTAGAAGTAGAGGTTTGTGTGCAATGTTTTCATTAAGAGAAATACATAGAAAAGTTTCCCTCTCTTCCTCTCAGATCTACTTTCTCTCTCTAACCTAACTCTTGGGACAAATCTGACTTATGCTAATGCCGACGGTTTATTGGGCCACTAAGGGTATATGAAGCTCTCAGTTTATTCCGATGCTTTCGTTGTGAGATTGGGATATCACAATCTCCGAAGTGGCTCACTTGATAAGCTAAACCTGCCCCACTATATGAGCAATCCTGAAGGCTAATCTTACATTGTCTCGACTAGCGTTTTTGATATCCTCCTTCGTCATCCAGCCTAGGATTTGGAAGAGGGACAGAGACAGCAGTTCTGCCATATTTATGATGCTTTAGCATAGTTGGACTTAGAGCAGTACTAGAATATTTGATAGCAATTTTTTAGCTTTTGATGTTCTATGGCAGCATGTCGTTTTTCTGGCTTCTCTGTGCAAAGGTACCTGGACTCAGGAAAGCAATAGTAGCAAGAAAATATATTGGGATACTACAGAGCACAACTTCAGAAGGGTTCATTTACCTCCCTTGGAAAGCAACTTGGTTCTCCATCTATTGAATCTTTTACTGATCTTTAACTATAGCTCTACAAAGTGTCTTCTTAGCATTTTGCCCTCTAATAGGAGGCCAAGGTATATAAAAGGGAAATTTTGCGAGAACCTGACCACCTTGCTATAATATTTGGGTCCTCCTTAAACAATGAGGACTTCCTCAGTCCCTAAATGGGTGTCTTGTTTGGATTTTTTGGTCAATTTTACAAAATTTTGACCTAACTTTTTGAGAATTTGCTTGTTTTTGTGAAGTTATAAAACTGTTATTGATAGTTTACTTAATATATTAAGAAGAGTGAAAATTTTTGAATTTAAAACATATTAAGTCTATTAAATAATTGTTTTCCACAAGTAGGGCTTTCACGAGCTCGAGTCGGACCTCAAAAAGGTAGGCTTGGCTCGAAACATAATTGGATCACGAGACACTTGCGAGCCTTCGCAAGCTAAGGCATTAGAGGTCTTAAACAAGCCTCGGCGGGCCTTGCCAAGCCGTCACGAGCCTTGGCGAGTCTGGACCAACAAGCCGGTAACGGCGATTTGTTATTGTTCATGTGTTTCGTATTCTAGTATTATGTGTTTTCATGTTTTGTTTTGTGTTTGAAACTTTAAGTCAATGTAATTGAGCCTTTTGATTTATTATGTTGACTTGGGCGTATATGCCTAGTTTTTTATGTTATTATGTTCTCTGTTGTTGGATCTGGATATCCCGTATTGAAATTTAGATTTGTTAATGGCGAATCGAGTTGGGCGTTAACGAGTCGAGCCCTTAACGAGCCGGCTCGCGAGCTTTGCGAGTCGAGTCGAGTCAAGTCGGACTCGCAATATTAAACGGGTCTGAAAATTATGTTTAGCCCGACTTATGGAAGAATCACGAGTCGAGTCGAGTCGGACTCAAACTAGTATAGCTGGATCGAGCCCACGAGCTGGCCAGATTCGTTTACAACCCTAATCTTAATAGTATATTAGTTGACTTTTCATTAACCAAATAAGACACTCATTTAGTGACGGAGGGTGTAGAATAATAGAAACAACTTTTATTAACGTTGATCAACTATAATGAAGATCCTGCTTTTCTTTTGAGAAGACCAGCCAAAGCTATGATTTCTTTCCCTCATTTTTTTTATTTCATATTTTATTATTATTTCAGAAATAGTGCCGGAAACGGCTACAAAGTACTTAGAAAATAATGCCTATAGAGGCTACACCATTAATGCCTCTATTAAGGTTTGAACTCCTGACTTTTCCCTTGAAGAGTAACGATAATAGTGTCTCTAACGAGACTAGGATGCCGTTAGACCAAGTGGCATTTGGTTCTTTCCCTCATTGCATAATTTGTCATTGACAAAATGCAAGGTAGAAATGCCCCTACCCGCTTTGTAAGGAAAGATTGACCACACCTCCTCAGCAGTGAAGAAGAGGAGATGAGAAAGAGGATCCTCTTGTTTCACCCCTCTTGAATAAGGAAAAAGACCTTAAGGATCTCCATAAATTTTACTAGAATACCAAGCACTGCTCAACAATCTGTATGAAGTAACCGCATGTGGCGTTGAACTCCTTAGCTCTTATTGACTTGAGATTATAATCCCATTCCAGTCTGTTGTAAACGTTGGACATATCCAGCTTGACAACGACATTATCTCCCTGCAAACAATTCATGAGCCAAAACAATGTTTTCTTGCATACTCCTTCTGTTAAAGCCGGATTGTTAAAGAAATCAATCTAGAAGGTAGCTAACCTGGTTGTCAGAATCTTTGAGATGATTTTAGAAGCAAAGCTACATCACTAATAGTCTAATACACCTCAAATCAGTACAGAAAAAAGGGTGATCAACCTTTCGCAAAAGAACCAAAATGTGACTGCCAAACCCCAACGAAAATCCCTTCCCCCCCCCCCCTTCTAAAACAATTCTTCAATTGCAGTGATGACTTCCCCTGTGATAATTTCCCAGCAGCCTTGGAAAACTATCTCGAGTCCATCACTTCATGGAGAACTGGATGGATCTAAACCCTGAAAGGCATCCGAAACCTCTACTTCTGAAGGCAACTGAGATAGCAGCCTGTTAACTGCCTCTATAACTGATTAACTGAGCTTGGAAAACTGGTAAATAAGTTCTCAGATGTAAAAGGGTTACTAAAATAACCCACTGAATTCTCTCCAATAACCCTACTATCTGAACATCAACTACCATTTTGCAATTTCACTTGATGTTTCTATAGTGTTTATGATCTTTCAAAGTAGCATAGAAAAAAAAGCACTATTTCTATCTCCTTCTTCCGGCCACTTCACCCTGGATTCATTTCCTTGTATCAAGATTGGCTCAATTTAATATTCGGTCTTTGTCCTGAGGCATTGCGATTTGTATTTCAGATTGGAGCATTTGCAGCTCCAGACAAGATTCATTGGGCACCTGGACTGCCAAAGACAAGAAGTGGAAAGATAATGAGGAGGATTCTTAGGAAAATTGCTTCCAAACAGCTAGATGAGCTGGGGGATACAAGCACATTAGCAGATCCAAATGTGGTTGATCAGCTTATTTCACTTGCTGATTGCTAAATTATGAATTTTGTTGGAGAAGTCACCTGCGACCATGATCAGTTGGTTTAGTTCAAAATCCCCATCAATTCCTAGTTACTGAAAGAATAATGGAACAGTTGGCATTACATTTATTAAAGCATTCATGCATATTTTGGTTGTTGACACAAAAGCAGCCTGTTGTGAGTTTCATTCCTTAAGTTATGGTTTTTGTATTTCTCTGTGAAATTCTTCACCAACTTGAGTTACTGCAGTTCTTCAAGTGATATGATGCAGTTTATGCAAGTATGGATCTGAATGGTCACATACTTGATGAAAGCCAGATAATTGGCATTTTAATTACAAGATTTCAGGAGAACAATTGCATGAATATTGGTGGTCTAGGTGGTCATGACTAAATCGCCGGAGCTAACAGTCTTCACACAAGAACGCAGCCCATCCGAAACTTAACCTGATGACTCAGCTTGGGAGCTCATATATGGAATTTATTCTGTGCTTTCTCCCAAGTGAAAGGTACTTCTTGGACGCTTAGAAGCATGCATCCATTGCAATTTGATGTTGAATCCAGTTACAACCTGGTAATTCAGATGAAAACATACCAAACCATTTATACATGCTAGCTACTACTACTACCTAGGACCGGTCAGTGCCCAAAATTGATCCGATCCGCTTACACATGCACCCTCCGACTTCAAAATAATTCATCAAAAAACGGCGATAATCAATTCTACATCTCAAATGCACGAATTGGCCAGGTAACGTATTCTTTCATCTCTTAATTCTTCTCCTTTCTTCTTTTGTATTTTTCGGTTTTATTACTTTCCATTGTTTCTTTTTTTAAATGTTTAAAAACTTTGTTTCGATTTTGGTTAGAGTTTGAATTTTGATTAAGATTTTGATTTATATATTTGTTATAGTTTTTATTTTTATTTCAGTTTTCGATTTCCTGTTTCTTTTTGATTTTCAATTTTCAAATTTTAAAATTTGAAAATTAATTTTGGTTTATATTTAGATTTTGTTTTAATTGTTAAATCAAAATAAGCAGGAAATTTTTGAATCTGAGTCCTTAATTTCAAATAATGTTATAAACTTCTTTCATTTAGATGTTAGTAGATTAGTATAATATAATTAGTTAGGGACTTCTCTCTTTATATTTAATTTAATTTTGATTTCATTTTATTGTTCGATGGCTAATTATTAATAAATTATTATTATATTTTAATTCTTATGTATTTTAATCATGTGTTTGGTATCACTGTCATAAATTGGCAATTTTTTTTCTTTCTAAAATGCCCATACTTACACTTAATTTAATTATGTTACTCCGGTACTCAAATTATTTCCTAACTTAAAAGTCAATTATTTAAAGAGAGCGTCTATTTACAAAGAATACAAGTGTTAAGTTTAATACATAAATTTTACAACAAAAATAACATTTAGTAAAAAGTCTGTTATATCCTTTTAAATAAAAAATAAAAAATTTATTATTTTTAATTACTTAATAGAATACAAAAATATATAATAGTAATTGATTAATTTAATGAAGGCTGGTGTACAAAGTTGAAAAAAGATTCAAACTCATGGAGCATGATTCATTAGTGTTCATGTACTCTGAAAATTATTTTATACGCCTAGGTGTATAGAGAATTATACACCCCTATAGCAAGTGTATCTCACTCTCTCACTCTCTCACTCTCTTTCACTCTCACCTATTAATTTCAATTAATTCCTAAAATTAAGGGATTGACTTGAAATAAAAAATTTGGCATATTAACAACCATTCCATATAAGTAGGGAATTATTTTAGGAATTCTGGGTAATTATATATTCTATATAATCAATAATTCCATATAACTAGGAATATCATATAATCAGAAATTAATTAACGATGAAATAATCAAAACTGATTTATATTTTTATATTCATTGATTATGCTTGTTATGTTCATTGAGTATGTTTGTTGTGTTCTTCAATTAGGCTTGTTGTATTTATTGGTGAATCTGGTGAGATTCATTGATTTTATTTGTTGTTTATTGAAATATGCAGTGATGTTCATTGTTTAAGCTTGTAATGTTCTTTGATTGAACTTATGTTCATTAATAAAGCTATTTGTGTTCAAT
>JAOWAN010000047.1:14575931-14640692 GCA_028566635.1 Lobelia cardinalis
AAAAAACTCATCTACTCCATCTCATATTTTGAACAGTACCGTCTATCACCATCTATCACCATATTGGACTTGTGATCTACCCCTAACTCTCCTCTCTTAAGAAATATAAGCACCCTTCTACTCGGCTAGCCTTTTTTACACCTTTTCAATACCTGGATCGCATAACTTAGTCGCCCTAGGATTCCACCCAAAGGAAGTCCAAGATAGGAAAAAGGGTTGGGATGATTAGCAAATGAATTCGAAGATGGGGGTTCAACATTTATGCCTAAAAGCCATACTTGGTTAAATTGATTTTACGGCTAAAGATTTGAAGAACAGTAAGGGCATTTGCTAATCTACCACGATTCTTGGACATACATAGCATAGTATCATCAACATATTGAAGATGAGAGACCTTTGTGCCGTAATACCCACAACCCTCTACAACACCCTCATCTCCCTCCTTATTAGCAACCTACTTAGAATATCCACAACCGACGTAAAAAAAAAGGGGAAATTGGATCCCCTTGGCGAAGTCCTCTTGAGGCGCGAAACCACTCCTTAGATCCGCTTGGCGAAGTCCTCTTGAGGCACGGAACCACTCCTTAGGCTCCCATTAACCATAATAGAGAACGAGGAAGATGAAAGACACCCTTTGATCCATTTACACCATGTAGATCCTAAACCTTTCCTTTCCAAAACTAGATCAAGCAAACGCCAATTTACACTATCATACGCCTTCTCAAAATCCAATTGAAGGATTAACACTTTCCTACCTCTTCTCTGAAGATTGTCTACAATCTCATTAGCCACCAAAAACGCATCAATCAATTGACCACTCTTAACAAAACCACATTGAGCTTTAGAGATGGTATCACCCGATACATCTTTATGTTTGCGAGAGAGCACATTTATTTTAATTTTGACAAGGCTAATAGGTCGAAAATCCTTAATTTGTAGAGACCTCTCCTTCTTAGGTATAGGAGTTATGAATGTGGAATTGAACAGAACTCCATTAGCATAGAACTCAGACATCAGTCTCAAAATGTCACTTCTTGACGATGTCCCGACAAGAGTGGAAGAAGGTTAGAGTAAACCCACCTAGACCGGTGCCTTGGCTAACTCTGAAATGGCTTAGCTAATCTCACCCTCCTCGAACGGTATCTCCAACTACTATGCCTTCTCCCGTGAAAGGCACTCCGGTCCGGCCCCTCAATCATTAACCTACTACCATTATCATCTGAATATAAATTCTTATAAAATTTAGAAATCTCATTTGTAATAATCCCCACATCTCTAACAATAGCGCCTTCATCCCTCTCAATCTCCTTAATGTACCCACGTTTACGCTTTCCTGCACCGCCCTATGAAATAACTTGGAGTTGCAATCCCCTTCCTTAACCCTTTTAACTCTAGCCTTTTGACGCCAACTTACTTCTTCTTTGAACAAAATATCATCAATCTGCCTAGATCGTCTAATCAACTCCTCATGCGACAAACACCTAGTCTCTTGAACCGTATCAAACTCCTCAACTTCCCTCATAAGCTCACTGTACCTCACCCTAATATCCCCCAACACTTTCTTATTCGACACCTTTAACTTCTCCTTTAAGAATCTCATCTTACGCATCAAAATGAAACCTCCCTACCCCTTGACCATGCACTCCTCCCACCGGTTACTCACTTATTCTTTAAAACCAGGATGAGATCACATGTTCTCAAAGCGAAAAGGGTGGGACCCCACCAAAGATGAGATGACTCGAGCAAAATCGAAAAGTGTTCCGACACAATTCTAGGGAGAACTGATTGGACCAAATCAGGGAAAGTCTCTCACGAGTTATTGACGAGAAAGCTATCATTCCTAGTTGCACAATTCCTCTCCCCAGACACGGACCAGGTGAAGGTGGCACTAGAAAGAGGTAAATCTCGTAAACCATGCTCTTGAATTAATTCATCAAAGCATCTCATGGTAGTGGTAAATCTAGAACCCCCCCCCCCCCCATCTTTTCACTATCTTTGACAAATGTGTCTTTTCATTGTTTTGATTCTCCAGTGTGGGATTAGAGGGTTTAGGGTTGTATTCTTGCGTCTTCTTTCTTTGCCAATTGATTTAAGTCGCCCCTCATTAATCATTAACTTACCACCAATTGTAGGCGTGCACCGTGAAAACACACGTCTTGAATCTCATGATCAATTATTTCTATGACGTGGGTGCTCAATGTCCATGGAAAAACTTATTCAACATGGTTGGAGAGGATGATGTTTGCTCAAGATTAGGCTATTTAACGAGTGTAGTAATTTGAATTCGACTCTAAAACTTGTTAAGGAATTTGAGTCAAATTGAATCAGGTTTTCGTACTAGATTGCTAATTCAGTCGAGTTCGAGTTAACTCGTCGAATATTCAAAAACTCGATAATAATTTGGTAAGAGGGTACTTCTTATTTTTTATTTTTCATAACTCGATAACTCGAACTCGATGGGACTCATTAGTATATTCAAATTTAATTTGTTGATTATGCAATAACTAGAAGTTACTCAATAATAACTTGAAATTAAAGATATTCGATTAATACTTGAACTCGACAATATCCATTCAAATCGAGTTCGATAACAAGTATGATATTCGTCAAAAACTCGAACTCGAGCTCAAAAAAAGAATTCAAGTTCGAAAGTCCAAACTGGACTTATTTTGACTCGATTACAGCCCTGCTCAAGATCCTCTATTCGTCCTTTATTCATATGCGACTAGATGTAAGTTACAACTGTTGTGGGTTAACTCAAGATCCTTCTTGTCTTCAAACCTTCGCTTAGTGGTGCATATGGTTTCCCTTCGAGGTATCCCCATCTTTGAGTTGTAAATGGATTCAACTGCTTTATTTTCTTTCTTAGACTTTCCTTTCTTTTTAGCTTTATGTATCTATATATTTTTTTTCCCTTTGCTTGAAGGTGTTAGGAGGTTTCACTAATATTTGGGTATGCATGTAATTTTTGTGTTCATTCATGCTCTCACACATGCATATTGCCCTACCATTATAGGTCACGGCTTAGCAACTCTCCTCTTCCTATCCCTTTCTTCTCTTCTCAAACAACATGGTATCAGCCTTCGGTTTATCCATAACCCCTTCTCACTCAGATACAGTGAAAGAGACATGCTATTCATGGCAAGCTCCTAGTGTGTGCTCAGAGGCATGGAGTGTAGGAACGAGCTTAAAGGCTTTGGTGAGCCAGGAACTGTTTGATGTGCTCTTTGTCTAATGTCCATGATGGCGTTCCTCAAGAGAGTTTAGAGGTTTTGATAGAAGGAAATTTGACATGTGTTTGCATTGTCCTGTATCTTCGGGCTGCTTGGAGGAAAAAAAAAACATTCAGAATTGTTGATATCATGATACTTATGGCTTCGTTTGGATAACATGAAAGTCGTGTGAAATGATTCTTTGAAAAAATAAAGTGAAGTGAAGTAAATGAAAATGATTGGAAAAATTGTTTTCATGCACACATTTAGCTAACAAGAAAATTGTTGGAGAATTTGGGTTAAATATTGCACACAATGCTAAATCTTGGTATAAATGCAGGATGCCATTAGCGGGAAAGTGCTTCTTTAGGAAATATTCGTTGCAGTTACAAGTTTTTCTGATGTTATCAAACGCGCTTTTCATAGATGGAAAATGCTAAAACTGCGTTCTTCCTTTCCTTTTTTTTTTCCGTTGGCATCTATCACAAATCACAGTGTCTTCTTTGGCAAGTTAAGTTCCAAGTTTTTTTCTCTACGGTTTTTGGTGGGAAGAATTCATGGTTTGCTTCAGCAATCTTGCAAGGATTGGAGAGATCTGCTTCATTTGCTCTCTTTTAATATTTGCTGCTTGTTTGATGTTTACTTTTCTCGATCACTTTGGATAGGTGAAGTCTCATGCACCTTTTTTGTGATTGTCATTCTCTCCCATTAAAAGAATTCCTTTCTAAAGCTTCTTTTTGAAAAAAAAGTATCTTTTAGGACACAAGCATGATTTATTATCGTTGTGTTCTGTTGTTTTACAGGTTCAGAATGAAGGGTATTATTTGCAATTGGGAGCAAAAGATGCTCTTCTAAATGGTCTTCTGGTGGCCGCTAAAAGATTTAGTTTGGGTCCGCCTCAGGTGTTAAATTTTCCCATGCTGAAAGGATTTGATCTTTTTACTATACTTGGGGGGTGTCCTCCTCCATTCCGCCCATTAAGGAAAAAAAAAACAATGTGTTTATCACATTCGCAGGTTACCACAATTTGGTATTTGAATAAGCAAAAATTCCCTACAGGGTTGATAAAAGGTTAACTTTGTTGAAGGAATCACTATACTGACCGTTAATAAGCATATTAGAATAGGGGGAAAAAGCACATTCGCCTTCTTATCTTTCCCTAGATCCCACTTAGGCCCTATGACTTTCATCGTTGCATTTTTTCATATCATCTTCTACCCGATACCGTTCTTACCCTGCCATCCATATTATTGATGATTTCCATCCAAAAATGCCCATGTGAGCATCATCAAATCACTTTTGAAGTGTACTACATGCATTTTGATTCTAGGGACAACCTCCCTCATGCTCCTCGAGTGATAACAATTAAACAGGAAAGAAGAACTAACTTGTTTTTATGAAAATTATAAATTATTAAAACAAAAATCACTCACAAAAGCTTCAAAACATTTCCTTAAAAAATTATTACATATCCTTTTAGTTTCACTCTTTTTAAAATTCATATTGATTTCACGTTTTTTTTTTCCTGCTCTTCTATTTTTAATTCATTTTACTTTTATACTAATTTATTTTTTCTTTCTAAAAAAGAAAATGGAAAAAATGAAGAATGTAATTTTGTAGCAACCACCCTCACCCCCCCCCCATCCATCATCACATTTAACCCAACCCAATACCCTGTTACCTCCCTCATATTTAAACCAACCCAACACCCCCATTGCCTCCCTCACATTTGACCCAACCCAACACCCCAACACATTCATTCTCTCTCTCACACCCACCATCACCACCATCTTCCCCAAAGCCTTCCTCTCTCCCTTCTCAATTAACTCAATCAATGACCCCCACCACTTTCTTCTCCAACCTCTCACTGTCTCACACAAACCGTAATACCACCCACTATCCATATTCCATCACTTTCCTCTTCCTTAGTTAAACCAACCCCTTAGCCCATCCACCGATCCACCCACCCAACCCTCTTCCTCCCTCTTATAGTCTCACATGCCACAATCACCACCCTTCCCCTGTCCTCTCTCTCAAAATGACCAGCCACTCCCCTTCTTGAAGCATCATGAAGACGATGACTACGCCGGTCGGCCAGCTGTAGATGCGATGAAGTCGTCCATAGTATTCCATTTAACAAGTTAAGGGAACTTCTCTCTCTAGAATTTGGTTTATTTTCTTCTATAGAAATAGAAATAGAAGTGATGGCTTCTTCTCATTGAGCGGAAACGAGAGGGTTATGGAGTGGAGGAACGTTGATGTGGCAGGGCGGAGGAACGATGACGATGCAGAGAGGAACGTTGATGTGGCAGGGCGGAGGAACGATGACGATGCAGAGAGGGGGTGGTGGGGGTCGGTTGACGGGGTTAGAGAAGTTTCTGGCCTAAAGTTTTTATTTTTATAATAGTAATTATTAAAATCATATTTTAAGTGCGGGTCTTAGCCTAAATAGCTAAGTACCTTTTACCCTTGAAAAAGTGATCATGTGGTGCTCACATGGGTATTTCTGAATGGAAATCGTCAATAAAATGGAGGTAGTAGGGTAAGAATATGACCAAATGGAAGATGATAGGGGAAAGGTGCAACATTGAAAGTTATAGGGCTTAAGTGGAAGCTGGGAAAACCGGAAAAGATAAGAGGGCAAAAATGTTTTTCCCACTAGAATAGGGGTAAAAGTTACATTTCATGTTATTTGTTAGTCAAAAGATTGGCATTTGGCGCATTTAGCCAACATTCTGTTAGTTTGAATGGAATTTATAAGTGAAACACCTCCATGTCAAACCCATGGGGTTATATACTTATTTGTGTACCAGGTGGGGGTTAAATTACACGTTCTTCTTTTTTATTTAATTGAATTTCTCTTTATGTAATTTACTGTTTTGCAATTAATCTTTTTTATGCATCAAGTGCTTACTTGATAAGGGAATGTATTGACTTTTTTTTTCCCCCCTTCCTGAGTAGCTCCTAACGCAAATCTGTCTTGCTCTCTCAACTCTTATACTGCATGCTGTGGGGGATAGCAACCCAATTGAGAAACTCTTTTACAGTCTTCAAAATCTGCAAAGCCAGGACGATGGCAATAATGCTGTATTGGAGATGCTCACCGTTTTGCCAGAAGTTGTTGAAGATCAAAATACCGACTTCAATAAAAGTTCAGCTCAAAGATGCGAACATGGCCTAGAGGTGTAGAAAAAAATTACGTACATGCACATTTACTTAATTGTTACTTTGACCTGATTTATTTACTTTTCATGGACTAATATAGTGTTCTTTTCTGCAGCTTCTCTCACACACTCCTACGGTTCTTGAATTTCTATTGCAGCAATCTAAGAAAAATTATGATGGTGTCATTCAAGTACATGAGAGGAACAGAAAGATATTGCGTTGCTTGCTAAGTTGGGTAAGATTGTTTCAAGTAATTCTGATGGTTTCTTATCTCGTTATTCAGTTCATGAACCTTGTTTTATTAAGGTCAGAAAATTGGCTAGTTTTAGCAAATGTATTCCCTGGCCAACTATTGGTTTGTTCTGCCATACCTGTACCATAGATCATGCGATTGACGTAATCATGCTCATCTGAGTTAGGTTCGAGCTGGATGCTTCTCAGAGATTCCATCTGACTTAATGCCAACACATCCTCTTCTAGATTTTGTGTTCAGCTCTTTGCAGGTGATACTTCCTTGCTATGACCTTTTTTGGTCAGCTAGAGTTTCTTTTAACATTTAAATTAGCTCTTTTTTACTGATTGTAGGTTTTTCCCTCATTTGATCTCGCAATTGACGTTCTTATTGAGCTTGTTAGTCAACATGAGGTACGTAGATTGCATAGAGCATAAATACTGTGAATTGCTATGTGCTCTTTCTATTCAGCTTCTAAGACTGTCGAGTTTGGATATTCTTGAAGTTAGTTTGGATCCCTTTATGGAAGCTGCAGGACAGAATAGCTCTTTGGACTGACAGAGCCAAGATGACAACCCTTATTTTTGAGTGGTTGATTTGTTCTCAAGAAAGCTGAATATTTGTTGACCTTCTTAATTCTTCTGTATTTTGGCGCTAAGTTGGCTGTAGAAGTCCAAAACTCGTACAAGCAGTTATTGTTGCGGTTTTGTTGTACAGATCATAGTACTTCTTCACCCTCGTAGCAATCCATTTGTTTAAGACAATGAGTTAAAACTTATAAACTAAATAACCAAAAGAGGATGATCAAAGGTTTACCATTACGATTCACATGCTGAGTAGAGTTTAATAATTTTTCAATTTTGTGACATTTCCTCCTCTCCCAAGAAGGAAATTAAAGGGTTGCTGGTCATATCTGTAGTGGTGTGGGTTTTATGGCTATGACTTGATTCCAATGCACGTTTTCATTTATTTGTCACTTATGCCCTCCAAAAAGATAAAAAGAGAGAGAGAGGGGGGGGGGGTTGAGAATATAAATGAAGAGGTGGGTGAATGGTGATTATTTTTTTTTTCTTCGATTAGAAGATGTTGAATTTAGTATCAAGGAATAACACTAATTTGTTGAGAGAGAACCAAGAGAGAGAAATTGAGTCACAATACTCTCTTATCCATTTCAATTCATTTACAAGGTTGATATACTATCACACACATATACAATTCTCACCTCAAACTCACTATAATACCAGAAAGGTCCCTACAATTCATAACACTCCCCTTCAAGCTGGAGCATATATATTTATTATGCTCAGCTTGTTACAAATATAATCTACCCTTATTCTAGTCAGACTCTTATCAGCTAATTGTTCTCCGGTACGAACATATGAAGTGGAAATAAGTTCATGCTGAATCTTCTCACGTAAAAAGTCGCAATCGATCTCTCTATGAATTTACACTATATCTATTTGAGAACCCAATGTCTCAAATTCACATAAAATGTAGGATTTTACACTATATGGCTATATGAGCGCCCAACTGCCACGCTTATGCAATGTAATCTCGGCTTCAGATGCAATTCAATGAAGAGTCCATCTTACAAAAATACCATCACTATATTGGAACCATTAGCATTAAGACCTAGACAGTCCATATTGACTCCAAGGAAACCACAACTAATCGGTTGATCACAAGATCAAGGATGGACTCGAAATCCACAATTAAGTCAAAAGTGTTATTAACAACTCATAGTACCCTCAAAACTGAGCAAAGTGATAAGGACATCCTTATAAGCCCGGTACCCTCATAAAGGAGCAAAATGATCATCCACCTATTATTATTATTATTAATTTTTTTTTTTTGGATAAAAGGAGAAATTTTATTAGAGAATAGATAAATAATGGTGAAACAAACATTGCAGACCAGGAATCCGCCTAAAAAGTTACAAAACTGTGCAAAAAAACAAACAAAATCCAGACTCAACAAAACTAATGCACCCTAATTCCTAACTAGATCAGCTAAGATACATCTCGAAAAGCCCCAAAGCTCCACACCCGTAGGGAAGCCGGAAAGGAAATCCTCTCCCACATTAGAGGAAATTCAGAAACTGTAATTAAACACAAAAAAAGATAGAATATAAATTCCCTCTTCCTTTTTCAAGAAGACAACCCTCCAGCAACTTTTTTTTTTTTTGCCTTAAGTCGTTTTTCTGTCTTGGAATTGTTTTCTCAATATATATTTGGTAAATCTGAAAGTCTTTTGTGTGCGCCCATCATACGTACCCTGCATTTCAAGGTTAGATTGGCTCTCTGAGTTTCTTGTTCCTTTCAACAGGGGTTGCCACAGGCTCTGGTTACCAGAGTAGGATATCTTAAAGAAGTACTTCTACTTCCAGCTCTTGAGAATAGAGATGAGAAAATAATTGCTGGCCTTGCATGTTTGATCTCAGAGATTGGTCAGGCTGTAAGTGACAATTTTAAACATATTTGCATCTTCCTTTTCTTGCTTTAGTTGTCTTTCGTTTTCTGTTGTACACTGGTTTCTATTCGGTGGATAATTGGTATTTAGAAAATCTTTAATACAATGAGAGCTTTTGTTTTTCTGACCTCCAACTTGCTAATGCTTACTTATTATTTATACTCTAGGCTCCATCTTTGATTCTGGAAGCAAGTTCTGAAGCACTTGTGCTGGTGGATGCACTTTTGAGGTCAGTTTCAAATCGTAACACTACTTATGATGGACTCTTATTTGAGAAGATTATACATGATTGGTGCATGATGCTTGACATGGTCATTTTATGCACCTTGACTTTTCAGATGTCTAGTCTTTTATGGAATTGTTAATCACCGGAAATATTTGAGTTATGTAATCTAATACCTTTACTTGCACTTGACTCAGAAAGCTGTTGTGCTCTTAATCCAAATGCCACTATTCTGATATTTTTCCCGATTTGAAGTATTAATATACTGATTTCATAAATTTGCATGAAGTGATAGGTGGCCATGCACCAAAATAGGTTGGAGTATATATCATTGGATGATTTCCTATCTTGAGTCTGTGTGTTTGAACCTGTATCATTGGATGATTTCCTTGTATCGTATTAGTTTTGGAGTTCATCATCATTGAGAGGCTACATCTCTACCTACTATCACACATATAAATACTCAGCGTCCTATTATTCCCGACCCTGTTCCAAATTTAGGAATTAGGAGAGCAAGGCTCTTCAACAGATGCATAAGTAGATTCTCTTCCAACACCGCCTTCTATATCATCACATTCTAATCTAGATCTCCCCATAACATTTAGAGAAGGTGAATGTATTTGTACTCATCCTGTTGCATCTTATGTCTCTTATGGTCATTTATCCAGTTCTTCTCGTTCCTTCATTGCCTCCCTTGTTTCTGTTGTTACTCCTAAATATATAATAGTGGTTGGAAGTTTGCTATGGAAGAGGAAATGAAGGTTCTTGAGATTAATGGGATTTTGGACTTAGTTACACTTCCCGAAGGTAAGAATGCCATTGGTTGTAATTGGGTGTACATAGATAAAATAAATCTCAATGGAACAGTAGCTCCGCTGGAAGCTCGACTCATAGCTAAGGAGTATGTTCAGATGTGATATAGATTATACTGATACTTTTTCCCCGTTGCTAAAAAGACATCAGTTCGTCTCATTATATCTTTAGCTGCATCAAAACATTGGCCATTGTATCACTTGAATGTGAAGAATGCTTTTCTTCAAGGTGATTTACAGGAGGAGGTTGATAAGGAGCAGAGTATGGAGATAAAGTCCGTAGGTTGAGGAAGTCTTTGTATGGTTTGAAGGAGTCTCCTCGTGCCTGGTTCGAGAAATTTCAAGCACTGGTTATAGTTTGGGCTGCAGAGAAGCGCATATGACTATGCAGAGTTCTTAAGACATGCTAATAGTGGGTGCATATTTTTGATTTGGTATGTTGATGATATTGTGATTATCGGTTGTGATTCAGAGGGCATTGATGCACTCAATTCATTTCTTCAAGGAAAGTTTCAAACAAGAGACTTCTGCTTTTGAAGTATTTTCTTGGGATCGAAGTGACTCGGTCCCAAGAAGTGACACGGTCCCAAGGGGAGTATGGAGATAAAGTCCATAGGTTTAGGAAGTCTTTGTATGGTTTGAAGGAGTCTCCTCGTGCCTGGTTCGAGCAATTTCAAGCACTGATGTTATAGTTTGGGCTGCAGAGAAGTGCATATGACTATACAGAGTTCTTTAGACATGCTAGTAGTGGGTGTATAATTTTGATTTGGTATGTTGATGATTTTGTGATTATCGGTAGTGATTCAGAGGGTATTGATGCACTCAACTCATTTCTTCAAGGAAAGTTTCAAACAAGAGACTTCTGCTTTTGAGGTATTTTCTTGGGATCGAAGTGACTCGGTCCAAGAAAGGGATATCTTTATGACAAAGAAAGTATGTTCTCGGCTTACTTGAAGAAGCTGGGTTACTTGGAGGGCAGAACCATGTGATGGTCTTAGTTTAGACATCTTCGGCAGGGTTGTAATACGACCAAGTTTTATGCATCATTCTTATAAATTATAAACCACTAGCGAGAATTATTTGAAAATTTTCTTATTAGGGAATTATCGCGTACATGCAAGTGGTTTAAATAATGTGCACTCTCTGGACATTGTACACTAACATCCTCGAGCAGAAACACCTATAACCTGTCGACTTTCCTGGCAGCTGTGTAGCATTTCCAAGTGAAGACTGGGAGATCGCAGACTCAACTTTGCAGTTTTGGTAACCCTTCTTTACATTCTTGGTTCTTTTTCCATTTTGTTCACATTGTGAATTCTGCACTTAGCAGAGATTGGATGTTAGTGAGGTATAATTGTCCAACAAATTCTATTCAAACTTTAAACAGTGAAATGTAGATATCATTAAGCTGCATTTTGAAATGTTGAAATTATGATTTGGTTGTTTAGCTGCAATGTATTTCTGTTTGTTGAGGTCTTGTTACTGATTTACATGCATAGTTTTTTGGGAATTGAGGCTTATACTTGAGAATATATTTTCTGAATAACTTTTTGAAACATGTTCACACATGCATACTTGTTATAATCAGCCCAAAAACCTACCGAAAGGATTATTTTGTACATATCTGGGTAATTCAGGTGTTTAGGGTATATGATTGTTCAACACAATTCTCTAATAGAGACTAACGAATTAATGTATGAGCTGCATTATCACATTCTCCGTAGATCTTGGTCCTGATTCATGTTGAGAAATTTGGGAACAAAGGATTGGAACATTTTGACTGCATTATGCACTGCTTTTACTTGTCCTGAAGATGGTTTCACATTTTCCCTAAGGCCAAGCTAAAGTGGAGTCTGAAAATTAGATCTCTATATTTTGTTTTAGGGCCCCGTTTAGAGCCTCAGGGGAATCTTTTGAGGTCAGTCGTTGGGCTTTAAAAATTGAGTTTTTTATAAGTTATTTTATATAATAATGTGATTATAAAGTTGATTTTTATAAGTCAAATTTTAAATGATAATTAAAAATTATGTATAGTCATTATTATTGTTTTTACGAATACTTTGACCAAAAATTATAAAAATATATGAATATGTCAAAATATTATCCTATTCTCAATTACAGTCCACTAGATTGTTTTTTTTAATATCAATCTCAACCTAATTACACTAAGCTCATTTAAAATCAAGCCCTATAAGTTACAATTTTAGTGATATATATTTTTTTTGAAGGAAGTGAATTATATTTATATTAATAATATGAACTAACAAAAATATAATAATGTAATAATAGAGTAATAAGTAAAAATTATTTCTGAAATAAGAAGAATATCTCACTTTCATAATTAATACTAATTACAAATATTTAAGAATTAAGAATAGTTATGTAAATTAATATTCATAATTAATAAAATAATTATTAACTTACATTAAGTTATAAAAAATTAATAATAAAAAAAATTAATAATAAATATTTTTAAGTAATTATTTAACAAATATAATTGATATAAATAATTGTATATAGGAGTATTAATTATTTTGATTATAATTCGTAATGTAAATTTTAATCATAGATATAATTCATAATTGATAATATTAATATTAATGAAAATATAATTATAATTAATATTACTCAATACAAATTTATGATAAAAATAAAAATAATATTATAATATTACAATTAATAATAAACTAATTATTTTTTATTAATATAATAAAAATATTTTATTATAATATTATTCATATTTTATTATAATAATATTTCAAAATGTAATAATTTTTTAGTTAAATTCTTGGCTTATTGTTTCATGGGGTCCATTTAATGGGGCTTCAAACTTAGCTCTAAATTTAAGGCAAGATTTAGAGCCTGGGGCTCTAAAACCTAAATTTAGAGACTTTCACATTTAACCGTTGTGAACTGTTTTAGGAGAAAAGTCTCTAACTTTAGAGCTCTTAGATGATTTAGAGCGTCCATTGCCCTAAGAACTGTTTTGAAGTGTGCATACACATTCATAATATTGTTTGGTTTTTAAGAATATATAAAACTGCAAACTTATATAAAAGTATTCTTGTGCCAGCCTATTGTTGCCGAGGGCGTGGCGTGGCCGTTTGTGAGGAAACGTGCACGCCAGCTGACCGGCATGGCCACGCTAAGGTGCATGTGCATGCCGGCATGTCACGGGTCACGGTCGGCCGTTGGGCACCCCGTGACACTATGGTATTTTTTGACAAACATCTTTCAAACACATTCCCTTCTTCTGTATGAGCTTATGGGTTTTGGCAAATGACAGTGAGTACTCACGAACATGAATTAAAAGACAACAATAATATCTAGTTGGACTGCTGGTCCATATTTTATGTCTTTCTCCTTTTTATCCAATTTTTTGTAGCAAAAATACCAACTTCATCCCTTGTTCTATAGCAATATATATATATATATATATATATATATTTTTTAATAATCATCCCTAGAATTTTCTTCAAAACAATCATCATTGCATCTAATTTTGGGGCACTCATCTTTCCCTAAAGTATGCCAATTTTTTAAGTAGAAGTTGCTCACTTTTTTTTCCTTCCCAAATTGACCTCAATTTTGCTGAACAAGAAAATTAGTAGCCTTAATCTAGTCATCTTTTTGCACGTGATCAAGTTTGGGTTAATACTTTAAAGCCATAATTATTTATCTTTAAGAAGATGCTAATAAAATATATCAAAATTCTTCTTAATGAAATGGAGCTCATAAGTCGACATGGAACATTTTTTTAAAAAGGGATGAGTATACATTGTAGTACTAATGTCTCGGTGTAGTTAAAAAGGCATGAAAAATGCATATACAAGATAAGACGATACAATCAAGCCAATTATATTGCAAAATGCTCCACTAAAAACATCTATTAATTTTTCTATATTCTTTTCTTAAATTAAAATATAAATTTACAATATTTGATAATACTCCAACTAGAAAGTAAACCTATAAAAGTAGGGAAAGAGAAGAAAAAAGAAGCCTAAATTAATTTAGTCACAAATACATAATGATGACAAGTATACCCGATCTACTATTTTAACCCTTCACCCAGCCTCAGTTAACCCAATAACTGTAATGGCTTCATCTCCCCCGCCATGTTACATGCCTCTGGTTCCGGATGATTTCACGATTGCTTTTTTCCAAAAATGTTGGTATCTTATTCAAGCTGACTTGACGAAGGTGCTTAAGGAATTCATTGATGATGGTCGCATTTGTCAGAGTATGAATGCGACATTTGCTGCCTTGATTGCAAAGGAGGATAGATCGCGTAGGGTGAGGGATTTCCGACCCGTCAGTTTGGTCACTATTGTCTATAAAATCAAAACTAAAGTTTGTCTAAGAGGCTTGGTGTGGTTTTTGGGGAGATCATTTCTAGTGCCCAATTTCTCTCTCTCTCTTTAAAGTTCCTGTCAAGATTGCTAGCATCGTTGTTTGCTTTGGGCTGGGGTGGGTGAAGAGTTAGAGTCATCTCGTGGCTTGGGATAAGCTGTGTAAGCCGAAGGAGGATGGAGGGTTGGGCTTAGGAAATCTGTTCTCTAGGAACACTTTCCTTGTGTGTAAGTTGCTTTGGCGGTTCCCTTGGGAACCACCCTCCTTATGGCACAAGGTTATAAGAAGAAAATTTGGCATGCAGGATAATGGCTGGGATGCTGGCATCGGAGCCTCCACAATGTATGCTAGTCCTTGGAAATTTCATACATTTGTGCTTTCACTTCTTTGAGCTACGTACTCGATATCTTGGTGGGGATGGTGCTCTTATTCGTTTATATGAGGATAATTGGATTGGGGTGAGTCCTCTACTCAAACTTTGTCCTCGGTTAAGTAGGATTCTCGGCCAAATGTGTGGGAGCACTTCTTGGAATTTCCATTTTTTTCGACATCTAAATGATACAAGATCTGATGAATTAGTCAATCTTTTAAATCTTCTTGCGGGTTACATTCATATTGATAGGCCTCAGAAGAGGTCTTGGGTTCTTGACTCTTTTGGGGTTTTACCTCCTGAAGTTTCATGAAAGTGCTTGTTCGTTCTCGTGTCCCTATGCTCTTTTCCTTCACATGGAAAGCTAAAGTGTCGCTAAAATTTAAGGCATTTGTTTGGTCTCTTGTACTCGGCTGCTGAACACATGATCTTCGACAAAGGCAGCAGCCTGGTGCAGTCTTGTCCCTGAACATGTGTTTATGTGCTTTGGTCATAGTGAATCTCACAATCATCTCTTTCTACGTTGTCCTATAGCTTGGAGATAATGTTCGAGGTGTTCGGAATTCTGAATGAGAGTTGGGTTGCCCACGGTCTATTGAAGATTTTCACTGTTTGTCGTTTATATGTTGTGGCAGAGGTAAAGCTGCAACCTGCGTGTGGAAGTGTGCTGTGTTTACTACGCTATGGTGCATTTGGATATAGAGGAATGCAAAAGATTTTCGTATCGGGTCTTATCCTTTTCCTTAAGGGTAGGATCCAGTACCTCATTTCCTTGTGGGCATCGGCACTTGGTGCTTTTAGTGGGGTGGCAATTACGGACTTGTGTAGAGATCGGGATGATGTGCTTCATTAGGGGTAGTTTGTTTTCTTTTCTTTTTGGTACTATGTAGTTTTGTTTTCCTTCTTCATGGAGGCCAAATTGTCCTCGACCCTTTGCATATTCTTTTCTTGATTCTCTTAAGTCTTCTTTTTGTCATCAAAAAGAAAAAAAAAACTTAGTTCCAGGTCATAGGACTTCAAGCGAGCAACTTGAGAATGAGATCTTTTGGATTTATTGGATACTATTCTTAAAATGTCTTTAGTAAAGTAATATTGTGTATAAGGACAAAGATATACTCGTATGTGCATTGATTGATGGCAAAATATCAAAGGTCATAGATATTGGATATTAGTTATCAAGTAATCAGATAGGAACTCGTTAGGCAATGGGTGTACTGGAATAACCAACTATGAAATTTCTAAATGGATCATTTTTAATATTATTTTTGATAAAAGAAGAATATTATTAGGAGCGAAAGACATTATAAAGAATGCGAACAAGAAATCAACCAAAAGTCAAAATAGGCACAAAAAAAGAATATTGAAAACATATAAGCATAAAAGAGCACACAAATTGGTGTGGAGCAGCTCTTCAATCCCTAGACAAAGCTGCCAAAGATAAACCCGTGAAAGCTCCAATACTCCTAGCCCAAAGTGAAGACCGCAAGGAAATCTTCCCCACAAAAGCGAAAGAGGAAATTTGCGACCTTTGAAAATCCAAGAATTACTCTCAATCCAAATATTCCATAACAAATTGAACATGGCACATCCCCACAACAATGAAACATCCCTCGATCTATCAAAACCCAAATGTCTAATCATATAAGAATCCCGCACATAACGAGGCATGATTACAAATCTCTCCTTGCACCTCAAACAACTCACACCAAAGATGCCAAGCACAGGACTATGCATAATCAATTGCTCGTGAGATTCACTCGCTCCCATACACATAACACACACATCTGGAGAAATAGATTCTTTGGACATCGCCGGTGCTGCTAATCATTAAATGTCATAGTGGACAATGAAGTATGTGTACTTCGACCCGAAGTTATTTCAATCGCTACATGATGAAACACACTTTGATGCAGCCATGGTCATCCTTGAGAGATGGTGATCATAAAGGTGGTCAATTGGGTATGTCGAGGAATATGGAGAGGGATGTGAGTTATGTAGATAAAACAATTGGGAATTTCTTAAGAGGAACTGAAAGGGTTTTGAACATCTCTCATTGTTCCCTATGTAATATAATATCATTCTTAAATGTCGCAATTATATAAATTATCAATATTGTGAGTTTCAGTAAATGTTGTGATGTCTAAAGATAATTCACGACGATTTCACTCTAGATTTACAAGTAGTTGCATAAGGAGTTACTCCCTCCGTCCCACTTGAAGAGAGAAACTTCAGGACATGTTTGTTTCCGTAAATGCCCATCCACATTAGGCACATGGTTATTCTTTGTCAATAGGGAGGGTAGTTGTCTCAAATGGGATGGCTGAAAAGGAAAATGTGCCTTTTCAATCGGGACAATGCAAAACGGAAAGTGTCCCTCTTCAAGTGACACAGAGGGAGTATGAAATTTTGCTCTAAATTTACAAATATCAAGTAAAATTCAAAATCCCTGTTTCGAACCTTTAATGCTGATAAAAACTTGGATGTACCCTGATGTTTGTGTCTTTCTAGTTGTGATCATTAGTCATGATGTTTAAGATGTAGCAATATTTCAAGTGGTCATAGTGGTCAGTGTAATATAAGAAGTGAAAAACTTTATCAGTGAAAGGGAAACACATCAGAGAATGTTCTTTCTTGTCTGCCAGGTGTGGTTTTGTGAGCAATGTTCTTCGTCTTGACGTGGATAGTGAAGAAAGTGGGACAAATGTGGAAGGCTTGTTTGTTTCCATATTCTCAGCACTACTTGATGCTCTCCTGATGCGCGCTCAGGTTTTTTCTTTGTTATGCCGATGCATTGATTTGGTTCAAATACCTAATCTAGTTGTTGCTCTCCTATTTTTTTCTTTTGTATCCGGAGAGTCTCATGGAATAAGGATTTCACTGACAACAGATTGATGCTGGCTTGTCTAAAAGGATGAATTTATTGGAATAGCCTAAAAAGTTTTAAGCTTGGGACATTGCTGGCTCCATTTTCATTTACTTAATTTTGCGTTTCTATCCGTTTACTTGTCCCTCAATGATCACTTGAATGGTTCTGGTTGTTTTGTTGCTCTTAAATTTTAATTGTTGTAAGCTTCATCTTGGCACATGTTATCATTTGATATCTCAAAATGATATAGGCGTCACACCTTGAGAATTGTTCTCATACAATGTTACAAAAGATTATATTTAAGAAGAAACTGTTCACTAATGATGGAATTGAAAGTGCGAGAAATAAAATACGCATAGGAAAACAATGGGAAATTATTACCAAACAAACTCAGAAAATTCAATCTTTGATGAACTCAAGATATAGGAAATACCGCTACAGGAACCTCTAGCAGAGGCCACAGAGAAGCGTGATCCCTAGTCAGCCAGCTAGAGCTGTCTAAGGACTGACCCCTGGAGCTTCTAGAGTTCCTCTTGTGCTAGTACACCGGACAGAGGATAGAAAACCGAACACCGCACCTTCCAGTAGAGTGAGTGAGCCCGATTTGGGCTTGCTGATGCATGACGTAGTCCCTTGAGGACATTTAGGGCTTGTTTACGATTTCTAGAAAGGTTTCCAAGTTTTTAATTTTTGCCTCTCATTGACCCCACAATCATTCTATCTGTCTCTCTTACTTTTTACTTTAATCATTACAAAAGAAACCAAGAAACCATAAATCCAGCTTCAAAACCCACTTTCCAAACGAAATTGTAGTGTTAGGAATATGGGTCTCAGGTTGTAGTATTTGTAAAAAGAGTACCTTAGTGTAACTAATGTCAGTACAATATAAATAGAGTGGTGTAGTATGTGAGTACATAAGTACGGCAACCTCTCTCTCTCTCTCTCACTCTCTCTCTCTCTCTTTCTCTTCAAGTCTCTCCCTTTATTTCTTTGACTTTGTATCGCAGCCTTAGGTTAGAGACATCCAAAGAGATCTAAGGGAACCCTTGTGACCACTGATATAATTCGACTAAGCCGGTGAATAATAAGCTCCATCAAATCCTCCACGAGCCGCCAGAGCTTCGGCCCCATGCGCCACCTATTTCTAACCCGTGGCTGACTTGGGATTGAGGTGGCTAGATCATCTCATTCGATCTTTCTTCGAGAAAGTATGTCCTTGATCTCCAGTTATATACAGGAATGTTGGGGTGCAAACCCGTTGACTCCCCCATCGAGGCGAATCATAATTTTCCTGGGAATGTTAACAGAGTGGTTGATTAGGAGAGATACCAACGGTTGATGAGAGACTTATATACCTTTCACATACTAAGCCTGGACATGCATGATCCCCGTGGGCTTCACATTTGGATTATCCCCGTGAGCCTTGAAGTCTACACGAGTGAAAGGGATGTTGTTCGAATCACATATTGATGATGTTGATGGGTACACTCATTCAGATTGGGATTGGCTGGCTCTTTGAAAGATAGGCAATCCACTTGTGGCTATGTATCTTTGTTGGAGGGAATTTGGTGACTTGGCACAATATATAAAATTGGCCATGTTACGTGATCTCTTTGGAATTTTCGTCGGAATACAGAAGAGGGACAAGGACTGAGAAGGAAGGAGAAGAGATTTCTGCTCGATGCCCTTGAGAAGAAAGGGAAACAAAGTTATGGGGGATGGGGTGGATAGATTTTCTTGTATTTTAATTAATCTCAGATCTTGGAGCAAAGAGGGAATGGAGGACGATGGAGGCTGTCGGTGATGGCAGGAATTGATGTAATTATCGACCATCAATATGAGCTTTCGACTCCGGAGACTTTGCCGTGGTGACTTTTGCGATACCCCATATTCCCACATCCGGTAAAAATGGGAATTTCGTGTGGATTACAAGGTTGTCCCCTACTACAACTTACCACCAATTTTATCATGGACTTTTGGGTGTGCCTTCCGAGGAGCTGTGGTTCACAAATTTCTCTGACGAATAGGATTTTAGCTTAATAGCTCCATAGTGAAATTTGGAACTTTGTATTGCAAAACCCAAAGTCTGACTATGTTATCGAATCTGAATTATCGAACTCTGTGATCGTTGATGCATTCTCTGTTATTGATACCGCGCTGCACAGGTTTACAGCTTGCGTTATTGATACCGTGTTGCAGGGGTGTACTGTGACCATACTCAACAAGATGCTTGGGGTTTTGTCGATTTGTGGTTGTGAAATGGTTGGTCACGCTGTTGGTATGGGACAGTAGTGCGGTTGACTTACTTCCAGTCATGCGTTTGTTTTACTAAAGTGTTTTTTTTTTTGTAAAGAAACTTCTTTCTTTGAAATACTAGCTATCGATTTGAAACGTATTTTAAATGCTTTTCTAAAGTTTGTTTTGGATATTGTATCTGATATTTCGAAAACATGCTTGATCCTCTGAATAACGCTGTTGTTCTATCACCTTATTGGGCTTCGCATCTCATCCTTTATTAATCTTGCAGATAAGTAGAACCCGTGGGCTTGGATAACATGATCGAGGGCATCGAGAGCTTTCTTTTTTGTCTACATTTCTTAGTGGGCTATTCTGTGCAAGGAGCTTAGAACTCCGAGACAATTATTATCGTTTTTTATATTGCTGTTGGATCTTGGTTTAAGAATTATGTTAAGTTTATTTTATCTTATCTTTGGGCTACGCTTAGAAATTGAAGCCTTGCAAGCACATTTGGTGTTTATTGGGCTTAAGGCTGGTAACACTTGGGAGTATATATGTTCACAAAATTTGGGGGCATTACGGTTGGAAAGTTGCTATCAGAGTGGAACCTCAGCCGGATGTATGGGAACAAAGTGCCGGGGGGGGGGGTGGAGGAGGAGGGGCAAAGTGCAACACCGTGGGAGAATGTGGGGAGCCATCTATTGAGCCCGTACGAGTCACCTCTTGAATCGTACACCATCCGGGATTACAATCTTGGAATTGCTTCGGCCTTGATGAGAACGTCAAGGATTTACGTGGGGGAGATTGTAATACCCCATATTCCCACATCAGGTAAAAATGAGAATTTCGTGTGGATTATAAGGTTGTCTTTTACTATTACTCAGCACCAACTTATCCATGGACTTTTGGGTGACCTAGTGGACCCTTGGTGCTCGGTGGACGATGTGTCGGACATGCTTTTTGAACTCAGGGCATCACAACTTCGGAGTGACCAGCTCCTACGTGGTCCACACCGGTTGTTAACCTCTAAAATGTGGGACCTGAAACTAGGAGTGTGATACTTTGCATATTTTTCTACGTGTATTATCTGTTACTAGGGACAGGAATACGTGCAGACACAGTCTTGTAAATGGTGATCGTGTTAGACAAGAAAGTTTGTGTGACGAATCATGAAGGACCATTTTCGAAGTTAAGGAAGGCCTTATAATATGCTACTTATTGTTCTTTACTCTTTGCTTTTCTGACTGCTCTTCAGTGGTTGTTTAATATATATCGAGATGCATACTGATGGACAGCTTTGTCTAGAAGCTGATCTTATCATTTTCTTTTCCTTATCCTGATCTCATTAATTTTATCTGATATTTTCCACTATTGAAGGATTATAAATTGCATTTCTCTTTGCAGGTGGATGACTTAACTTGTAATGACGAGGGAGGGAGAGCAGTTCTACCTGATAGTCTATTACAATTCAGGTCGAACTTAGTGGAACTTTTGGTGGATATTTGTCAGCTTTTGAAGTCAGCTATATTTATTCAAAAGGTGCTTATGAATAATGATTTCTCTGGTTATCCATATATTTATAAAAACAAACAAGGTTCTGGTTCTATGAGATCCTCACTTTTGCTTTGGGATTTTTTTTTATTAAAGTTGGAGGAACATATACCTTACCCCAACCCTTATGCTTTACACCTGGTCACCTGAATCTAGAATGTTGTGTGCATATTCTTTTTGATGTTTTTTGATTGTTTCAGTAAAAGAGAGAAAATTCTTATGGTTATTCCAATGCAATGATTTTATTGATCATGAAGACAATACCTACGTTTCTTTGAAAAAAGATTAAAACTTCAATGTAATCTAAAATAATGAATTGGTTACTATTTACTGTTGATATACACCTTTGAGATGTAACG
The DNA here is from genome assembly GCA_028566635.1 of Lobelia cardinalis. Lineage (NCBI taxonomy): Eukaryota > Viridiplantae > Streptophyta > Magnoliopsida > Asterales > Campanulaceae > Lobelia > Lobelia cardinalis. Next base: position 14,597,779 of record JAOWAN010000047.1, read on the forward strand.
GAGGAATTCTGTCGCCCGACTTTTTATAATGCTACTTTGATGCTTGGTGTGCATCATAATGAAAAGTGATTCTAAGGCATTTCTTATGTTAGTTCGACTGACGCTTGGAAGGATTATTGTTGGTCATTCCTGTATCATAGTTGGGATAGTGACAAAGTGAAACAGAAAGAAACCAGAAAGAGATCTGAAGTCATAATTAGGAAAGTAAACGATAATCCAAAGGATGGACGAAAGCTTGCTTTTCTTGGAAAGAAATTATAGAGAAAATTCCTAGGTGGCACGACCACTTAAATTTTTTATCTAGGGAAACCGGTGCCGTGTTTCCTTAAGTTTGAAAAGTTTCTTGCTACTACCGCAAAATACCTCCGATGGCAGTTGAGAAATGTATAAATCTCTTACTGTTTGGGGGAATATTGCAACATTGAAGTCTTGAGACAGGAAATTTGAATTTTTCTTTGCAAGTTTTAATGGACCTGAAAGTTGTTCTTTTTTTCTTTTGATAAATGATTCTGTGATTTTTCCAAATATATATGTAACTCCACAATAGTTTTAGTGGGAAGCATGGCCTGCTTTGCTAGCTAGAGTAATTTATGTTGGGTTTTATCGGAGAGGAAACACCGAGGCAAACAGTAAAATTATGCAAAACCCCTATTAAGCTCGATGCAAAAACAAAATTTAGTGGGCGGCTAGAACCATAGCAATCAATGAAACAGTTGGCCAGTTTTGTTTCGAAACTCGTGAACCACCGTCCACAAACCTCAGGAATTCTGCCTCTAACATTATCCACTAATGGAAGAGACACCCAAACTGTCGCCCGGCCAATGTTGAGGTAGGAGGATAATTGCCTCTCCACGAAGTACTAGCTTTGAGGTTTGAGTTTTGCCTCTATTTTCTCTTTGAAAACAGGTAGGGTCTTCTAATGGTTAGCAATATGCGTAGAGAAAATTAAGCTAGTATATCACATCTATTTATAGTAATGCTCTAGGTTTAAACCCTATAAATGAGGGAATTGTGACTGAAAAGTAAATAGGCCTGGTCTACTGCGGAGTTCTTTAAATATCAACCTGATAAATAATTCGCATATGGGTCCTTAATTAGGTCCTACTATTTCAAAGTTTAATCCATATTTCAAACATTCCTCGTCTGAGTACTCGGCAGTCGTTCCTTAATTATATCCTTCATCATGTTATAGAATCGGAAACAATGAGTGGCATATAGTAATATGTCGTTGCTATCCAAGTAAAAAAAAGGTCGGTGATTTGACAGCCTTTGTTCGTATCCAATGTTCCCATGTATTTCAGTCCCTTTGTCCTAGCTATCTATATTGAACTTGAGGTATGGAACTTGACACCCTTCCATGATTCTGTCTTCTTCCTTGATTTTAGAGTAGATGATCTCGTACTAATGTGATTAATGTCATATATTGACTCATTTAAGCATGGTCATGCATTTCAAGTCTTGCTCAATTCGGGGTCCATAGATATTGCTCTTTATATGGAAGGGACAAATGCTATCTACATTACCCACACGAGTCTCCAAAGTTGACATAGTTAATTACCTTTTGTGCGATCATCCTTTCTAAAAGATGATTTTGTGGTGACTCACTAGCCACCATGTAGTTTTAAAGATCATACTGGCTTTCATGTCGAAGAATCATATGCATCCTTGTTACTATGAGAATTTATTATGACACTCGTATAATGATCCATGTAATATTCAATGTAAAATTTTCATGGCGAGTTGGTCCATTACACTTGCTCTCCAACTAGTGCAATATGTCTTTAGACTTTGTATCCAATACCTATGACACATGCCATCAGTCAATGCACATACCGCTCTCCACATGTTATTGTTGTTTTAATTTACCAAACATGACGTTTTAGTATAGTTTTCAACATATCCATATCCATATCCATAGGATTTCATGTTTAATCACCACTTGAATTACTACGGCTTGGAACCAACTATTCTAGGGACATTTATCATGTTCTTTCACAACATACAAAAGGAACATGAGTATAATAACTAGAAAAGCCTTTGTTGATAAAACATTATTCAATACATATTTATCCAGTCGTCTCCTAACTGGCTTCTGGGGCATTAGTACCAACAATCTGAACTTACATTTCTACAGCAATTTAGAGCTATTATGCTCTTGCATACTTACCGTTTGGAGGCTTCGAATACTGTTTAGTGATTCTTTCTGGTCCTAAAAATTGGGTTTCAGATGTTTCGTGGTGGTTGGCTGTCTTCAAACATACAAATTCCATGGAAGGAGGTGGAAACCAAAATGTTTGCTCTTAATGCGGTTAGTATTTATAACTACTTTATTCACACTTCTTTGCCTTTTAACTCTTTTGTCGATGGTGTTGCTGGTTTTTATCCTTTTTCTACCTAAGTGGCTCGATTTCTACTTGGCTGCAATAGAGACTAGTTTATTGTGACATAAAAACATAGACTTGTATAGGCCTAATTCAAGTAAATAGCCCAACGATTAGAGTTAGACAATGGAAACTGTTTGAAAATTGAACTGGTAAATCTAAGAAATATGTTAGAAGTAGTGGAATTAAAGGGTTTGTATTGTATAGCATTTATATCTAGGGGGCTTAGTGTAGTATGTGTATATGGGTAGAAGTAGTGGTGTAAATGTTATATTTCATTCTAAGTGAATATACAAATAAGTTCCCCCTCTCTTTCTCTCAGATCTACTTTCTCTCTCTAACCTAACTCTTGGGAAAATCTAACTTGGTATCAGAGCCAATGTTAGAGAGTTACCATGGAAATCTGAGAGCACCATCACTACTAGCACGAAAAATCAGCACAAAAAACCGAGCCCGACATGAAAATTCCAGCTCCAGCCGCCGCCAGAGTCGCCGCCACCACCTGTGCGTGGGTCATCTTTTCGGCGTGATTTTTTCAAGGTTTTCTCGCTTTCTTCTTCTGAGTATAGATCTAGTGGAGGTTTGTTGATCAGATCTCGATTTCCTTCCCTTTAAGCTGCCGACAAACCTGGTACTAGAGGTTATATCTTTTTCGTGTTTTCACTTCTGCCCTTGAATTTTTGATTGGGTTATGTTGTATATGGAATGTGCATCAGGATTATTAGGTGTGATCTTAGGTTTGTTTGGTTTGCCTTTGATTTTTTTTCTTTTTTGACTCAAGAAAATTCCTTTGTTGATTGTTATTGGGTTTGAATTTCTTTAAGAGTGCTTCTACATTAAACTACCCATGGCTGAAGAAGTTAAAATCATCTCCAATGAGTCCAATAGAGGAGCTCATCGCAACTCTGCCCTCGTTATTAGCTCGGTGAAATTGGATGGCACAAACTATCTAGTATGGTCGGCAGATTATAAGCCAATAGAGTGCAGCGATTTATTAACGGGAGCTCCAAACTACTCGAGTAAACCGATCAGAATTTTGATGATTGGGTATCGGACAATGCCATGGTCAAGACATAGCTCTATAACTCAATAAAACCTAATATCCGTAGGAGTTATTTGTTTCTCAAGACTGCTCATGAGATTTGGAGTTCGGTAGAGAAAACATACTCACATTCTGGAAATTGTTCCAAGATATATAAGATCAGGATGAAGCTCAAGCAGTTAGTTCACGTCATTGGCCGAGCATTACTTTGAGCTTACCGGCTTATGGACTGAATTGGATCATTAGCATGTCTTTAGAGCGGAAAATTCAAAGGATGCTGAGGCCTATCACAGGATTGTTGATGAAGATAGGGTGATTGATTTTCTTTGTGGTCTCGATAGCTATTATGATCCAGCAGACTGAATTGATCGGGAGGATCCCACTCCCTGATATTAGGGCTGCACATTCTCGTATTTTGGGGGAGAAAAATCGGCGCATGCTATGGGTTCCAGAACCTGCTCATTGATCTGCCCTTATTGATGGTCCCCACCAACTGCAGCAACATCCTCCGTTGTTGATAAGAGCCTATTTCTATGTGACCATTCCGTATCCCCATCTTCTTAGGCGTGGTCGTGGTCGCGGCAGATGTCGTGAGTCAAGGGGGAACCGTCATTACACTGCATATCTCTCGGTGTCAGTGGAACCTCCTACATTTGGTAATCCTGTGGCAGTAGCAACAACATCGTTGACCTCGCTGGAGATGTAGCTATTCGCAATTTGATGTTCGCTCCTTGCACTCCTTCTACCTCTTCTCACTTTGCCCACTCAGGATGGCTTCCGCATTGACATCTATATAGTCCTTTAGCTCCTAGATCATTGATTCCGGTGCTTCTGATCATATAACACATTCTTCTAGCTTGTTTAGGTCATATATAGATGAACAAGTTACAGTTCGAGTTGCCGATGGATCCCTTTCACCTATTTTTAGGAAGGGCTCTATTCGTTGTTCTCTGAAATTAACCTTGAAGTCTGTATTGCATGTTCCGTCCTTTACCTCAAACCTTATATCTGTTAAGCGTCTTACCCGGTCGTTAAATTTTTCTTTGACATTTTCCATCTCATTGTGTTTTTCAGGGCAAAGCGACCGTGGGGTAAATTTTGTATGTCTTGTAGAATGACTCTACATCTCCACCTATAGCTCACAAAGTATCTACTGACCCTACTTTAGAGCATAGGCATTTTGGTCACCCCTCTTTTGGTGTTTTGGAACATCTCTTACCTACTTTAACTTAGCAATGTAGTTGGTCTGATTTTCTTTGTGAATCATGTCAACTAGCAAAACACAAATGTTATCCTATTAGTAACCAGAGGAGCATGACTCCATTTTCTGTTATTCGTTATGATGTTTGCAACCCATCCCGGCCGTTGTGGTTATAGATGGTTCATCACTTTTATCGATTGTCATGCACGTCTCACTTGGATTTATTTGCTTCGTCATAAAATGAAGTGTTTGAATGCCTTAAATTATTTAATACTATGATTCATACACATTATCAGGTATTGTCCAAGTTTTACTTATCTTTGAATGACATCGTTCACCAAACAGCTTGTGTCAAAGCTTTCGAGCAAAATGGGGTAGCAGAGAGGAAAAATGGTCATTTGGAGAAATTGCGAGGTCTCTCATGTTTACTATGCATGTTCCTAGTTTTCAATGGGGCGTTGCAATTTTAACTGCCTCATACTTAATAAACTGTCTTCCCTCTCTTTCAAAAAAAAAAAACTGTCTTCCCTCTACTGTTCTCAAGTTTAAAACTCCGTCATCTTTTCTCCCTAACACTTCAATACACCCTATCCTACTTTGGATGTGTGTTTGTTTTGTTCACAACTATGCTCCTTCGCGCGAAAGTTAGATCCTCGCGCCGGTAAATGTGTATTTATTGGATATTCTCCAACTCAGAAGGGGTACCAATGCTATCATCCTCCCACTTGTATAATTTTTGTTAGCCATGATGTCACGTTTTAGGAGTCGACCCCTTATTACTCTTCAGACTCATGTTCACCCCTTCAGGAGGAGGATTTAGATAATGAAGGAATAAACATGAAGTCATCTTCTTCTTCTTCTATCCATGTTTGTGTTCCTAAGGATCCTCCTAAACAAAAGAAGAGGGATGAACCTCCTAATATGGAGCAGGGGTATGATGGTTTACATGCTTGATAGACCAGATTTGTGGACATCCTTCGCAGACATCATGAAAATGCTACTTCACCCCCTCAATTGTCTGATCCGGAAGTTAGTCCACCCATAGTTGCTCCTTCCTCCGTACAATCGGTAATCCTACTGATCTAGATCTTCCTTTAGCTGTTACAAAGGGTGCTAGAACATGTAATCAGCATCCTATTTCTACCTTTGTTTCTTATGATTCTGTTTTCCTTTCCTATTGTGCCTTTGTTTTCACTTTGTCGTCTGTTTCTATTCCTCAGGGTTGGGAAGAGGCAATACTTGATCCGAAGTGAAAGAGTGCTATGATTGAAGAGATGAATGCTCCGAAGAAGAGTGGCACATGGGATATCTCGACGCTTCACTCGGGCAAGAAAATTGTTGGATGCAAGTGGGTATTCACGGTAAAGTATAAATCGGATGGGTCAACGGAACAGTATAAGGTAATACTTGGTACCAAGGGATACACATAGACTTATGGGATTGACTATCGGAGACCTCTGCTTCCGTTGCCAAAATGAACTCGATTTGAATCCTAATTTCGTGTGCTGTAAATCTAGGATAGAATCTTCAGCAGCTGGATGTGAAGAATGACTTCTTCATTGCAACCTAGAGGAGAAGGTCTATATGGATGTTCCTCACGGGTTCTCGTCCCGCATCACACTAGGTAAAGTATGTAAGCTGAAAACGACATCATTGTGACACGTGATGATGCGGATGAGATCAACTTAATCAAACAATGGTTGGGGACTGAGTTCGAAGTCAAGGACTTTGCTGTTACGATACTTTCTTGGTATTGAGGTAGCTAGATCATCTCGTGGGATCTTTCTCTCCCAACGGAAGTATGTTCTTGATCTATCTGATACGAGAATGTTGGGATGCAAACTTGTGGACTCGCCTTTTGAACGTTATCATAAGCTTCTTGGAGGTGTAGGTACCGAGGAGGATAAGGAGAGGTACCAACGATTAGTTAGGAGACTTACATATCTTGCACATACGCGACCCAACATTGCATATGCTATTGGCGTGGTCGGTCAATATATGCATGGTCCCCGAGAGCCTCACATGGATGCAGTTTATCGCATCTTGAAATACTTGAAGGCTATAGCGGGGAAATGTGTGTTATTTGAACTTAACGGTCATCTAGATGTTTCAAGGGTATTCTGATTCTGATTGGGCTGGTTTGTTGGATGATAAACAATCTATTTCTGGTTATTGCATCTTCGTTGGGGGAAACTTGGTAACTTGGCCCAGTAAAAAACAAAGGTGTAAGGTCGAATGCTGAGACAGAGTATAGAGCTATGACTTTGGGTGTGACTGAGCTAATATGGACTCCTTCTCTTGCAAAACTAGGATTTCTACCGACCGGACCTATGAACTTGTTTTGTGATAACAAAGCATTACCCGTGATCCGGTTCAACATGATCGAACGAAGCATGTCGAGATTGATCGGCACTTTATCAAGGAGATCTCTAGTGGTCTTCTTTGTACTTCTTATGTAAAGACTGACGATCAATTAGCCGATGTTTTAAATAAGGGTCTTAGTAGTAAAGCCTTTATTCCTATTATAAGCAAGTTAGGCATGATAGATATCTTCGCTTCAACTTGAAGAGTGTTGGAAGTAGTGGGAATAAAGAGTTAGTATTGTATAGCATTTGTATCTAGGGGGCTTAGTGTAATATGTGTATATGGGTAGAAGTAGTAATGTAAATGTTATTTTTCATTCTAAGTGAATATACATAAAAGTTCTCTCTCTTTCTCTTAGATCTACTTTCTTTCTCCAACTTAACTCTTGGGCAAATCTGACTTAATATTATAAAGACGATCGCGATTATATAAACAAGCATAAGTAACAGAAAGAAATAGGAATAGCTCAGGCAAAGGCACCTTCTCATGAATTGTAGTTCATTCTTTGTTATCAGAAAAAGAATAGGCTTTTTGTTTCTCATGTCCCTACATATTTGTATGTCTGTTCAAAATCTAACCAAATGAATTATATAAAAAAAGAGATTTAGGTAGTGGTCAAGTTTTGATACATAGAAATTCTAGCTCAACCTCGTAAGATCCACCAAACCACACCCAAATTGGCCAAAACTTGGCATGCAAAATAACCAGATAGTGTAGATTTGGAGTGTGCTTTCCAAACACCGGAGGGGGGGGGGGCAATGGATGTCCTTTCTCGGTTGAACGGTTCTCCTTGCAAGCTTTCGTTTATTTTGGGGAGAATATGGATTATTTGTGCTTGCGGCGATGTTGTGTATGGGATCTTTTGGTGCTTGTGGATGAATTCCAGGATTCTTCTAGGGCATCCGTGGTTATTGTCCTACCTTTTTGATTTGGGCATCTGCTACCAGAGCTTTTAGAGGGGTTCTGATGAATATTGTGTCGGGACTAAAAGGCGGTGCTTGGAGATGAATTCTAGGTTTTCCCAACTCATTTTTAATGAAAGGCAAATAAATCCTTTCATATAATCATTTAAATCTATTTTCGTGTAACTGGCCTTATAAATATGTTTCTTCAACTTTGAAATTATCCCGAGAGACATCCCATACTGATGTAAATATTCATCACTTTTATAGCAATGATCTTTGTAGGATTTATAAACTAGTGATTTGATTATTTTTAACTCCCTCCGATATACCCAAACGGTCCCATTTTCTATGTAGCATTGCTCCACTAAAAGAGTCTTGTTTTGGAAAGCTACGCTCTTAAAATTAGATTTAGGACTTTATATGTTAATTGTGGTAAGTAGGCTTACATGCAAATGTAGCCAAACAATTTCAATCATTAGAAATGATGGTATTTTTGAAATCTATTATGAAATTATACATCTTTCAAATATGGATGTAGGATAGAGTAGAGTGTCTACGGAGGTAATTTGGTCGATCCTATTGTCCACCTTTCTTTGTACATTTTTTCTCTATCAATAATATTCTTCTTTTATCGATAAAATAAAATAAAATCTTGACATCTTTCCTACCTACTCACAACACAAACCCATGCACATTCTTCATACCTTCTCTCTCTCTCTCTCTCTCTCTCTCTCTCTCTCTCTCTCTCTCTCTCACCCAAACACAATACCACACACTCTTCACTCCTTCTCCCTCAAAAAAGAAAAAAAACAAAACACAACACAACACCACACACTCTACAGACCTTCTCCCTCCCACAGTACATAACCCCATACACACTCTTCCACCTTTAGATAAAAATAATTGATGGCTTACTATTCATAGTGTCAAATAAAGAAATTTCAATTATACTGAAGATTATTGTTGTTGTTGTTGTTGTTGTTGTTGTTGTTGTTGTTGTTGTTGACATATTCATGGTCACACAATTTGGTTTTGGGGGCAGGAAAGATGCTCAGATGCTGTGGCAGTGTGTTAGGTTTAGTTTAATCAAATGTGGGGCATCTGGATTGGGCGGAATTCTCGTATTTTTCCGAGATTCGGCGTTACCTGTTTCTCTTCTGTGGTAGAATTTTTTATCAGGCTTTTCTTTGGTTGAGATGATTAGAGGCTTTTCAAGGTTTGTCCTTAGCAGATCTTGGAGGGACTGGTTGGAAGCTCAGCAAGATCGTTTTCTGTATTCTGTATTGTTCTTTTGCATGGCAATCTTGACGGATACCTTGTTTGCTGTTTTTGCAGTCCTAATACGATTTCATAAAACAGAAAAGCACATTTACGTTGGATTGACCATTCAGATAGTGCCACTTTCCAGTCCCTGCATATTATACTAGACTCATCAGACAGCACTTGTAGTTAGACCATAATGATGCCAAGTACACCACATTAGCCTTCACCAGCTAAATTGGGAAATCATTGTCTTGAAATATCCTTGCATGTGATGCTCTACATTCCACAAAGCTTCAATGGTACTATAAAATCACCAAGTGCTCTTCGCTTTAATATGAGCAAAATGTCGTGAGAAGACAACTCATATTAGCAATCAGATGTGGTGAAACCCACGCTTCATTGAGAACCTCAAATAAGCAATAACATGTGTGCCTAGAAGACAATGTGAAAATGGGTGATTATATAAAGAGCTTTACAAGGCCTTCAATTATCTCGTATTCATTCATACTTAACTTGTTATGCACCAGTATCAAACTTTCATGTACTTTTACGATCCGAGGCAAGAATTTACTTCTCGATAGCTGCATCCCCCCAACTAGAATGAGACATAATATGAAATCTAATGAAGAAACAAAAGATGGTAAAGTAGAAGACAAATGATTATTAGAGGCAAAAGGTTGAATGGAAGAAAAGTAAGGCATTCTCCCCAAGGCAATAGGAAATCAAGATTCTGATCCTTGGACAAAGGACTTACTACTTTAGATAACAATAAAGGCAAAAGAATAAAAAAAGAAAAGAACAAAGGAGTGGCTATGGGAAGTGAATCAGGCACCAAAATACGCATCATGAATGTACCTTTACAAACATATAATGATACATGTGATAGATTGTACGATTTTGTCATTTGATTGACACACAATTGTTCGGCCATGTTAGAAACCAAGAAATTTTCATCCTCCCCTTACTACCGCGACCTAGGAGTCTCGTCATAGAAAGTTACACTCATTATAAGCCAACATAATGTGGGATCTAAAATTGAATAGTCACATTCAATTGACAAAACAAAAGAAGCCGTATTAATCAAAGAGAAAATTTCATCAGCCAAAAAAGTATCCAAGGTACCTTCTTCTTCGTAAAAAGTTGCTGCTTGACAGCAGTGTAACACCTTACACCACTGAGGCATTGCTTTGAGAACAAAGTGATCTGAACCACATTTTGTTTTGTCCTAGCATAGAAGTCAGGAGCAGATGCCAGTCACATGTTACTTAGGTTCACAACTAGTAATGCTGGATGACAAAAAATTGACCGTCAGGATCTAGTGGGAAATCGCTAGAGATTCATTACCTTATATGAGTCTTCACATTAACCAAGGGCTGTCTCAGTCACAAGCAGAGTCTGCTATTTGGAAGCTAAACCCTGATGCTGATTCTAGAAGTCCTCTTGCATTCATGGTCCCTGAGGAAACCCAGGTCCTTCTAATCCAATGTTGACTATAATGGTTCAAATTTTGCATGTTATTATCCTCGGAATATTGAGTTGTTCCTTGCTTTACCAAAGTTTCGGCCATGGTGGTTTTGCAAAAGTGACTGTAAGGATAACTCCCGGATATATCGACAAATAGTGCATGTACTTCTCCAGTACTCTTGAGTACATTTGCTTAAATTCTGGAGAAAATTTGTCGTCGTCAACTTCTTTTCTCTCTTGGCGGACTAATTCCAATTATGTTTCAAAACTTTTTCGCTTTAAAATTATAGTCGCATTTATGTTTTGAAGGGAACACTTTTTAGTCATCTTATTTGTATTATGTCAATCGAATCACTGTATTTTAAGTTTCATTCTCTTAAGGATTATGTACAAAATGCACAAACCAAATTGCGCATTAGTTGGTTCAAAGAAATGCCTGCTCGAAACTCGTTGTTGCAGCATCTATTAATGCTAAACATGCTGAATCATGAAATTTTGGTTTTCGTCATCACTTATGGTTTATAATAAAGATTTTATGTCCTGACTAGCTGTTTCATCTTTCAAATGATTAATTTCTGTATGAGAGGACATTTTCATATGCTATGTTACCTCCAACATGGTTCTTGGAACAGCTACATAAAAAAAGTATTCTCTGTAGTCGAAAGCGTGTAATGCTTGTGGTAGTTCATGTAGATACTAAATTTAAGAATTTTCTGTATTTTCTAACTGTAGTAGAAACTATGAGAGAGAATCGGCGAAGATGGTTTACGTATTTACATCGTAGGCCCTTATTACAGCAGTTAGGAAGTCTGATGATATCAATGTTAATCAAGCTAGGGGTCGGGGTAGACCAAAGCTAACATGGACATCCACAATATGGAAAGACAGGACTTGGCATTGGATCACGTGGAATGGTGGAAAATGATTCATGTAACAGACCCCAAGTGATTGGGACCAAGGCTTAGTTTAGTTGAGTTCTAACTGTGGAGTACGCAACTCGTAAGAAAACATAAGCAGTGGATTGTGCAAGACAGCAGCAGAGTCCCATGATCGCTTGATCTTTGTGAGCGGTGTTTATTTTCTTTGGAGCCATCCATCTGGTGTAAGAGAGGCCTGGTTTGGTTCCAATTCATGAGATTCTTTCCTCCAAGTGCAGTTTAGAGGGTTTGGGAAAAGTGAGGATGGGTGCCTTGCTTTGGCATTATGGAGTGTTTGTGTTTTTGGTTTTATGATGCATGTTGGAGGAGTTGAATTCCATAAACTTCACCAACCAAACCGTATTGCTGCGAAATTATTTAGCGGACTGTTGCAATATTCAGCAATCAGAACCTATCACTAGGAAAGTTATTTCACGGGAAGGCGTAGTTGCTTCATCCTACCCTAATCCTACTTGACAAAGCTCTTTTTTCATTTCCCTGATAAAAGAAGAAATTTTGTTGGATCTGGACAAGAGTTTAAAAGAGCAGCGAACAAGTCATCTGAACAAATATAACAAGAACAAATAGAAAGAGAGAAAGAACAAACATAGAGGGAAACACGATCCTTAAAAGTCAACTACCACACCTGATCTTGCTGCTGACCTAACAGAAAATAAATACCCACATGTCAAATACCATGTAGATTAACTTCTCACCCTTTCTTATTTGCATATTTGTGCACAACTGCATGCCCAAAAATAGCATCTTTTATCTGTTATTCTTGGCACTCCGTTGAAATCACCAATTTGGCTAATGCTTTAGCAACTAAGCACTAAAATGCAGGAATAAAGGTTCTATGAGTGTGTTCTTATGAGCATTTTTTAGGGTGGTTTTTGAGTTTTTGATTTTTCTCTCTCATTGGTCCCACAGTTTTTTATCTATCTATCTCTCTCTTTCTTTTTACTTTAATCATTACAAAAACTCAAAAACTACCTCAAAAACTACCCATCCAAACACACCCTATATATTTTGTCCCTGTGCCTTTTTGGGTTTCCAAATTTTTTTTTGAACTGCTGTTCATTGTTCCATATGCTTGCTTGGAAGTAGGATCCGGAGATATAGTTTGCATATTTGTGCACATCGGCATCTCTAAAAATAGTTATTTTTATCACTCAGTTGAAATCACCAATCTTGGTAATGCTTGAGCAACTAAGCACCGAAGTGCAGGAACAAAATTTGTTGTCCTCGTGTCTCTATGGGTTTCCAGAAATTTAATGCAATGCTCATTGTTCCGCCTCCCTTTTTGTATGTCGTCTATGTTGTCGTTGTGTTTATCACCTTTGATTCTTACTGGTTCATGCTTTGTTTTCTTTTTTTCATGCTCCAGGTTGCTGAAGTAGTACTAAGTGAGGGGCAAATCTTCGATTTTTCCATGATTATCCACTTGGTGACAGTATTGTCTACTAGGACTTCAGATCAATTGAAGGGCTTCATGTGCATTGTATGTCTGACTTGCCAATATTTTTTATGTTTCTCATATTTGCCTTTCTTTTCTCCATTATATGAACACAAGTCAGCCCCATAGAAATTTAGAGAATCAGAAGACAAAAATGAAAAAGAAATCTTAGCAGATCGGGTACATTAGTCCTTACGTCTGACTATACATAAATCTCACTTGTAGATGCTTATTTACGTTTTAGGTACATAGATCAGTTGCTGATGTTGTTGGATCTTATTCTAAGTGGATATCTGCATTCCTAATCAATGCTAGACCATTACTGTAAGAGCTTGCTGCTTAAACTTCTGTTGCTAGGGCCAGACTACATAATGGGCCTTAGTCATTGTTTTATGTTTCATACTACAGCACATTTTCTGAAGCATTACATTCAGCACTATCATCATAATTGTTCTTTATATTTTGCTGCTCGTTTTATATATGCTTCCATGAGTAAATCTTCATACTATCTGTTCTTTCATAAATCAAAAGACAGTCTGTCATTGAATTTATTTCCTACTTTCAGTCTATTCTTCGCAGCAGGTATTTCGGAGCCGCTGTGTTCAAAAGCTTGTGCATCTGCTTTCCACAAGTTTTGCGAAGATGCTACCACACTTTTTTATGAACCTTCACATATGGAAATCTTAATCTGGATTGGAGAGGTTTGCTAGCTGTCAGCTCTAATTTATACTCACTTATCGTTCCATAGTTTCTTGAAAGCTTCTATTTCTAATTTAACTAGATCAAATTTCGATTGGTTGGGGAAATCCTTTAGTTATGAGCCACTTCTTCAAATGGTTCCGCCAGTCAACCATATTTTTTGAAAGATTGTGTTGGACGAAGTAGCATTTGAGCTATCTTGAAGTGGTTTGATAGCTATACTACTATTTGACTTTCTTTAGTTTCATTGTGGCTGGAGAATTTTTTTGTAATTGGTTGTAGAATGCCATTTTACTCTTGCTTTTCTTTCCGTCTGTCTAAGAGCTTATTTCTAGATTCAGCTACACTTACATTAACACCGTCATCATATATGAGCAGGGATTCTACAAATCAATAGACCCTTATCACAATATAATTATTTAGGCGGCTGTGCGGATTGCGTAAGGCGAGAAGCAGCCGCCCGGGAAGTGCCATCGCCTCGAGTTTTTCGGGCGTGGCGAGATCCTAAAGGCGAGAAGGTGCTAGGCTTTTGCGCCCCTTGCTTGAGTTTCAAGGCATAAGAGGCATCACCTTTGGGTTTATCGTGATTTCCAGCGAGACTTGGAACACATCCGGCCAAGATTTGGCTAGTGTAGCCCAGATTTGCAGGATCAGATGAAAACGTTTTGTCAGAGTCCAAACAAGATTGCCAGGGTGGATCTTTTTGACCGTGCTGGGCAGTGTTGCCAGCAATTCTAAAGCCTCCTACATTGTGTTATTGTTGTTAAATTAGTGTCATATGTCTACTTAATCTAAACTTCTTTTTATATTTATCACATGATATATGTATATATATATTTATATAGTTTTTGACTTTGTGTTGCCTTGGATGCCTTTTTGTCGCCCACTTCCGGAGTACCTCTCGCCTTTTGCCTTTAATCTACTTGAGTAGAGATTGCAAAGACTGAGTCATTCTATGATATTCTGATGCTAACAAAAGGCATTAGCTCATATTCATTCTTCTCTAATCGTTGTTATTATAATCATGTCCTTATGTGTAAGAATATATCTTGTTTCTCAGGGATTGGAAAAGAGACAATTATCTTTGGCGGACGAGGAAGCAGTTGTAAGTGCAATTACTCTGATACTTGGCTCTCTTCCTAACAAGGAGCTAACAAGCAACCTGATGCGGAGATTGCTCTCTCCTAGTTATGAAGCTATCGGGAAACTAGTAAGCTTCTTGCATCTTTCATGGTCTCAGTATATCGCCATTAATGACACACCACTTCGACAGCTACATCAAGTCTGTAGGCTTTAAGTATGTGATTGTGAAGCTGAGGTCCTAGCTCTTAGTGGCACCCTTATTCATGTGAGGATTTCTGTGAGCGACGACTCTCATTTTCTGGTCCTTGACTTCTTGGGTCAGTTACGCTGTTATCTCCTCTCTCACTTCATCCAATTTTCACTCCCATCTCTGTTCTCTTTTCATTTGGAAAGCTAAGATTCCTTTTAACATCAGAGCTTTGTTTGTTATTTGATTCTTAATAGGCTCAACATGCATGACCATAGCCCTAACAAATTCGTCCTGTCTTGTATGGAATGTGAATCCTTCATCTGACATTAAATGATAAGTCTTTTTTTCATCCAATACATGGTGCTGGCTTCCTTTGCGATAGTTTGTTACAGTTGGTTGGTGGTATTTGTTAGCCTTCCTTCTGTTGTTTTATTTTTATCCAGATGTGCACCTGGGCTCTGATATGGTTAAGGATGCTAGTGTGTATGCGTGTGTAATCTGTTTGCAACCTTATGGTGCATATGGGAAGGGAACTCCTGGATGCATTATCTTTCGGTTGTGACCGAGTTCTTAAGCATGGGCTATAGCTCATGATGCAGTCGCTTTAGGTTGCTCAGAGAGATTGAGCTGCATTTTTCCTTCAAGTTTTTTCTAGGCTTTGTTCACATGTATATATATAGTGTTTTTTTCTATTTGATGGATATCTCTTTGATGAATAATTCTAGAGTCACTAAGAGAAGTACACAAAATCTGCAGAAAAGGCCTTGTTGGCATGTTTCAATTAGTGTAATTATTCCTAGCAATAGGGTTCAACAAAGTGTTTATTCAAATCACCGAAGCCAAGCGGGGTTTTATGCACCTTTCTTAGTGGCCCTAGCATAATTCCTCTTCTATAATGTGCTCTTTTAATCTAAATCTTCTTTTTTGTCAAGGAAATTATATATAAGCGTAGTTGCATGGCTCACTTCGTATTTTCCTCTTTGCCTACTAAGGATCAATTTCTTAAACAAATTAAAGATAGTATCAACGTCTCCCATGAAACGTGTTAGTGTGGGGATTAAGGTTAGTATTAGTAGGTTGAACCTACTAGGTTCCATATACCTTCTTTTTGTATTTTAAGAACATCAATTATTTTGAAGGATTAAAAGTCTTAATGTAGTTTACGCATTCAAGTGGTCAACACCACCTTTACTTCCATTGCTCAGCTTGTTTTGTATGGCAAATTTTGATTTGGTTATCGAGGAAATGTGGCATCCAACTATTTTTTGTTTTCTCCTTATTCACGTCAGATGTCTCGGTACCAGCGACAAAATAGGTTAGATGTTTAGAAAATACCAGAAAAGGGGTCTCATGTTCATGCCCTTGTGTATGTAGCTATCATCTTGGGAGAAGTCCTTGCTTCAATGACCGTGTTTCCGGTGATTAGTCTTTGATAAACCCGAGGATACCTTGGGAAATCAAAAAAGAAGAAGAAAATGGAACATTTCCGTATGGATTGAGTATTATTGATCATGACGAGAGGGGAGAGAGGATGTTACACCAACTACATCAATCCTTTCCCGTCATTCTACGCGACCCAATGTTAAGTCACCATATAGATCACAATCTCTCATGTCTTTTCGTATTGCTGATGTCCATGTTAACTTTGGTCTGCCCCTACCCCCGGCTTGATTAAGATTAATATCATCGCACTTCCTAACTGGAGCACTAAGAGGCATACGTTGTACATGACCAAGCTATCTTAGGCAGTTCTCTTATTTTCTCTGCTATACAAACTACTTTTACCCTTTTTCATATTTATTCACTATTAATCCTATCTTTTGTAGTTTTACTACATATGTAAGCATTCACATTTTCGCTACACTCATCTTATTAGCATGTTCCTTCTTAGTAATCTAACACTCGGTTCAGTACAAACCTTTGTTCTACCTTTAACTTTACTCGTATACGTCGATCACATAATACACTCTTCCATTCATCCAACCCAATCTTATTTTATGATTAACATCCTCTCCAATCTCGCTATCTTGATTAATGATTGTTCATAGGTATTGAAATATTTGCTTTCGAGGTAATTCTTCTCCATCTAACTTAACTTTCACTTCACTCATACTTCTCTCTCTTACCATTAACAATGCATGCCATATACTCTATCTTGCTCCTACTTATTAAAAAGCTTTTTTTTTCTGAAGCTTCTCTCCATTTTTCTAACTTATCATTAATCACATTCTTTGTTTAAGCGGCAAAATAGTATGCACCAAGGTATATCATCTCGTAGATGTCTACTTAGTTCATTCATTACTAAGGCAAAAAGATACATGCTTAAGGCCGATCCTTGGTGTATTGCTATAGAGATTGGGAAACTCGCATGTCTCTCGCACCGTGGTTCTTACTAAAGTCGGTAACCATCACAAATATCTTTAATAACCTTAATATATCTCTTTAACCCCTTTCTCTTCTAGGATCGACCAAATTACCTCCCTAGGGACTTTCTTATGCCGTCTCTAAGTCAATAAATACCATGTTTAGATCCTTTTTTCCTTCCCTATCGCGTTCCAATCAATCTTATCAATAGGTGGATGTCCTCCGTTGTTGATCTACTCCGCATAAAATCAAATTGATTCTCCGATACCATTGTCTCCCTCCTTCGTTTACTTTCAACTATTCTCTCCTGAAGCTTCATTGTGTGACTCTTTAGTTTAATTCCTCTATAGTTCGTGCAACTTTTGAATGCCACCTTTATGTTGTATGTTGATACAATAGTGCTTCTTCTCCACTCATTTGGCATCTTCTTTGTCATTATAATTTTATTAAATAACTTAACCAGCCAAGACACCCCTACGTCACCTGTGCATTCCCATACCTCAAGAGGTTTTCCATCCGGTCCTATAGCTTTCATGATTTTCATCTTTCTTAAGGCAAACTTCATATTCATTAATTCTACGAAAGAGAGTAATATCTCTACTTTTTCTATTAGTGCTACTATCGTTGTTCACTACATATCCTACATGTTGCTCATTTAGTAGTTTATCTAAATATATTCTCCATCTAAATGCATCTGGAGCTTCATGTTTAAGATGGAAAGGAAAATTGTATTCAACAGCTATAAAACAGAGGTATTCTGTGAACTTGAAATATTGGGCTTTTAAGAAAGAGCATGATAATAAGATGAGTTTTGTAAAATGTGAATCCAAAGAAGGATCTGCGGTAAAAAGAGATGGCCCGATCAAAGTCATAAAGACGAATAGTTCTTACCGTCTTTATGACGAAAGAAATAGAGAAGATTAAGTTTATGTGATAGTAAAAGCTGTCCAGAAAGTAAATATTGTTTCTTATAAGAAAAGAAATTTATTAGAATAAAGGAGAGAAGATACAAAAAAATGGATGAGAAGTCCATTTGAGCAAAAAGGAAAAAAACAAACGAAATGGATTAAAAAGAATGAGCTGTCCAATCATGCTGAAGAATTCAAAGTGAAACCCCAAGAAATTCCCGTTAGCTAATGCCCATAGAGATTAAGAGGCCTTGAAAACCACTTTATCCCACAACAACCTCGACGGTAAAGTCTGATCTCTGAAAATTTTGGATTTGAGTTTCTACCGTGAACACCACATATTACATTAAATTGCGGGGAAATAACCAATTAACGCATGCTTCAGTATTAAAGATTCAACACAAATTTATAGAATGAAACTAATCATGACTTCAATTGACAATTCAAAATAAATAGAAGTCCGACAATGATTAATCTTGAAATAAGATAAATTTTGCTGCCTCAAACCAATTAAACTTACTAATCCAAGCCTTGAATCGCTTGCTCCGATGATAAAAAGAAAAGAATAACAATTTATAAGAATTAAAAAAATAACGAAAAATTTAAATGGAAAACAAAGAAAAGAAAGTATAAGTTTCCTATGCAAGAAGATGAGAGAAATGCCTTTTTATTTTGGGTTGAGAAAGACTAGGCTATTTAGGTTGCGTTTGGATGGGTGATTTTTTGATTTGGTTTTTGGAATTTTGTAATGATTATAGTAAAAAGTAAGAGAGAGATAGAGAGAAAAAGTGTGGGACCAATGAGAGAGAAAAATCAGAAATCCTGGGTGAAAATCATCCAGGAGAACGCAACCTTAGAGATTAGAGTTTTAAGAATTATTAGGCTTTTGGTTTTCTTTCTTTTCTTTATAAAATTTTGAAACCCTTTAACATAATTTATTTCTATTCAGACACGTGGAAATTGCAACTTCCACTGGTTGGGCCTGCTGGTTTATGCTATGATGAGAAATAGTTTAGCTGGGCCTGTTCATGGATGTAAGGGCTGAACCAGATGACTGGTTGCCCAATCACAGAGAAAGCACACATGGATTGTGCACTTTTCTCTATCTCTGAGTCATTCTCGCGGCCCACGTGCCTCTGTGGTCGATGAGGAAGAGTGTGCATGCTAGGCACGTTCAGGGCCATAGGCTGTTTGAAAAACGTGTGTTCTTAAATGTGCATTCTCCAGACGCCTGACTTTTATCTTCTTCTGATTTAGTCCCTCAAGTACTCTGCACTTTATGGTTTCGTGTTATACTTTTCTGGTTGAACCAGAAAGCTGAGATTTGTTTTTTTTTTTTTTTTTGTAGTTTCATCGCATTTCCAAAATCGAGCTGACTTTGTTTCTGCATTTCAGCTCCTCTAGTCACCTTGAAAACTGTTAAGTGCCTTTATTTGCTTTCTGTTAACATTTGACCTTTATTTTAGCCTTGGTCTTGACAGCGTTAACTAGAAAGTGATTCAGTTCCATAATAGTAAGCTCCATTGCCTTGATTGCCACGGATTTGAGATGGAATGGCACGTTTGACAAAGAAAACCTGTACAAAAAATAGTAAACCAATAAGACATTTTCTTGGAATGATATACTCAAAATACACAAAAAGAAGAGATAAGTCGGGGGTAAATTGTAGAATGTTGTGAGCTTATCATGAAGCTAAAGATTTATTTTGCTTTAATACAGATTGATGACAATGAGGAACATTTTTCGAGGCAGAATCCAGCTGCTTATACTCGAATAGTTAACTCTGCAACAAGGGGCTTTTACAGGTTCGATCTTTACTGTAACGAGGTGCATGTGCTACTCATAATTCAATGTGAAATCATGGAGTTTAAGCAGGGGAATGATAAACTTTGTGCACTGGAAATTTTCTATCAGGATTATCTTTGTTGTAATACAATTGATATTGAATTCTCTTTATCATGCTGAGAGTGAGACATGGGAGAACACTGGATGGACATGATAATGCATGATGTTTGTCAATAAAACATTGACCTCTCTAACTCATAATTTGCTGTTACCAGCTTCTGTCAATCTAAAGTTTGCTGTGCTTTATGGCTAGCCATCCTGTGTGTGATCTTATAACAAGAGACGGAGCTTTGCGTCCTTTTTTACTTCTTAATTGCCATTTCTTTGCAGCTCACTCTTTGGTGGCAGCTCATTTTTTTGAAGAATTTGATGATTTAAAACTGTGTTGGTTGGAACCCATCAGTAAACTTGAGTTTGCATTACTTATGATTGTAATTTTGCTTCAGGATTGGAACTGTATTCGGTCATCTTTTGACACCTCTTTCAACATCTCCTGATGTTGACGAATCTATCCTTGCACTATTGGGAATCTTCTGGCCTATGCTTGAGAAGTTCTTTCAATCAGAACATGTCGAGAATGCTAGTTTATCGTTGGCCGCATGCAGGGCTCTTTCACAAGCAATTCAATCCTCTGGTATTGCTGCTTTTAGATATTCTTTATTGTGGATTAGCTTACAAAACTTTGTGCATATCTTTTTGGGATTGTGTGGCTCTTATGCTTGAACTATTTGTGTTTGGATCATTTGCAGGCCAGCATTTCGTGACACTCTTACCCAAAATGTTAAAATGTTTATCGACAAATTTTGCATCATTCCAAAATCACGACTTCTACATCAGAACAGGTGAGGCGTTTTCATTTTATTCTAGGAGCCAGTTGCAGTTTCACTGCATGAACCATAACAGAACTGTATTCGAATGGCCACTATAAGTTATTAGCTATTAGTGCTTCCATATAGCTGCTTCCTGCTCCACTACAAGATTGGGCCATTATCAACTTACAAGTTGATCCCTGAATAGTAGGGGAAATTGTTCTAATAAATAAATAAATAACTAGTAGAAGACATACTTGAATAACTTGCTCATTAATAATTCAGGTAGTTGAGAAAAAGAGAAAAGAAGGATTTAAGCTTCATTAGATCTCATAAGATAGATAAAATTGGGGCGGTCTAGAACTAGGAAAAAGAAGGTTAGTATAGAATGTTAGGAGGATTGGGGTCTGAAATAACAGTGCACTATTCTCTTGTGCTCTTTCATGTCTTCGTCATCTTCTTCTCTTAACCTTCTTCTTGATCAATTACATGGTATCAAATCCCTAATTGATCAACAACAAAGCAAGAGCTCAAGCTGGAATTGTCTGATGTCGACGTCATGCCTAGTTGACGTTGGACAATGTATTCAAGAAAGGGGTATGAGCTTTTGTTAAGATTTGATCTACGGAAAGCCACCGAATGAGAAGTTTGAAGGCTAGGCTTTGATCCGAAAGGAGAGGCTAGTCAGCAATAGAGCTAAGATGTGCTGAACGCATTAGTGAAGATTCTGGCAACCTATACTATGGATTAGCGAGTAAGACGTGAGGTGTTTTTTCGACCTGGGTATTTCATTGGGAGGCTCGATATTTAGCAAAGTAGTGTTGAAGTTTGGGTTACAACAAAGTGCATGTGATAAAACTTTGTTCATTCAATGAAGTAGGTTAAGAAGTTTTCATTTTAACGAACTACTCCCCTCTTTTTTTATTTTTACTTCAACAACTGTGCCGCTAAAGTTTTGATTATTACATTTTTATCTCAATTTTCTTAAAATGTTACTTCATGGCCTTTTTGCTTCCGCTGATCATTTAATGGGAATATTCTAAAGGCTAAAATCATTGATTGTAATAATTCTCCACAAAAATAGTATTAAATATAGTTGTAGAAATATGCTTTCATTATATATTTATGTATAAAATATAACATATTTTTAGGATAAAGGATCCCCGCACCCGCGTCTGAATCTTGGACACTTGTTAGCCTCAGTCCGTGGATCCCAAAATTCATAATTTTAGCGAATCCGACCCCTGAACATGCACCTGCACCCGACACTTCACCTGAGTCCTTGTTACATAGGTAGAGGGTAGACTGTAGAGGGTTTAGGGTTTATGTATGTAGATCATTGGCATAATTAAGTCGATGCCTTCTCTGATGTGTTTATGCATTGTCAAAGCTATCTTTACATCATTGGAAAAGTAATAAAAAGAGGTTGCTCAACGTAAGGAGCTTAATAAGAAAGAGATGGCGGCATTGGAGTAGGAGGAGCGGGTGAAGTTGAAGGACTACTTAGAACTTTGAACCATGATGTGTGCTCAACTCAAAGATGAAGATTCTACGTACTCAACACGTGAATGGAAAAAACATATAAATGAGACTGGGGACAAACTCAAGATCACTTCTGGGGCATAAATAAGGCTTTGGTGCATTATTTATGATTGAGATAGAGAGAATGCAAGCCTACCCATCTAATCATAGAGTTGAACAGCAAACTTCTGTTTGACTGCAGTTGTGAATAATTTTGGCGCTCACGATAGGGAATCAGATGCGCAATGAAAAGAAACCTCCTCGAAAAATGTGAATAAAATTCAGAAGATAAAACAAAATTAATTGAAACTTGAAAGACCATGCGGATATTGATATCTACCTTAATTTAAACTATCTCAACTTTGATTTTCCTTTTCTGTTTTTCCGCTAACCAAAGTGTAATCACAACATTCTTGAGTTTAGGATTTTTGTAATGGTATTTCGATAAATATTTCAAAATTTAGTGGACATATTATTTTAAAATGTTTGTATTGGACGGTTTATGGTGGTGGCACGCTTAATCAATGCTCCTCACCTGTTCACACACACTAACACCCGGATATAGGACCGTCTGCAATGCCAAGTGCCATTTTCATCTCACAATTGCCTAGAGGAAGAAAGCCCAATTCAACTTTTTCGGCTTGGTTACCTGGCCAAGGTAATTTCTTCATCTTGCATCTACTTCATCGCACAAAATTAAGAAATAGAAGGGGTATCAACCTAGGTAGAAATAATATCAGTATCCACCATGGTAGAAACAATAGGTGTATCCACCCCGGTAGAAACAATATGCGTATCGACTCTGGTTGAGACAATAGATGTATCTACCCCAAAATAAACTTTAGGTGTATCTACCCCGGTAGAAACTTTAGGTGTATCTACCCCGATAGAAACTTTAGGTGTATCCACCTTGGTAGAACCAATAGGAGTATCCACTTAGATGGAAACCTCTTAGTTGTTTCGTAAAATCTTTTGATGTATCCACCTCGGTGGTAGAAATAATAGGGGTATACACCTAGATGGGAACCTCTTAGGTGTATCCACCCAGGCTATATACACTGGGTACACCAGGCAAAAACAACAGGGTATCCACGTAGATGGAAACCTCTAGGCGTATCCACAACGGTAGGAATCCTTGGGGGTATCCACCAACGTAGAAACAATAGGGGTATCCATGTAGATGGAAACCTCTTAGGCGTATTCACAATGATAGAAACCCTTAGGAGTTTGCACCCAGGTAAAAACAATAGGGGTATCCATGTAGATGGAAACCTCTTAGACGTATCCACAACGTTAGAAACCATTAGGGGTGTCCAGCTAGGTGGAAACAGTAGGTATATCGATGTATCCACGATGATGGAAACCTCTTAGGCCATTCGGTGTAACCACTTGGCAGAAACCTCTTAGGAATATCCACGCCGACGGAAACCTCTTAGGCAAACCAAGGGGAAGGGGGTACAAACCTCTTAGACCTATCCATTGCGGTTGAAACTTTTTAGAGGTATCCACAATGGTAGAAACCTTTAGGGGTATCCAGTGTGGTAGAAACCTTTAGGTATGAATAATAACAGGGTCTTGATAATAAGTGCCCTAAGGGAACCAGTTAAGCTTACCAAAAGTGGAAAGGTTTTTTGTTGGAAATTGGAACCATAGCATTGATTGATGTCACCATTAGCACATAGTTCTTAGAAGCATTGATTGATGCCACAATTACAGGACACGTGCTCTATCACTGCTCCTCCTCCTCATTGCCAACTTAGTTCGTAGCAGATTGCAAGAAAAATGAGGAAATGTAGTACAGTTATAAATGCAAAACCAAATCTTCTAAAATAGTTTCGGTGTAAATGTCTTTGAAAATATTATAATGTGAATAATACTTAACAAATGATTTATTTCTAATTAATTTTGAAATGTATGTAATTAAATAAATTTTTAAGCACTATCAAGTAGAACCCTTGTCCTTCTTGGGAATGCTATTCCAGCAAAGAAAGCCAATCCCTAGCCGGTTAGCAAGAGTTGGTAGAGCGATGGAAGTAGTTCCTCTTTGTATCCGAGGAAGCCGGTACAGATACCTCCAAAGAGCAGGTTTCGGTTGGTAAGCCCCTACGGGAAGTCTGGGAATTACTTTGACATATAATAATTTCCACTTTATTATGTCGCAGAAATATTGCTTCCTCTGTCCCAAAATAATTTGTCCTATTTAAGTTTTTCACTTTGTTTCACTATGTTTTTGGTTATAAAATAATGTTAGAAGTAATAGGAATAAAGGGTTAGTGTTATATATCATTTATGTCAAGGGGGCTTAGCGTAATATGTGTACATGGGTAGAAGTAGATATTTGTTTGTAATGTTTTGATTATGAGAAATACATAGAAAAGTTTCCCTCTCTCTTCCTCGCAGATCTACTTTCTCTCTCTAACCTAACTCTTGGGACAAATCTGACTAATTACAATACTTAGTAAGAATATAATTAAACTATTCTGGATTGGAAACCTAAAATAGTTTGAAAAATTGAAAAATTATTTGGTAAAAAGACATTCTTAATACTTCCCTTTGTCCTTATCATTTCCAGCTTCTGTGATCATCGAAGAATTTGGTAGTAAGGAGGAATATGGACCTTTGTTCATCAGTACGTTTGAGAGCGTCACATATGCATCATCAATATTGGCTCTTAATTCTTCTTACGTATGTGACCAAGAGCCTGATCTAGTGGAGGCATATACCAGCTTCTCATCTATCTTTGTTCGCTGCTCTCCGAAGGTCCTCTCTCTCTTTCTCTATGCTTTGGATTGTCATTATGTAGTTCAGTGTGATAAAGTGCTTGATTTGTTTCAGAAAGTATTGGTGTCCTCTGGCCCTCTTCTTGAATTATCCTTTCAGAAAGCAGCTATATGTTGTACAGCTATGCATCGTGGTGCAGCCCTAGCAGCAATGTCCTATATGTCCTGTGAGCATCATTCATCAACATCATTTCGTATTCTTTTAATCACTGCTATTCTGGTCTTTCTTAATTATATTCTATTACATCTCATTGGCGGGGGCAATGATTTAGGCGTCTAATTTTTCATGTGTTTTCGATCATCACGTCTTTACTTCTAAGCTTTGAGCTTGTTGATCCATTACCAAGATGATGCATATTGACTCTTTAACTTTCCCTCGAGCTTTTTAGGTTTTTTGGAGCTTAGTATGACTTCATTGGTGGAATCCATCAGTCATATCTCTGACACAGCAGTCACTACCATGGCAATTCAGGTCATATCTCATAGCGGGGAGGGGCTTGTGTCAAATGTTGTGTATGCTTTACTTGGTGTTTCAGCCATGTCAAGGGTAAAGATCCTTAAATCGTGCTTATTGCATACCAATCTTAGTTGGGATTGACTTTTTTGCTTTGATGTATTTTGCTTCAATTTTCCTCTTTATTGAGTTCGCTCATTATGGATAGCAGTGACTGTCGGTTATGCCTCTATGTCAATAGTGAGAACTTTGTAATACCAAAATTGCTATTAACAATCTCTGTCAATAGCGAGATCAAACTGATCTCCATGTTCGAATCCTCGGCAAAAATCAAATTGAGATCGACTGGTAAACCAGCTCATGAAGGTTGATTAATCTGGTTGGGTTGCCTTCTAATTGTGCAATATAAGTAGGATTTAGGAAAGCCTTGATGCATTAGTCGCAGCCATGGTTTTCGTTGACAGTTATGGGAAAAGAAGAGGTAGTGGTGATGAACAATGGAGGGAGGAGGATTGATCGTAGTGGATCTAGCATTGGAAACTATCATTGCTTGGGCACAGTTTTGAGTAAGGATAGCCAATTTTGTACATGGTAGAAGGGGGATTTGCTTTTCATAACTTTCCAATCCATATTGAGTTAGCTGACAATGGTTAGTTTGCTTCAGTTGGACTACATTGGCTTGAACAGTAGAGCATCAGGTTCAATGTTTTGCATTGTGCCATAAGCAACCGGCTGTAAATTTAAGGTGCTAACGGTGATGAAACTTATTGTCCTTATATTTGAAATGTGGTTTCAAATGAAGTAGTTGTAGTGTTTTCGTTGTTTTCTGCTTGCCAAACATATTTCATGGAGGCTGATTTCGCAATTGATGGATTTGGACAATCATACAAATTCATAGGGTGAAATCCTCCATTTTCTGTTCTAAGTTTGAGTGGTTATCAAAACACTGCCTTTGGTGATATCCTCTGTATGCTAATCAAATCATTTTGTCAATAGCAGCAACAACTCCTTTTCCTCTCCGAGGCACTGATGATTAAAAAAACACTTTTCTACATCCAAAATCAAAAAAGGCCCTTAACCGGTTACCCCAATCCTAATCTGTAACACAATAAATAGACCAGTCAGTATCCGCTGCTAGTTGATTGTCGCCGATGATTTCCTTGCCTCCAGTCGAGTGTTTTTGTATACGCCTTCAAAGTTATATTTTCTCCCTTGCAGGTTCACAAGTCCGCAACCATTTTGCAGCAGTTGGCTGCAATATGCAGTTTAAGTGAGAGAACAACCTGGAGGGCTATCCTCTGTTGGGAGTCTTTACATGGATGGCTAGGCTCTGCTGTAAGTCCTCTCTCTCTCTGCACCTGGAGCATACCAATTTAATGCATGTTACCTGTTAGGTGATAACCATAATCTCAATCTCTAATTTAGCTTTTTGTATATGGTGCATACCAATGTGAAGCATGTTACCCACAGATCACCATCTTCCGAATCTCTAATGTAAAAGATAGGCGTAAGAATTAATGGAATGGAAATAATGATTGTAAGCTGGCTTTTTGAGCTCCTTGACTTTTAAAAACTAATCGCAGGCTCTCTCACTGTAAGAATATAATATCGGGTAATTATATAAATATGCCTATCACCGGTAGGTTAGTCCGAGTACTAAAAAGCTCGTAATACTGGACGAGTACTATGGAAAGAGGGAAGCAAGATTGCCCTTCCATCAAATTTCTAATGGAGACGTTGACCGTATTTAATACGTATGAC
This sequence comes from Lobelia cardinalis, assembly GCA_028566635.1. Lineage (NCBI taxonomy): Eukaryota > Viridiplantae > Streptophyta > Magnoliopsida > Asterales > Campanulaceae > Lobelia > Lobelia cardinalis. The sequence goes on from JAOWAN010000047.1 coordinate 14,625,186, forward strand.
CCCTGATTATACTAATCGTTTCGGAGAACCCCAAATGTTTAGAATATTTTTTCACTCTGAAAACATAAAATACAAAAAATATATATATAATACGAAAAAAAAATTAAATTGAGACAAATAAATGATGAAAAAATAAGTATTTGAAGTAGATCTTTATTAATTACTCCTCCGTCTCAATTAAATTGGCTAAGGGACAAAAGCTCATAAATTAAGGTTTAACTATTAATGCATTTAATTTTTCTTGTTTTTCCACTTTTACTCTTATTGATGGTTAATTTGACTTTGAGTTGCAATTGATTTGCTTTGTAAATATAGTGTGGTTAGGGCCTAGGGGTATAATGAGAAAATAATCAATAAATGTTCGTTGAAAATTGAAGTGATCCAAAACTTTGAGAGGCAAAAATAGAAAGTTGTCCAAAATAAATGAGACGGAGGGAGTAGCATTTCCCTTTTATGATTTTATACAACCAAATTACTAAAATTAAACACAAATCAGAATTGGATCACTGGAATTTAAAATTAAAAGGAAAAATAAACAACTAGTTTCATTATGTTTAAGGATTTGGATTGATTCTAGTTTATAAAATTTAAGCTAATTAAGCTATTTTATATTGAATTATTATTATATACATTATACAATAAGTTTATTGATTTTTAGATGCTTAACTAGTATTTTTAGAACACTTGTTAGCATTTTTCGATAAAATAAACTAAGTAAAAATAAATTAAAATTAAACTAGCTTAATGAAACTTATAAAAACTAAAGTTTAAAAGTAAAACAGTAATATTCAATCATTTTAAAATTACAATATTCCTAAATTAAGAAAAAAGGAAAGAAAAAAACAATCTAATTTTCACCTCTCCTCCCCCCACACTCTCCCCAAGCAAGCAAAAGACGTCAATTCTTGGCTATAGTTTGAAATGTTTTCTATTTTTCCTCAAACTTACAAGTATTTTTGAAATTCATAAAAAGTATAATCAATAAAAATATATTATTACAATTAAGGTTATAGTATATTAATTAATTAAAAGATAGTAGATTAAAGAATTGAAAAACATGTCACGTTAACTTTTTCTATTTATTATAATATGTATATTTATTTTTTGAAAATATGAAAAATGTTTTGGGTGTTGGGGGTTCTTTCGCACAATTTTACTAATTAGGGGCGGTAAGTGTTAACGCCTATTAGTCGATTTAAAGAAAACTTGAGGAAAGGAAAACATTGTAGATTTTTGTCAAATTATTTGTCCAAATTTTCCGATATTTTTAGTAATCGAGCTAAAAATTTACTCTTGTATCATACTATAGTACAGGGGTATATTTATATAGTTTCCCATATATATCTATAATATGTAACAAGTTTCTTATTGGATGATGTTGTATACTAGTATTGTATGATTTTTGGTAATCACTCATGAACTGTGAGCCCAAGTTTCTTGTAATTTTGAAAAGAAACCACAAGGGATTTTCTCATTGAAACCTCTTCTCCGTGGCATTGGGTTATCTTGAGTAATTCGGTGCTCATCAGACCAATTGGAGTGCTTCTTCAAGTTCCTCTCATCACAAGCCCATAAAGTTCATCTACTGTTGTTTTCATCTCTTCTGGCCTCATATTTGTTATGGGGTTGGTCTTGGTGTCTTGGTGTGATTTTGGGAGTAACGCTCAATCGGGGATTCTTCAAAAAAAAAAAAAAAAAAAAATTTATTCCCTCGTTTGGTTTGGATTTCAATAGTTCATGATAATCCTATTCCCGTCCTTCTTGTTAAGGATGGGTAGGGCTATGGTTCGAACATAGTTGTTCGAACTCGTGTTCAAGTGTTTCATAGTGGACTTGTTATATTTTGGTGTTCCTTACAAACTTGAACAACTCCGGGTCGACATGTTTGTTCGACAAGTTCAAACGTGGTTCGAGTTTGTTTGAAAGAGGGATGGCAACAAGGCGTGGTAAGTGGGAAATCCATCCCATCTCGTCCCTAATAGAGCTAGAATTAGGAAGCCTTTCTATTTCCCGGTATGAATGGGAATAGTATGAGATATCCCATTTATTTTTCATTCCATTCAAATTAATAATGATATACATGTACATGAACTTATTCTGCTACAAACCACTTTTTCGTACAAACCGTGAGAATCAGTTGTATCTTAGTATATTTTTGTTATATGTTAGTTATATGTCTATATTTTGTAAAGCAGAGATCTAACAAAAGAAATTTTTAAAAAAATCAACTAAAATTCAACAAAAATTTACTAAGATACAATATGTTCGTAAATATATAACAAAATAACTAACGATAAATTAACGAAGATATAATAAAAATGTAATTAGATATAACAGAATCTTACTAAGATAAAACAAAAAAACACTAAGGTACATCAAAATTAACGAATAACAAAATGTACTAAGATATAACAGTTTCGCACGTTTGTACGATATTTGTGGTATGTACGTGATCACTTTCCTACACACCTACATATGTGATCTCTTACTTAATATTTTTATTGAATATATATGACGTGCCCGAGCGAGAGCGAGAGGTGTGACGTGGATTCCATTCAGCTTGACACCATCCCTCCAAGTCATGATGGCGAGCGAGCCAAAGACGATATCCAAAAACCTCGGCTCACCCGCCTAACTAGCACGAAGACTCGAGCGATCTATCCATTACTTGGCCAGATGCTAGTCGGCATGAAGACAAAAGATGCTTTTCAAAGTCATTGTCAAAAATCTATAGTCGCCTCGATACCGCCGAACCATATCTCGGGACCCCGTAAAAGCTATAGGTTTGATATACTCCTGGCTAGGCACGGGATGTACACCTCTTGCCAGCTTCCACTCTAGGAGTAACAAAAGATGCTTTTCAACGTCATTGCCAAAAATCTATAGTCGCCTCGATACCGCCGAACTATATCTCGGGACCCCGTAAAAGATGTAGGTTTGATATACTCCTGGCTAGGTGATACGTGCAAAATATGCGTATAGCAACTGCAAGTGCACATTGTCGCGTTTTGTAATATAGAAAGAAGTAGAGTGTCGAACTCACAGAGAATAGTGGTTCATATTTATGATTACTGTAATTAAAATAATACTAATTTTATCTAAACGATCGAATATTTAATTAATTAAACTAATTACAAAATAAAAAAATAAGCTAAAATTATATAGAAGAACTTCTAGAGAAATTATGCATTGATTAAGGTGTTTAAGAGAGTTGATTTCACCGAATATCACAATATTAATTCATAGATTTACTAATCAAGAATCGAAATTAGCCTACAACCCGGACTTGGTGAAATAGTCAATATTTAAGATCCACCGATTGAACGTCCCTGTCCGTCAACAGGAAATCAGAGATTCATTAAGAAAAGTTCTAGTAGAGCAATTATCTTAGATTCAAAGGTTGTCCAACTCAATGATCCTTAAGACTGTGTTTTCTAGGCCTCAACAGAGATTCCCGTTTTTCGGTATAAACCTCTATTTAGTGATCAATTCAATAAGTAGCTAATTTATTAAAAGTATTAAGAACAAGAAAACACAAGCAAATCATGAAAATAATACGACAATATTCGGTTCCATCTCTCCTCAAGAAACAGACTTATTTCATTATAGACAATGAATATCACTTCTCAAATTAATCAAAAACATAATTATAAAATTGAAAGAATAAAAGCACTTACATTAATCTCCAGAAAATTCAATTGGTAAGAATAATCCGACACCAAGTGGTATGAGGAGAATCCAGCGTACTAAAACTAATGGCCTAAAACCTCTATTTATAGTAAAACTAAATCATAGACCTAATTCTAAAAAGAAAAAAAAATATAGAAAATACAATAGAATTGACAACTAATTATTTGGGTAAATCCTTAATTGACTTGAAAAATAATTCAACATGTGGGGAATTAATTTGGTAGAATCCGGATTTAATTCAGAAATAAAACCGCGCACAAAATTGCTACTTCATTATGTTGTACAAGTGGGACACGTGGCACCCTTCTATTGGTCAAGAGGAAGAAACGGACGGATGGTGGCATGGTGGCTGCTGCTGCCGTCTTTGCATGCTCTGCCACGTGGCAACCTCCAGTTGGCTGCTGGTCACAGCACTCTAGCTTGTACGGTACAAGGCTGCTGTTGCTGCTTTTATTCCTTTAACATTTCAGTCCCTTCTTCGTTAAATTTCTGACGTTCGTTAGTCCTTTTATTAACAAGTCATTCTTAAATTGCTCGGATGACTAACGAATCTTTACGACTTTTGTTCCAATTTGAACAAGGATTCCAGATGTATAATTTGAGCTCAAAATAGTGCATAAATAATCATTTTAAGCTTCAAAGCCCTTGAGATTGCCTAAAAACTTAAAATCACATAAAACCAACGCATTATCTCGAAATAAATATATAAAATACATATAGTAAAAGGCTAAAATATATGCATAATGAAGAGCTATCAATATAGGCACGGGATGTACGCCTCTTGCCTGCTGCCACTTAGGATACTCATGGGCCCAAGCAGCCATTCAATGCCACTATAGATACCCCCAACCTCATAATATTAAAGGGTATGTAAACCCATACTCAATAACTCATATATACTTATCTCTGTACTGTGAACTTGTCCAGCTCGCACTTTCACCGTCGAATTGATTTCCACAAAATCAACAACCTCTTACGTTCTCACTTCTAAGGATTTAAGCAGAGTGAAAACGTTGCTCTCTCTGATAGTTGTTGTATTCTCAATTCTGGGTTCGGAGATCTTTACCTCTCATTATTCTTATCTAGTCGGGAGCACGATCATCAATTTGGACATGATTAATATGATGATCAGCTATAAACCACAAGTATCGTACAAACGTGCGAACATATAGTATCTTAGTACATTTTTGTTGTATCTTCGTTAATTTTGTTATATCTTAGTTTTTTGTTTACTGTTGTATTTTATTACATTTTTGTTGTATCTTCGCATTTTAGTTATTTTATACGATACAACAAAAATATACTAAAATACAACTGGTTCGAACGTTTGTACGATATTTGTGATTTTTAGCGGAATAAGACCCTATGTGTATATATATACACACACGGAGAGAGAGAGAGAGAGAGAGAGAGAGAGAGAGAGAGAGAGAGAGAGAGAGAGAGAGATGTAAGGTCGTCTTTTATTAGAAGTACTCCATTAAAATAATTTTGTTTGACGTGAAATTGTGACTTAGTACTTTATAAACTCTAATATTAAATATATTATATAAACTAATTAGATCGAAGTGTGACGGAAATGGGGATATGTGGAATGGGAACGAGAAAAAAATTCATGAGATTCTTTTCTGATTCTGATGACGGAAATGAAAAAGTTCGAACTTGTTCATGAGCTGCTCGAAAGTTTGGGTTCAAAAAAATCAGAAATATCTTGCTTGCTTGTCTTTGCCCTCATCTTTGTCGAGTAGTATCAACAATTTAGTTCATTGCTGGGCGGTATTTGCCCAAACGATCAAATCGTGGGATGACCAGTTACATATTGACCACCTTCGGGGCCAGAACCAGCTGCTCTTGAGATTAATGCCAGTGAAAAACCGGCCGTAGTTACTTGGTGAACTCCCTCTCCAAATTTTGAAACGGACTAAAATTGCGCCTCGTCCCAAGACACGATGCGAGACTTGCCAAGCTCCGTCAAACCGAAATGATGAGAGGGAAAGATCTACATAGTCACGAAGTCGAGTCAACATATCTCGCCTGGAAGAGGGAACCAGCGCCACCGTGCACAGCGGACTGCGAGATTCAAGTGTGAATTGCCACCCAATGGGAGGCAATTGGAATAATACCTGGAAAACTCGAAACAAGGAAAGCCAGAACAGTGAGAAGGCCGAAAGCACTCCTTGACTGTATCAGAGGAACAACAGGAACTTAAGCGAGAGGGCAGCCCGGACAGGAATTTAACCACATCATTTGCTTTGTAGCGAAGGTTTGTCTCTCGAATCAATAGAATTTTGGGTCTTTGTCAGCTCGTTATACCACAAGGTCCTTAAATGGTACGTGGGACTTCCATCCAACTCGATTGATGATTGGAAGACGTTCTAGATAATGTTCCTAGCCGATTTCAGCTGCATGGGCGACCTGCCGAAGGAGGAATCCGATCTGGTCAACGTCAGGCAACAGGAACGTGTCGAATTTAGTGTATTTTGAGTGCCTCAAAAAGGTCCACCACCAAATTGATATCATCTCAGAAGACTTCGCCATCAAATGGTTCATAGGGGGGATAGCAGCTGGGACAAATTGAAGATAGAGTTCGTCTCTAAAGAGCCCCAAGATCACAATGACATGTTCAATCGAGCTAATAGGATTGCGATGGCAGAGCACCCGGACCCAAGCAGAAAAGAAGCAGAAGGGGAAAGAGACCGCTGACAACTCGCATAAATCAAAGCGAGCTGCCGAAGCAAAAGAAAGTTTAGACACCTTCAGTCCTTCACCCTCCCGAAACACTCCCAGAGCCTGATAATGGTCTTCCTCCAAAGTGAGAACAGGCTCCCTAAGCCAAAGACACGTAATGTGCCTACCACAACGATTTGGGCCACCTCAATGAGGAATTCATCTAAAAAAGCAGTCGAAAAGCTGATCAATGAGGGTGCATTGAATGAGCATAAGGCACAGAGGCTGCACTGAATGGAGTTCAAAATGATACATTGATCGCCAAAAAATGTACCTTTTGAAATGCAAGGTCACCTAACTCTCCATAGCTCAAAACATTTTAGACATGGAGTGATTGTTGAAGAAACGTCCCTTGTGAAATACAAGGTCACCCAACACTCTCCAATGCTCGAAAAATTACAGACACGGAACGATTGTTGAAAAAACGTCCCTTGTGAAATGCAAGATCATCTAACACTCTCCATATCTCGAACAGTTACAACACTGAGTGACAATTAAAAAACGCCCCTCGTGAAATGTGAGGTCAAGTTAAACATTCATTGCAGTCGAAAAATTACTAACTCTTTCAATTGTTCTCAATGTCCCTTATGAAATGTAAGGTCGCCTAAGCACTCACTGTAACGCGAAATGACGCATTGATTTGTTTAATATATTACCATGAAAATGAGATTATTGTTCTCTCAATATTTATTCGAAAGTCACTTATTGATTGGCTTGAAGTTAGTTATTGAGTTAATGACATGAGAAAATTACTGCTGCCTCTCATAAACCGGGGGACATGTACATCGCAGCTCACCACTATATAGAAAAGTTTGTATACCGCTGCAAGATCACATCAGCTCACCACCATACAAATTTCAAGTTTGAGCCCTAGAGAACAGCGAGCTATGCCTACTTGTAACTCGCGAGCGAGGGACATGCACCTCCACTTATTATATAATCTACTTGGTGAAACCAAGAAGCAAACAGATAAAGCAAGATGAAGAAACTTGAGTTTCGTTCATTGAAAATAGAAATTACAAGCACAAAAACCAAAATGCAGAGAGCCTAGCTTAAAGGAGGGGAGCAACGCAGGAGAAGCAATGTTGGCTTGTTATATGGCACGATTTTGCAACTATGCTCGTCGGCGGCGACGGGGACGAGCTTCGGCATCTTCTAAACCTGAAAATGAGAGAAAACACCATAATTCTGCTGAGCTAGAGCTAGGGGAATCTGATGAGAGAACCCTTAATCAGTGGATGATTAAGAACCCTTTCTTCCAACGGAAACGAAGGAACGTTAATTGGTAAAGTTGGGATGAACGGCTAGACAACCCAACAAACGCAATTGTTTGTAAAACTAAATAAATAAAAAGATGAATGCTATTAAACTCCTAGATTTTGATGAATCTAAGAACTCAATAAAGGAATTGGTTGGTCAAGAACAAGTTCAAGAACAAAGAATTCAAATAAGCGAAAACTCAAAAAGAGAATTCTCGGATCTAAGCAGAAGAGCTTTCAAATTATATTGATCATCAAAAAACTCTATCTAATCGAATATAATGGATGCCTTTATATAGGCTACATGATTGTAATTCTAAACCAACTATGAAATAGGAAAAATACTAATTACGAAATCCTAATAAGAAAAGAATTATAATTTAGAAACTAGGAAACCAAATAAGGAACTATCTTAAATAGTAAACTCCTTTAGCGACTAGGAAACTGAAGAGGAAACCTTGAACGCTAAGGAAACTGGAGTAGGCAACCAAAGACGGAATCCTTTTGGGAAAAGGTTTCTGACAACTCGTCGCCGAGCATGCCGAGCACAAAGATGCTTGCCACCCACGAAGCTGCTCACATATCAACCTTCAGCCACATGCTCGCCTGTCCCTTGCATAATTTGTCCCTCTTTTAGCTCGCCAGTTTCCTCCCACATTCTGCTCGCCACTAGCTCACTAAAGCCAGTGATCAGCTTCCTCGCCTTTGCTCGCGTGACTGGACCTGTAACCTTGATGAGGTCGCTGTTGGCCTTGGCGACCACTCATCATCCTCCCCCTCTTGAAAAGGATTTGACCTCAAATCTGAAATGTCATAGGGAGATAGATCGGCCACATTGAATGTCGCACTCACGCCATGATCTCCTGGCAAATCAACCTTATATGCATTATCGTTGATTTTCTCTAACACTTCGAACGGTCCATCACCTCGCCACTGCAACTTGCTCTTCCTCTGGTTAGGAAACCTTTCCTTTCTGAAGTGTACCCAAACAAAGTCGCTTAAACATCACTCTGCATATACCTTTATTAGCGAACACTCTATTCTTCTCGCTTACCTTTATCATGGTCGCCTTTGCCTTCTCATGTATCTTCCTCACAAGCTCAGCTTTTGCCTTCCCATCCAAACTTGCTTGCTCCTTAACTGGCATAGGCAACAAATCCAGTGATGTGGTAGGATTGTAGCCATATACAAGTTCGAATGATGAGTATCCTGTCGAACTATGCTCAGCTCGATTGTAGGCAAACTCAACGAATGGTAGACATTCTTCCTATGACTTAAGGTTCTGACCAACCACTGCCCAAGCACTCTGTTCCCTACCTCAGTCTGTCCATCTGTTTGAGGGTGACATGTCATTGAAAACATAAGCTTCGTTCCCAGCTACCCCCACAAAACCCTCCAGAAGTGGCTAAGGAACTTGACATCCCGGTCGCTCACTATACTTCTTGGAATACCATCCAGTCTCACCTCCTGATCGAAAAACAAATTTGCTACATGCGTCGCATCATCTGTTTTATGACATGCTGTGAAGTGAGCCATCTTTGAAAACCTGTTGACCACAACAAATATGGAATCTAGTCGTGTTCTCGTTCTTGGCAAACCCATCACAAAATCCATGGAAATATCCATCCAAGGATAATCAGGTACACGCAGGGGCAAGTACAATCCATGGGGCTTGGTATGTGACTTTGCTCGCTTGCAAGTAATGCATCTACTACACAGCCTCTCAACATCCCGCCTCATATGCGACCCAAAAAAGTGCTCTTTGAGAATGCTGTAAGTCTTTTCCACCCCAAAATGTACATTCAACCCTCCTCCATGAGCTTCATGTAGCAATAGTTCGCATAAAGAACATGAGGGTATACACAATTGTTTACCTCGAAACAAATAACCATCCTGGCTGAAAGAGTCCTCGAATGCTCCTTGCTCGCATCTATCCCAGACTTTACTCAGATCTACATCACAAGCATATAACTCCTTTATGTGCTCGAACTCCAAAATTTTGATCGCAAGTGTGGATAGAAGAGTATATCGCCGAGATAGTGCATCTGCGACTACATTCTCCTTTCCCTTCTTGTACTGTACAACATATGGGAACATCTCTATGAATTCTACCCACTTGGCATGTCGTCTGTTTAGCTTCCCTTGTCCTCGCAAGTGTTTCAAACTTTCATGGTCGGTGTGTATAACGAATTCTTTTGACAACAGGTAATGCTGCCAAGTATCCTGTGCTCGCACCAATGCATAAAGCTCCTTGTCATAAGTTGAATAGTTCATGGTCGCTCCTCATAGCTTCTCGCTGAAATAAGCGATTGGTCGCCTATCCTGCTGCAGCACAGCCCCAATCCCAACTCCACTCGCATCACATTCAACCTCGAAAGTCTTGCTAAAGTCCGGTAATTTGAGCACGGGTGCTGAGCATAAACTATCTTTCAAAGCTTGAAACGACCTCTTCTGCTCCTCGCCCCATTTGAACTCTACTCCTTTCTTGACGAGTTCATTCAAGGGTGCAGCAAGAGTGCTGAAATTCTTAACAAACCGTCTATAGAATCCCGCTAACCCATGAAAACTCCTCACCTCCGTGACTGATGTAGGTCGCGTCCATTCCTTGATTGCTTTGATCTTGCTCGCATCAACCTCTACTCCATGGTCATAGACAACATACCCCAAGAAAACCGCCTTGTCCATACAAAATGTACCCTTCTTGAAGTTAGCATACAATTTTGTCTCCCTTAGTACGAGCAGAACCTGTCCCAGATGATCGACATGCTCGATCATTCCCTTGCTATAAACCAATATGTCGTCAAAGTAGATGACCACAAACTTTCCAATGAATCCTCGCAGCACATGATTCATAAGTCGCATGAATGTGCTCAGAGCATTAGATAACCCAAATGGCATCACCCGCCATTTGTATAAACCCTGCTTAGTTTTGAAGGGCATAATCCACTCATCGCCTTCTTCCATTCGGATTTAATGATAGCCACTTTTCAGATCGATCTTGGAGAATACTTTGGCCCCATGTAGCTCGTCGAGCATATCATCCAATCAAGGAATTGGATGCCTATACTTGATCGTGATCTTGTTGACTAGCCTAGAGTCACGGCACATCCTCCATGTTCCATCCTGCTTCGTCACTAGAATTACAGGAACAGCACAAGGATTCAAGCTTTCTTGAATCAGACCCTTGTCAATCAACTCAGCTACCTGTTTCTCTATTTCCTTCAACTCCTCAGGACTGCACCTGTATGCAGGTCAATTTGGTATGGTCGCCCCAGGTACAAAATCAATTTGATGCTCGATCTCTCGAACCGGAGGTAACCTTTTTGACAATTCTTCGGGAAAGACATCCTCAAAATCGACCAACAACTTCTGCACTTCTTCAGGTAGATCCTTACATCCTGCGTAGCCAAGCACATCTCTTTACAGACCACTAATAAAAGAGGTTTGTTACTTCTGACTGCTCTCGCGACCTCCTTTTCCTTGGTGAAGAAACTGAGTTTTGTATCCTTCACCTCGCTGGGTTTGGTCGCCATCTGCTTACTCGCTTCCGGTTCTCCCTTCTGCTGCAACTCCTGCATCCCTTTCTCAATCCTCTCCCGATCTTCTCGGATTTATGCTGGTGTAAACGGGGTCAGGACTAACTTGCGACCATCCCTCTCAAGCGAATACCGGTTTGTATACCCATCATGAGTTACCTTGCGGTCATACTGCCATAGTCGTCCAAGAAGAATGTGCCCTGCATGCATTGGCACCACATCACGGCACCACATCACAAGTAACCTGATCGACATATTTGCTAATTGAAAATGGAACAATGACCTGCTTTGTTACCCTGATCTCCCCACAGTCACTAAGCCATTGCAATTTGTATGGCTTTGGGTGCCTCGGAGTCTTGAGATTCAGCTTCTCAACCATTAGTGTACTGGCAACATTCACACAGCTCCCGCTATCAATGATCATGTTGCAAAACCTATTCTATACCTGACATCTCGCATGAAAAATATTCTCCCTCAGAATGGCAACAATTTCATCCTCCTTCATCTGCGTATTAAGAGCTCGCATGACCACCAGAGCTTGTACACCAGACTCCTCCTCGTGGCACTTATCCTCGCTCAAAGCTGGCATATCTTCAAATTCCTTCTCGCCTGCCGAATCATATTCCCCGTTTGCCCCCAAAATCAGGACTCGTCGATTAGGGCACTGTGAGGTTATGTGTCCCATTCCAAAACACTTGAAACACTTAATATCTCGTGTTTTGGTTGGTGTAGACGTCGATGGTGCAGGCGTTTTGACTGGAGTACTTTGCTCGGTTTCCTTTCCTTTGGTCGATGCGACCTTGGGTTGGGAAGTCGAACTGCTCGCGCCCCATCTAGGCGAGTTGTTTGAGAACCTCGGTGCTGTCTTACTCCGCTTACTTTTGAGCTGCTTCTCTACTTTGATCGCTATGTGCAGCAGATCCTCTACTTCAACATAGTGGTGTAGCTCTACAACATCGGCAATCTCCCTATCTAACCCATGCATGAATCTTGCCATGGTCGTCTCATCATCCACCTCGATGTTACACCTGATCATGGCAGTCTCCATTTCTTCGAAATACTCCTCGATTGTTTTACTGCCCTGCCTCAATCCCTGCAATTTCTGCTTAAGCTCGTGATCATGATGCGAGGGAATAAATCTTCGTCGCATGACCCTCTTCATCTCTTCCCACGAACCAATCGGCTCCTCGCCATACTGTCGCCTATTCTTGGTCATTTGATCCCACCAAGTAATAGCGTAACCAGTAAACTCAATTTGAGCGAGCTTAACCTTCTTCTCCTCCGAGTAATTATGACAGTTCAAGACTCGATCCACCTTGCTCTCCCACTGTAGATAGGCTTCCGGATCTGCTTTACCTTGAAAAACTGGTATCTTCATCTTTATACTCCCCAGATTTTTGTTTTTTGTATCACCTACCCAGCGACCTCTAGCCTCGTGTTGTCGCTCGAACTCCTCTTCTTCACCTTGCCGAGTGCTGCTCCTCATCGGACCCCTCCTACTTGGTCGTGAGTGAAACGACACTTCATCTCGGTCTCCCCGACTCTCATCGAGCTCCTTTCTGAAGTCGTTCATTCTCTGATTAACTTTATTGAACTCTTCAACCATAAATTGCTTGAATTCATGTAGGTTAATATTTCCCGTTTCCTCTTGCCTTGGTGAAGACATGTTGGTTTTGATAGATAGCTATGGAGATGAACTTACCAATTAAAAGTAGCTCTGATACCACCTGATGATAGAACCCTTTATCAATGGATGATTAAGAACCCTTTCTTTCAACGAAAACGAAGGAACGTTAATTGGTAAGGTTGGGATGAAGGGCTAGACGACCCAACAAACGCAATTGTATGAAGAACTGAATAGATAAAAAGATGAATGCTATTAAATCTCTAGATCTTGATGAATCTAAGAACTCAATAGTGGAATTGGTTGCTCAAGAATAAGTTCAAGGGCAAAGAATTCAAATAAGCGAAAACTCAAAAAGAGAATTCTTGGAACAAAGCAGAAGAGCTTTCAAATTATATTGATCATCCAAAAACTCTATCTAATTGAATACAATGGATGCCTTTATATATGCTACAAGAGTGTAATTCTAAACCAACTATGAAATAGGAAAAATACTAATTACGAAATCATAATAAGAAAAGAATTACAATTTAGAAACTAGAAAACCAAATAAGGAACTATCTTAAATAGTAAACCCCTTTAGTGACTAGAAAATTGAACAGGAAACCTTGAACGCTAAGCTAAGGAAACAGGAGTAGGCAACCAAAGACGGAATCCTTCGGGAAAAAGGTTTCTGACCAACTCGTCGCCGAGCATGTCGAGTACAAAGATGCTCGCTACCCACGAAGCTGCTCGCATATCAACCTTCAGCCAAATGCTCACTGGTCCCCTGCTCGCCAACCATGCACAGTGACATAATCTGTCCCTTTTTCAGCTCGCCAGTTTCCTCCCACATTCTGCTCGCCACTAAAACCCTAAACCCTAAAAGCCACTAGCTCGCTAAAGCCAGTGATCTACTTCCTCGCCTTTGCTCGCGTGACTGGACCCTGTAACTTTGATGAGGTCGCTGTTGGCATTGGCGACCACTCATCAGAATCTCCCATCAGGAAGTAGGAGAGTGGCTTCCCAATAAATAGTGAATATGAGCAGCGGTTGTTATGCCAATTGCAGCGCCGGGCAGCTAAGTTGGTATGGAAGAACTGCAGCGCTGCAGGAAATCCTGAACTATGTGGGGGTTTACCTTCCAAAAGTCTCCAGCATGAGAGTAAGTCTCACGTTGAGAAAGAATCAAGAGCCGCTCTTGACCAAAACCATGCTCTCTGTCTCATTCATCCTGCACCCTAAAGTGAGGACTTACCAAAACCTTCTTCCAAAGGAAGTTCAATGTTTTCAGTTCGATGGCCCACTCCTTTCATGAGGCGAAGCACCTCGCCATTATTTAACCTCACCCGGAAAGCCTCCTCCAACCTATAAACTCTCTTACTGAATGGACATTGGGCATATATGGGGTCCTCCTGGGGGCTCACACCACTCCTACTAGTCAAATCCCTGAATATCCCAAAAACCCAAAATTAATCCTAGATGGAGAGTCACAATCTCCACTCTGAAACCAAGAGCCAAAGAAAAACGTAGAAGAAACCCAAAATTATACATTAGAAAGTGCAGAGTGGAAGAGGGAAAGCCTTCAAAATCCGCATTAGACTGCTCGCATAAAGTCTGATAAATTGAAGTCGCCTTGCAGTTAATAATGGGCGCCTATTTATGAAATTCGAAACAACCAGGGGAAAGGCCCTCCATTCAATTTCAACTATTAGTGCGCGTGCACACGCAGCCGTCACCCTTCCGCCACTTGCCACACATCGCGCGTCACTCTGCCTCCGCGCAATAAATTACAAGCGCCACATGTTGCCAACTCAACCTAATGCCATGATGAATCCTGCCTCAAAAGAAATACATCACACGGATCAAGAGGTTAAAGTGAGCTGCCTGAATTTAGTATCTGTGTTCGGATCTACTTCATCCAGAAACTAGTGGACAACTGATGTGCCCGGGCGGGAGGTGCCTAACGTGGGCCCACGTGGCCAAACAGCAAGTTGATGTGGATCCCATCCAGCTAGGTACCACGATCATCCCTCCAGGCGGGCTAAAGATGATATCCAGAACTTAGCTGGCCCTCCTTACTCGCATGAAGGCTCCAGCCATCTATCCACTACCAGGTCGTATGTGAGCGGACACGAATCCAAAAGATGATTTTCAGCGTCATTGTCAGATCTCTGCAGTCTCTAAGTAATGGCAGGTCATATTCCGGGATCCCGGAAAAGCTGCAGGTTTGACATGCTCCTGTCTAGGCACAGGATGTATGCCTCCTGCAGCTGCCATTCTAGGATACTCATGGGCCCAAGTAGGCATTCAATGCCACTATAAATATCCCCAACCTCAGAACATTAAATGCTACTTAAACCCATACCCAATCATTCATATATATATATATATATATATATATTTATATATGCACGTCCAGCTGACTAATGAGTTCCATAGATCAAATCAACAACCTCTTACTCTCATGCATGATTTTCGCAGGGTGAAAACCTTACTTCCTCACTTAGTTGTTGTGTGTTCTCATTTCGCGGTTCAAGGATCGTCGCCATCCATTCATCGACATCGTCATCCCATTATTCCTATCTGCCATGATCGTCAATTTAGACACGATCAATATATATGCATATATATATCTATATATATATAGATATAAAGAGAGAGAGAGAGAGAGAGAGAGAGAGAGAGAGAGAGA
>JAOWAN010000049.1:19258-44830 GCA_028566635.1 Lobelia cardinalis
TTCCTAGGTCGCAACTCCTTCCAGGCTCGCTTGACCTCGCGCCTCGTCGACCAAACATAGCGAGCTTAGTTTCCTCGGCTCGTCCTCGCCTACACTGTCCCATTAGTAGGTCGCAACCAGTTGTGAGAACCCATTTATCAACTTCCTGGCTCGAGCTCGCGTCACCGGTCCTTGCAGCTTGGTCGCTTCCTGAGCCGACCTTGGCGACCTCGCATCACAAAGACACCGTTACAGAGCAGGGGGTGGCCCTGCTAAACCGCTTCGGCGTGAGAGTAAGTGCTCAAGTTCAATTATGAAATAAGAGAAATCACGGGAGAGTTTAGGGGCAATAGAGAGCGTACCTTGTGCCTACGGGGTATGGCTTATATTTATAGGAGCTTGAGGAGTCCTTGTCCTAGGATTTCCCAAATTGGTGGGCACCTTCCTTATCTGGAGGAAGTAGAAGATGGCAAGGATTCTGATTGCCTTCTAATATGGTAACTCGTATCAGGGTTATGTTGGGAGTGGATCTCTTGTGATCTTCTGATAAGATGGGAAGATACTCTCCTTGCTGGACACGATATCTCGAGCAGTCTCTGCTCACGGGTGTCTGAGATGGTCGGTCTGCTCGCAATGTCTCGTGCAAGACCGTGTAGGTTATTATGCTCGATATGCTCGCAGTGTCTCGTGCATGATCGAGGTCTGGGCTGCTCGCTCATGAAGGTTTCCTCCTGGTTGTCCTGATATTGCGCTCTCCTCGCGCTCGGGGAGGCATTCTCCTTCCCCATATCGCTGAGAGGTTCCACGCTATAGTGCTCGCGTGTCGAGCATACGGACCCTGGCCGGCCATGGAGTCATTCCCCCAAATATCCTGCTGTGTTGTAGAGTCCTTGGCCTTATATCGTGCACGAAAGTGCTCGAACGGTCGCTCTTACTATTTAGTATCTTCAGTTGTAATAGGCTGGAGTTAGAAGAAGGCCGGAAGAGGCTTACTGCAGAAGAACGCTAGAGGGAGGGATTTGCAAGAAATCTCTAGAGAGAGAAACGGCAAGAAAACTCTCAACGGCTTAAGAAGGCAAATGAAACGGGAAGAAGAAAATGAAAGGGGGGATGAACTTTTATACCCTTGGGGGTATTTTGGGTAATTAATGAGAAGAGGAAAGGACGAACGTATCTGTACAGTCCACGTGCCAACTTAGAATGAAGAGAACTCATCATGAGATTCCCTAATTTGAGGCGCCATGATGACACGCCTCGAAGGACGTGCTGATGTCACGCCTCAAAAGACGCAAGAGAATACGGCTGCAGTTAATGCCTCTCGGAATTTGAAATTTGAAAAAGGCTTCAAAAATATTGGAGGGAAAACCCAAGCGCCGGAAAACAAGGATAAGGACAAAAGTTCACCCAAACAAGCGACCATTCCGTCAAGTCAAGGCGGGATCTTCCTCGCATCTAGATGCTCTTATGTCCCTATCCGCGAGCATAAATACTCGCGCACAGGTCCAGGGGACTACTGAAAATGCCAAATAGTACGAGCGACTTGGGGAGCACTTGAGTGTACGATATAGGGTCAAGGATTCTTTACAAGGCAACACTTAGCAGGATATTTGGGGTATGACTTCATGGCCGGCTGGTGTCCGCATGCTCAACACGCGAGCACAATAGCGTGGAACCTCTCAGCGATATAGGGAAGGAGAGCGCCTCCCCGAGCGTAAGGAGAGCACCAAAGCATGGCAACCAGGAGGAAACCTCTCTGAGCGAGCAACCAGGACCTCGATCATGTACGAGACATTGCGAACATATCAAGCACAATCACCAACACGGTCTTGCACAAGACATTGCGAGCAGACCGGCCATCCTAGACATACGCGAGCAGATACTGCTCGAGATATCGCGTCCAGCAAGGAGAGTATGTTCCTATCTTATCAGAAGATCACAAGAGATCCAATCCAACTATAACTCTAATCGAGTTACCATATTGAGGGGTAATCAGAATCCTTGTCATACTCAACTTGCTTCAGATAAGGAAGACACCCAAGAATCAAGGAAACCCGAAAAAGAACTCCTCAAGCTCCTATAAATATAAGCTCTACCCCGTAGGCACAAGGTACGCTCTCTATTGCCCCTAAACTCTCCCGTGAATCATCTTGTTGTCATAACTGAACTTGAACCTGATTTTCACACCAGAGCGGTTTAGCAGGGCCACCCCCCTGCTCTGTGACGGTGTTTCTTTGTCTTGCAGGTTTTGTTGCCGCCTTGATCGCCAACCACCGTCGCCTAGCTCGCCGAAAAAAGTGTGCATCATCAGACATTAAGTCAAAATACTCATAGAAATAGTACAATAATATATGCATATTCGAGTACTATCAAGTAACAAACGACAAATTTTCGATTTTATGGTAAGTGAGAAGGGAATTGAGGCGAATCCGGAGAAAATTTAAGCATTGATGCGAATGGAGCCTCCCAAGACAATCACACCAGTTCCGTAGCTGAATGGGCGAGTAACGGCCCTTAGCAGGTTTATCTCGCAATCAGCTGAGAAGTGCCTACCTTTCTTCAAGGCCCTAAAGGAAGGGAAAACTTCAGGTGGACGAGAGCATATGACCAAGCTTTTCAGCAATTAAAGGAATACTTTGAGTCATTACAGATTGTTGACTTCGATATGGTGGAAATGGACACATCGTTCCTCCACTGACCGAATATTGTAATCTTTCTGTTGGATTTCCTTGATAAACATATGAAGTAATAACCTATTCTTGTATTTGGTTTCTAGATGGATACATGTTAGCAGCATGATTGTTTATACCACATACAGACAATTTTCGATAACAAAATTATTGGAGCTAATCAAATTGGTAATACTCCTCATTTGAGTACATAACTTAATATAGCACATATCATTCTCCTTACCTCGGTAACTTCTTTGTCGAAAATTTCTAGCTAGTATTTCAAAAATAGAAATTAATTCTAAAGCAGTTGTATCACCAATAAAGTGACCTCGCCTGATGTATTATCAACTAAAGTTTAATTTTCATTGTCTGAACATCATAAAAAGATTGATTTATAATTTATCTACTAAACTATTATGAGGACATTAAATTAACAACAATTTAAATCTTTCAAGAAATCGTCTATTTACATATAAGCACCTTAAATATTTTAATTTTATTATCCTACTTTATCAATTTAAGTTTCTTCTCTCTCTGACACTTTTAATATAATATGTATATATATATATTTATATATCAAATACTCATAATTTGTGAAATTGGTTGATTTTACAAAGCTTAGTATGTAAAAATATTTATAAACCATTTACGATTCAAATGGCAGACAATATACACATTGCTTGTTTAAGTCTCACTAAGAAAAGAATGAAACACTAGCCATGCTTTAGAAATCAATTAATTTGATAAAAATTGGGTTGACTTATTTAATTTGGCGAATATGACTTTGATACGATCAAACCTTATAAATTTGATTTTCCGCTTAAAAAGTGCATGATATCTTGTGGGAGCACGGGTCATGACTAGTAATTAATATAAATAATTACATGTGGGAGTATTAATTAATTAATATAAATAATTACATGTGGAAGTATTAATTATTTTTTTAATGTTGTTTGCTTTTTAATTTTTGGATTTAAATCAGATCGTCAAATTTGAATTCTTAAATAATCTGCATGTTCTCTGTCAAATCTTTCACCAAAATTCTTATTTCACGTGTTTGATTGTTCTTTTTATATTTTTATTTGAAAATCCAAAGTTTCGCACAAAATTTGCTTCGTCAGTGGTCCTTGATCGATTAAATACTAATCATTGACGACAACAGCATCATCTAAAGATATATATTTCTCCACGTGTGTTATGCGTATGATAGCTAGCGATTCTCATGAATATTTATTTATGCATTGTCCTACAGCTTGAAATCTCTCTCTGAAACAAATTG
This sequence comes from Lobelia cardinalis, assembly GCA_028566635.1. NCBI lineage: Eukaryota > Viridiplantae > Streptophyta > Magnoliopsida > Asterales > Campanulaceae > Lobelia > Lobelia cardinalis. Next base: position 23,186 of record JAOWAN010000049.1, read on the forward strand.
TTTAGAGTGCAAGGAGAAATCTGCATCATAATGTTGCGCCTCTTGTGAAACATTTGAATTGAAGACATTCTCGAACTTTTAAAAATCGAAAAATTATCGCTCTCATTTTCTTGGGAGAAAATCACTACACAGTCTCTTCTTTGAGTTAGAAGTTAGGGCGCATTTCGAGGATTGTCTTCGGGATAGGGCTTGGACAGGTGTTCAACAGTTTGTGTGCTTTTGTATGCTTTTTGTTTTGATGGCTTTTGATAGATTTCTTGTGTAATACTTATCGGCTCCTAAATACAGTGAGGAATGCTCAATACCTTTCTCTATTAATAATATTATTCATTTACTTTAAAATATATATATATAGAAATACATATAAAGTTAGTACCGAGTATCGTAATTGAGAACAAAAAAGTACTCTCCTAAAAGAGAAAAGGGAATAGGAAAAACAATTGACGAGTCAACACAGAACATGCCCTACCAGAAATTCTCGCAATGTCTGAATGGTCTACAGAACCAAGATCGAAAAGATTGAAAAAAATCAGTCATTCACAACCACTGATGAAGGATTTCTCGAAAAGTGCAAAATCCTTCAAATTGGATCTGATGAAATCTATTTTTTATTTTCGAGCAAAGCGTAACACGATAAGTGCAGGTCATCTTCTTGTACCACGATGACGTTCTCTTTTGCGAAACCGTTCAAGCATGAATTCATCTGTTGCAGCTTGTCTCCGCCCAGCAGCATCTACAGTGGAATCTCTACTTCTGGATTCTGTACCACTATTTGCTCCCACTCTGTCCTTGTAAAGCTCAGGATGTTCTGCAAGGAACTCATTATCTAAATCGTAAGTTCATCTAAAAATCAAGTATACCACAAACCTTGTTAATGAAATCTGAACGCAACAGTCACTGCCTCACAGAACCAACAATTACAAAGATAACTTACCATTCGAGACTAGTGACACCACAAACAATGGTAGAATGGTTAAGAAACAGTAGCAGTAGCAATCATATAAAAAATAGATGCAAATCGGATATTTTATGAACCAGAAGCGAGTCCGAGTATCAGGAGGGTCGAGATTACAGACTACTCCTTTGGTTAAGAAAGTAGCATCATAACTTCCAATAATCCAGGCTACTATTATTCTTTTAATCTTTTCCCCATCAACAAGGTTTCCACATGCAGGAGCAATCTGGAGTATTATAGTATATGCATAATTAATTCGAAACCGAAGAACATCCACAACTTTGCAGCAAAGCAAGCAAAATGAGGTAAACAGATAACACAGCAACTTGAGCAACTTGCTCAGCCATTATTATCTTATGAATAGAGTTCTAGTTATACAGACAATCAAGGATGTCCTCCAGAACCCTTTAGACATGCACTAACACAGTCTGGTTATTGAACAAGCAGAAAGAGCTTTCTTCTTGCAAACATGGACTAGTTGATGTTGTGAAGGATGAAGGAATTGTTGAAGAAGCTGCTTACTTCAATCAGGAAGTATGCTACAATGTTTTGGTGAGGATGGTGATAGATATAGCAAGAATGAAATTAGTATTAAAAGTTTGCTCATTTCAAAAACAGTCGCCAGAATTTGCAATGCGTTGACATCGTGGACCCCTTCATTTGCTAAAGTTTTTATACTTGGTAGAAAATTTTCCCCTGTTGTAGTAATTAGGTTCAAATTATATTTATTGTTAAGGAAATTCCATTCAAAGTACTTACTTCCTGGAGATGTTATTGACATCACCCAACGTCCCCATCAGCCTTGCCAGTTAAGGCTTTCAAACAGCTAGACTTTTTTTCTTTTACTTTTTTTTGGCCCCAAGGGGGCATGGGAAGGGATCGAACCTGAGCTCTACCACTGAGCCACCCCTTAGGTTCCCTCAAACAGCTAGACTAATGTGATGCGCTAAAGACATGTTTTTTTTTCTGAAAGTTCTCTGTTAGACCTATACCATGACTATTCCGGTAGAGCGTACAAGGATCTAAAGCCACCGGTCAATCCCCCTGAGATTGGTTTGAAAACCTGTCTCATTAGCCACTTTCATACTCCTCCAGGACTTAAATAACACTCACTAAGGTGAAGCAGAATGACGGTGGATGTATTCACCAATTATCAGGCTTTGAAGTTCAGACTTGAATATTAATAAACTTTCATAAGTTTATCATGTTCATTCAAGAACATTTGCTGGATAGAAATCCTTCTATCCGGAATTTCCCATCTTTTCATCCTAAAAAACATGGGCTTCGACGTGTATCGAAGTAGCATCTCTCCCAATCACGCTTCCCCTTGCATAACTCTCTTTTTTTAAGATCTATAATTTTAAAAAATTTCACCGAGTACGAGGGAAATATCTCTTTCCCCTCTCTATGGCAGACACACTTGCATGTGTGTGTGTGCAAGTGGACAGCTCTCTACTTGTGTACATCAGTGATGGCTGAAGCCCGGAGGGAACAAGGATCAAGAAGTTAATAATAGCCCTGTCCTTGTGTGTGCATCTTGAAAGAGGATCTGGAGTAATTGTCACAAACCTCTTCTAAGTTTCTCAGCATAGTCCTTGCCACGTTGGAAATAGTCTGCACTATAGCTTGAAGGTATGCTATTATCGCTTCTGACTCTAACAACTAGCCTTTTTTCCTGCAGAAGCTTTTTGGCAGCCTCCGTCTCTTCAATATTTTTCAGTTTGTATCTGCAACATATTAACAACATAGCAAATATCAGGCCAAGAGTATCATGTAGAAACACCATAGTTTCCAAAGATAACAGCAATACCGTTCCCCTTTTTAATTCCACCTGCAGTTAATAGTTTTGACCTTGGATTACCAATGAGGATTTGGTCTAGTGGTATCCCCTTCTCTTCCTCAACGGGGAAGTTAGGGGTTCAAATCCCATCAAGGACACTATTGAGGAGAAACTATTATCTTGTTGAAGATATCTGCTGGTCTGATGCTTTCTTTGTCATTCTTGTAAGCTCTAATTAATATAAGGTTGGGATTAGGTCTATATATCCCCTTCAACCTTCTCAAAAAAACTAAAAGGATATGGCCTTGGATTTATGATCCTTTTACAGGTCAATGCTTTCCGTTATTCAAAGCCAATACCATCAAAAACCGACACCGGGTCTCTGAACTGAGTGCCAAGTGCCAACCACGGAGAAACCACTGTGGTTTTCAAACAATGAATTCTCTAAGGAGATGAGAGAAAAACTAATGGGTATGTATCACATAATACAGAATAGAGCATACTCAATCGGAAGTTGGACTTCTGCAATTCCCGTAGTCCACTGAGTAGAGCTTTCTTCAGAATTTCGCCTCTTAACCTGAGTGAAGAAATTGATTACTCAGAATAATGTTGAAAATCATCCTTGCACTGAGAATAGTAATAGTACATAAGCTGTTAGCCTGTTACAATATTCATGAAGTAATATTTTTTCAATGCCAGTGTTGATTTTTCGGATGTGGAAGGGGAGCGAGATTGGACTATTTCAACTTGACCAGCTGCAAAAGATGGCTTGAATTTGATATAAGCAATAGCAGATATTAGAGGAAGTTACATCTTCAGCAATACTTTCCTAACAAGGATATTTTGGGGGAAATAAATCTCAAAACCCAATAAAGATTTAACCAATGGAAAGGGAAAAAAAATGACAGATAATACGAGCAACCACCAAGATCTAACTCACTAGCCATGGAGCGTCAGCAACAAAATATTTGGCCTAAATAATAACAAGTTCTGTCCAAAAGAAGAAGGATGGACGAAGTACGCTTGAGCCTCGATCTAATACTTTTGTCCGAACCTGGCCCACCCATGCCATGCCAAGAAGAGTGAGAACTTTTATTGTTTACATAAGTCCATTAACACTTGTATAAAGAGCACACTTGTCGTACTTTTACAAGTGATAACAGATTCATATGTAACCCTTAGAAGAACTAGCTACATTGCTAGTCTCTTACCTTTGAGTCTCACCAACATATGGTGTCCCTCTAGTTATGATTAACAATATTAATGACACTAAGTCTTTATTAACAGCATTAGCCATGAATTTATCAATTTTCCTTGTTGAACTGTCTCAAAGTTGGACAAAGTGGATTTAAACAGTGAAGATCAGGTGATGTTGAAAGAAGAAGAGCTGTTGGGATTGGGTTAATCGGCTTCTTGAACAACAGTTTGAATTGGCATGATAGAACTACATGAATTGGGGGGGGGGGGGGTTACAATACAAGCAATTTAGAAAACCAACATAATCTTAAACTTTTAGAAAAGAAATGTTAAATAGTGGAGCACTAGTTTTTGTACATATTTTCAAGCTTTTCCATGAATACGTAAACAGACTTTCACCAGTCCACAAATGAAGTATTAAATGAAAAAAAAAAAAAATATATATATATATATATATATATAGAGAAGAAATGATTATGTATTAAATAATCAATAGCTCTCTAATGTCTTTAAACTTTCCTTCCGGTATGTGATTTTGAAATGTAATAAGCAATAAATAGAGAAACAGAAAGGGCTTCCTGCCCACACGCAGCATGTAAATCAAGCGGCATATAGGACTCAAGCATAAACGACCATTTCAGTGGTTACTAGCGCATACATACAAGGATTTACGAATTCAAGTGATGAAGGATTATATGAATTTTAGTTGCAACTTGAGTAATATTGCAGAAGTCGGAACCAATAAGACAAGAAGAAAGCAAAGAAGGGGAAAAATAAAACCAGAGTGCATACTTTAAGATGCTCTGGAATTTTGTATAATTCATCCTCTGCATGTTTGATATCATTCTCAACTTGATTTATCTCATTGATGTTCTTCCCACTCCTCTTGGCCAACTCTTGCTCAACATATCTTATCCTGGACAAAAGTAACAATTATAGCCCTGATCAAAAGATAACATATTTTATTATCAGATGGTACTGTGAGGACAAAGAGTAGCTTAAAAGAGATGAGATCAAATATCTAAACTAGAGTTTAGATCGTTCAGCCAACATTTTCAACTACATATTTTCGCAATCATTCAGACAACATTATTAGAAGATATCGAACTATTAGGTTGGGGGGCAGAACGCGGGCAACATTAAGTTTGAACTAATCAACATGAGCAAGGTCATCCTAGTGATGGAAAATGGAATTGCTAACATGGGCAACAATAAGTTTGAAAGTAGTCAACATTAGCAAGGTCATCGTAGTGATGGAAATGCTAGAAAACACATAAAAGTATAAAATATACATATAACTTAGAACCAAGCTTCATTCTTGAAAACAAAAATCATAGAACATCTTACACAGAAACTGCAATCAATCTATATTAATATAGTTATCCTAGTGAAGAAAGAACTAGTAAAAGAACATAAATATATGAACAAAGAATATAAAAACAATTATAGAAACTTCAATACAGCCACAATTTTCATAATACAGCAAGATAAATTAATAAGTATGGAAGCTGGAAACAAATAGCACAAGAAACAAAGTGGAATGAAGAAGTACAAAATAAATTCTTTTAAAAAAAAGAGAAGTCGTGCTAAAAGCAGAGTACATAAGTTTCTTTAATCTAGTAATAACCATTACCCAAATTAGTTCTCACTACGACTAAGTGTTGCATTGAATCTAAGGGAGGTATTAAGGGTTGAAACCTAGTTGCTGAGAAACCCTATACCCAGCACCTAGAAAGAAAAAAAGGTAAGAGAAAATCCCACAAAAATGAACTCTAACAGAAGCTTGTTTTAAACCTTAGTGTAGTGTGCCAAAAATGTTGCCCGAATGCTGAATAAACTTCATCTACAACCCAACCCAACTCAACCTCTTCTCTACCTTTTTTTTTTTCAGTCATTTCATTTGATGCAATGCAAGGTCATTATTGATAGAATAAACTTCATGTTGCCAATGTTAGTATTGCCTTCCGCTACCTCTAACCTGCTTGTTTATATATGTACTACACACTTCCTTGCGGGTGCACTTTATGGTCTATTGAGTATATGTTCAACCTAAACTTAAGAAATTATATCTTGGTTTGTGTTTACCATCTCACGAATATGTAATTTTGAATTTTATCTTTCCTAAAGTGTTAGAACATATCCTTCCCAACGAGTACATTTTCGCTACACTCATCAACCTATTTTTTCTCATTTGCCCAACAGTCTTCTGTTTCATAAAGTAGGGATAACACATTCCCTATAACGCTCTTTGATCCACTTACTAACAAGATTCAGAGGATTGACAACTGGATAGGGTGCCTTCTCAATGCACGTGGGAAGATCAGACTTATTAATCATGTTTTGCATTCCACTCTCATCTCCACAATTGCTGTCCTGGATCCTCCTGTGGCAGTGAATATGCTAGAGATGATCTTAGCAAACTTTTTCTGGGGTAGCATTGAAGGGAAGCAAAAGAGTTATTGGGTTTCATGGTTTAATTGTCGCAAAACTATGGAAGGAGGCATTGGTAATAGGAGATGGGCAGATATTATTAAAGCATACTCTTGTTCTATACGGTGGAAGTTTAGGCAACAAAGTAGTTTATGGGCTAGTTTCATGAAGCAAGATATAGTGCTACGGTTCATCCTACTCAGGCTATTAATTCTTATAATGGTTCAGCCATGTGAAAGAGAATGGTGAAGATCAGAGACAAAGAGGAGCCATACAAATTCTGGCTAGTAGGAAATTAAGATTGTGCTGCTGCTTATGATAATTGGATATGGGGGAAAAGAATTTACACTATTTTTAATGGACATGTTCATGATATTTTTACAGGAAGATCAAAACCCCTTTCAAGAGCGAAAACCCTAGGAACGTTAATTGGTAAGGTGAGGATGAATGGCTAATCAACCCAATAATCGCAATTGATTGAAGAACCGAAAAGATAAGAAGATGAATGCTATTAAACCCTTAGGTCGTAATTGACCTAAGAACTCAATAAGGGAATAAATTATTCAAGAATAAATTGAAGAACAAAGAATTCGGAATAAAAGAAATCTCACAAAGAAAATTTCGAACAAAGCAAAAGCTTTCAATTAATCTCAATAATTCATACATGGTTTGAATACAAAAGGGGCCTTTACATAGGCTACGTAATTGAAATCCTAAACTAACTTGGAATAAGAAATCTAGTAAATAGGAAATCCTAATAAGAAAAGAATTACAATTCAAACTAGGAAACTAAATAAGAAACTATTTAAACTAGAAAATCAAATAGAAAACTAAATAATTAAAAAATCAAATTGAAAACTAACTAAAAACTCAACCAGGGACGGAAAACCAAAACAGACAAGGAAAAGGGTTGCTGATCATGCTGCCGAGCTTTGCCGAGCAGGTTGTGCTCGCCATCCTATCCCGTGACCTCTATTATGCTCGCCTTTCCTCGCCCTTCAACTAAACATAGCGACCATAATTTTCCCTGGCATTCCTCACATGAACCGTCCCACAGATAGGTCGATATTAGCTGCGAGAAACCATTTAGTAGCCTCTTGGCTCGAGCTCGCGTCAAAGGACCCTTCAGCTTGGGCGCCTCTAGAGTCGACCTTGGCGATCTCTCATCATCCTCCCCCTTTTGAAAAGGATTTACCCTCAAATCGAACATGTCGTATGGAAAGAGATTGGCAACATTAAAAGTAGCACTTACCCCGTACTCGCCTGGTAAATCAATCTTATAAGCATTATCGTTGACTTTTGCGAGAACTTGGAATGGTCCATCTCTTCGCGATTGCAGCTTTGACTTACGTTGCTCGGGAAACTTTCCTTCTTGAAATGAACCCATACATAATCGCCTTGCTTAAAAACCAACTGTCGTCGCCCTTTGTTTGCGACCAACCCGTTCTTCTCACTTGTTCTTTCCAACGCAACCTTAGCCTTCTCATGCATTTTCGTAACCATATCAGCTTTTGCTCGCCGATCCAGACTAACTCGTTCTTCCACAGGTAGCGGCAACAAATCTAAGGGAGCGGTGGGATTATACCCATAGATGAGCTCAAATGGAGAAAATCCGGTTGAGCTGTATGTTGCTCGATTATAGGCGAACTCTACAAAGGGTAAGCAATCCTCCCAAGTCTTCAAATTATTCCCCGCAATTGCTCGCAGTAGTTGCCCCAATATTTTGTTCACCACCTATGTTGGCCATCTGTTTGTGGGTGACAAGTGGTTGAGAACATAAGCTTTGTCCCCAGTTTCCCCCATAACACCTTCCAAAAATGGCTAAGGAATTTCACATCCCGATCGCTGATTATGCTCTTTGGAATCCCATGAAGTCGAACAACATTCTCAAAGAACAAGTTCGTGAAATGAGTTGCATCATCAATCTTGTGACAAGCAATAAAATAAGCCATTTTGAAGAACATGTCAACCACCACAAACACTGAATCTCGCCCCTACCTTGTCCTTGGCAACCCCATCACAAAGTCCATAGAGATGTTTGTCCAAGGATGATCAGAACAGGTAAAGGCAAGTACAAATCATGCGGGTTGGAATGCGACTTGGCTTTCTTGCACACAATACATCGACCACACACCCTCTCTACATCTCGCCTCATGTGCGACCAGAAGAAGTGCTCCTTCAGTATGCTATTAATCTTCTCAACGCCAAAGTGTCCCATCAAACCTCCCCCATGTGCCTCAAGCATGATTAAATCCCTTACGGAGCATGTTGGAATGCACAGTTGCCGTCCATGGAATAGAAACTCATCCTGCCTGAAAAACTAGTCGACTGCACCGTACTCGCACTTGGAGCAGACTGCTCCAAATTTCGAGTCGTCTTTATAGAGTTCTTTAACAAGCTCGAACCCTAACACTTTGGTCGCAAGTGTTAGACAAGAGATTGTACCTTCGCGACAAAGCTTCTGCGACTATCTCCTTTCCCTTCTTGTACCTCCTTTCCCTTCTTGTACCTCCTTTCCCTTCTTGTACTGGACTACATAGGGAAACATCTCGATGAATTCAACCCACTTAGCATGTAACTTGTTCAATTTACCCGGACCCTTCAAGTATTTCAAGCTCTCATGGTCAGTATGAATAACAAATTCTTTGGCGAGCAGATAATGTTGCCAAGTATCTAGAGCTCGCACTAATGCATATAGTTCTTTGTTATAAGTTGAGTAGTTCAAGGTCGCACCGCTGAGTTTCTCGTTGAAATATGCTATAAGTCGCCTATGCTATAGCAGAACAGCTCCAATCCCTACTCCACTAGCATCACATTCAATTTCAAAGGTTTTCGTAAAGTCGGGCAGCTTTAATACTGGTGTCGTGCGAAGACTCTCTTTAAGAGCTCGGAATGCCTTCTCGTGCTCCTCGCCCCAACTAAAACCCACTCCTTTCTTCACAATCTCGTTCAGAGGTACGGCCAAGGTATTGAAGTTCGGGACAAATCGTCTGTAAAACTCCGCCAACCCATGAAAACTTCTAACTTCTGAGATGGACTTAGGCTGCGGCCACTCCTTGATCGCTTTAATATTGCTCGCATCGATCTCAACTCCCTTATCTGAAACAGCGTAACCCAAAACGACGACCTTATCTATATAGAAGGTGCACTTTTTGAAGTTCGCATAAAATTTTGCATTCCTTAATGTGAGCAATACTTTCCTCGGATGTTCAACGTGTTCGCTTATGCCCTTGTTATATCCAAGTATATCATCGAAGTAGACGACCACAAATTCACGAATGAAATTGCGGAGAACATGATTCATCAATCTCATAAATGTGGTCGGCGCGTTGGACAGCCCAAATGACATTACTCGCTATTCATATAATCCCTGTTTCGTCTTGAAAGCTTTCTTTTATTCGTTGCCTTCCTTCATTCGGATATGATGGTATCCACTCTTGAGATCGACCTTGGAGAAATCCTTAGCCTCATGCAACTCATGGAGCATGTCATCCAAGCGAGGAACGGGATGTCTATATTTGATGGTAATTTTGTTGATAGGTCTAGAATCACAACACATTCTCCATGTACCATCTTGCTTGGTGACCGGAATAATAGGAACTACACACGGGCTCATGCTCTCTTGGATTAATCCCTTGTCGAGCAGTTATGCGACCTGTTTCTCAATTTCCTTTGCCTCCTCCGGACTGCACCTGTATGCAGGTCGGTTTAGGATAGCAGCACCAGGAATCAGGTCGATCTGATGCTCAATTCCTCGAATAGGTGGTAATCCTTTTGACAACTCTTCTCGAAACATGTCTTTGAACTCGCCCAATAGATCTTGTACCTCCAAAGATAGCTCAGCGACCTCCTGCATAGATCTTTACAAACCAATAGCATAAGAGGTTTGTTACCAATCGCATGATCTCCTTTGTCTTAGTCAGAAATTTGAGCTTGGCATCCTTCCGCTCAGTAGGCACATCAGCGACCTCCTTGCTTAGCTCGCATTCCCCCTACCGCCTAAGCTCCTGCATCCCTTTCTCAATTGTTTCCTGATCCTTCCGAATCTGTGCAGGGGTGAGTAGGGTCAATACCAGCTTCCTTCCATCTTTCTCTAGCGAGTACTTGTTTGAGAACCCATCATGAGTAACTCGTCGATCGAACTGCTTCGATCGCCCCAATAAGATGTGGCCTGTACGAATAGGCACTACGTCGCACTTGACCTCATCCACATACCTCCCAATGGAAAAAGGCACGACGACCTGCTTCGTCACCTTAATCTCACCACAATCATTGAGCCATTGCAGCTTATATGGTTTTTGGTGCCTCATAGCTCTCAACTTTAGCTTGTCGACCATTAGAGTGCTCACCACATTCACACAACTCCCATTGTCAATGATCAGATTACACAACCTGTCTTGAACTCGACATCGAGCATGAAATATATTTTCTCTCTGAATGGCAGCTTTTCCTTCGATTTTAACCCGAGTATTCAGTGCTCGCCTAACCACCAACACTTGCACTCCTGACTCCTCTTTAGTGCACTCATCCTCGCTAAGGCGCGCATATCATCGAACTCCTCTTCGTCTGCGGACTCTTACTCGCCATTGGCGCCCATGATTAGGACTCGTCGATTCGGGCATTGGGATGCGATGTGCCCCATGCCTTGACACTTGAAGCACTTTATGTCGCGTGTCCTGCTCGCCGAAGTCTTTGTGCTTGCAACATGTTCTTTCTTCTCACCTTCCTTGACCTTGAGCGCGGCGACCGTGGGTGCCAGAGCACGTGTGCTCTCACTTACCCTGCGTGCTCTCACTTACCCTCAGCTGGTTGCTTGTAGAGAATCGTGGAACAGATCGAGCCCTCCTCGTCTTCAACTGCTTCTCTATCTTGACTGCCATGTGCAGCATCTCCTCTACCTCGATGTAATGGTGGAGTTCGACGAGGTCGGCAATTTCCCTGTCTAACCCATTCATGAACCTAGCCATAGTAGACTCCTCATCTTCCTCGATGTTGCATCTAATCATCATGGTCTCCATCTCCTTGTAATAATCTTCTGATTGAGCTCGCGATCATGGTACGAGGGAACAAATTTTCTTCTCATTACCCTTTTCATCTCGTCCCATGTGGATATGGGTTCATCGCCATATTTTCTGCGGCTCTTGGTCATTTGATCCCACCAAGTGTTTGCATACCCGCTAAATTTCACCCGAGCGAGCTTCACCATCTTTTCTTTTGAGTAATTATGGCAGCTGAAGATGCGATCGCCCTTGCTCTCCCATTCAAGGTAAGCTTCTGGATCTGCTTGGAAAGCCAACATCTTTATCTTTATGCTCCCCGGATTCCTGCCTATGTATCTCCTCCGCAGCTACCTCTAGTCTCATAAGATCGCTCAAACTCTTTTTTCTTCGCTTTGCCGAGCATCGCTCCTGATCGGACCTCTCCTTGTTGGTCGAGAATAGAACGAGGCCTCCGCATCTCGGTCTCCCCATCTTTTATCAAGTTCTTTTCTGAAATCGCTCATTCTCTGATTTACCTTGTTAAACTTGTCGATCATAAATTGCTTGAATTCATTCGGATTGAAATTTCATGTTTCTCCTTGTCTTGGTGAAGACATGATTTATAGGATAGAGAGACGGATGCGAACTTGCCAATTAAAATTAGCTCTGATACCAAACAATGAGAGGAACCTTGATCAAAGGATGATCAAAACCCAAAAATCCTAGGAACGTTAATTGGTAAGGTGAAGATGAATGGCTAATTAACCAAATAATCGCAATTGATTGAAGAACCGAAAAAATAAGAAGATGAATGCTATTAAACCCCTAAGCCGTAACTAACCTAAGAACTCAATAGGGGAATAAATTGTTCAATAATAAATTCAAGAACAAAGAATTCGGAATAAAAGAAACCTCACAAAGAGAATTTCGAACAAAGCAAAGCTTTTAATTAATCTAAATAATTCATGAATGGTTTGAATGCAAAAGGGGCCTTTATATAGGCTGCATAATTGAAATCCTAAACTAACTTAGAATAAGAAAACTAGTAAATAGGAAATTCTAATAAGAAAAGAATTACAATTCAAACTAGAAAACCAAATAGGAAACTATTTAAACTAGAAAATCAAATAGGAAACTAATTAATTAAGAAACCAAATTGGAAACTTACTAAAAACTCGACCAGCGACGGAAAACCAAAACAGACAAGGAAAAGGGTTGTTGATCCTGCTGCCGAGCTTGCCGAGCAGGCTCGCCTTCCTATCCCGCAACCTCTATTATGCTCGCCCTTCAACTAAACATCGCAAACATAATTTTTCGTGGCATTCCTCGCCTGAACCGTCCTACTCATAGGTCGATATTAGCTGCGAGAAACCACTTAGCAGCCACTTAGCTCGAGCTCGCGTCAGAGGACCCTTCAGCTTCGCCTCTGGAGTTGACCTTGGCGATCTCTCATCAAGGTCTGAAGTGAAAGTTCTATTGCAGCCTGGTATTGTCAAAGCTATCGAAGATCGGAGAATTTGCTTAAGCAACTGCATGGATTGCCGTTGTTGGATCGCGAATTCATCAGGTTTATTCTCTATCACTTCTGCGTGTGAGCTATGTCATATCAATGGAAGTTGTCTCGTATCTGCTAACTATATTTGGTTTAAGATCATTCCCGAACAGAATTCGGTGTTCATGTAGAGAGCATGGAAATGGGCTGCCTATTGATGAAGGTTTGCGAAAAAAAAAGCTCTTCAAAATGTAACTGCTGTGAGGATGGGAACGCTGAAACATTTTTTCATGATTTTCTTACTGGTGATTTGCTAAACAAGTATGGGATCAGCTGGGAAATGATTGTGGCATCATAAATTGTTTTAATTCTTTGCAACAAGCTAGATTCTCTTGGTGGCAGCATAGTTCTTCTGTGAAGCCGCACTGGATCATTATCCCTATCCTTACAGATCGGAGTTGTCGAAGAGAAGAAATAAAGTTTATATGATGATCACTTTATTACTGGAAGAGGGGTCATTGCGCGAGTCAGAAAAAGAGTTGGATATTTCAGCAGCAGTTGGTCTTGTTTATCCTACCAGTTGGAGTGATCATCTAGAATTACAAAATTTGGGTGTGTTGCTTGGTTCTAAGTCTTACAAACGGGCTGTGGTTGTGGGAATGGAGTGGTCCTCCAGAGGGAAGAGTCAAGCTTAATACTGACGGTTGTTCTAAAGGGAACCCGGGCCTTGCAAGAGGTAGGGTGTTGTTAGCGATAGCAATGATAATATAATCTATGCTTTTGCTAGTTATTTCTATTGCTTGCACCAACCTGATTGCAGAAATTCAAGCCCTTCTTCAAGGAGTTTGTTGGCTAAGAGGGAATGGCTTTAAAGAAGCAATGATCGAAATGGATTTCAAGATTCTTATGGACATTCTGTTGAGGAAAAGCGGCATTCCTTGGAAGTGTTGGCATTTAATCAAGGAGGTTCTTTTTATTTTTTTTTATTTTTTATTTTATAAAAGATGAAATTTTATTAGAGAATATAGAAAGAACAAAGATGGTGGACCAGGAGTCCACCTATAAATTTACAAAACTGAAACAAAACAAACAAAATCCAAACTCAAAACAAAAACTAATGCAACGCAGCCCTCCAATCCCTAACTAGATCAGCTAAAGACACATCTCGAAAAGCCCCAACGCTCCACGCCCATAGGGGAACTTCAAAGGAAATCCTCCCCCGCAAGAGAGGTTAAGACAGCTCACAGTCTCTAAAAATTCGTTAGTTTCGCTCGATCAGATATTCCAAGGGAAACTGGAAATAGCACAGCTCTAGGCATCCTTTGCCGAACGAAACCCCAATGTCTAATCAAACACAATGCGAACTGTTTGACGGATGATACAATGATCACCTCAGACCGCAAACGGAGAACACCATAAATGCCACGCTCCAGGGTAATGTAAGAACAAATGCTCGTGAGTCTCGCTGCACCCCTTACACATCACACAAACATCAGCGGATAAAACCTTATTTGGCCTGCGAAGTTGTGTTTTATCATTGGTATTTGAAATGACATCGAACCACAGACCAAGCAGAAACTACATACTTGAACGGAACCTTGGATTCACAGATGAAACTATATAAAGGGAACTGATTTGGTGTTTGTCATTGACGAACAATCTTCAAAAAAGACTTGGCAGAAAATAGCTTAGATGTCTCTGGAATCCAAATCCTCCGATCCAGATGATAAGAAGGATCCAAGTAGATTATTTCTATTACTATTTAATACATGTATGTGATTCTCTTTCCAACAATGTTAAGGAGAGGAAAATAAAGTGGCTGATTCTTTAACAAATTATGATTATGAGAATCAGGTTACTCATTGTTTTCTTACTACTCTTTACTTGCCTAACTCTGTGAGAGGAAATTTTGTTTTAGATTTAATGGTATTCCTAGTATAAAACTCGTTTAATAGATGTCCTTAGCTTAAGAGAGGTAAGGTTTTAGGGTCCCCCTCCATCCTTTCATTGTAGCCCTTGAAAAAGGATAGTATTACCGACAAACTGAAGATGAGAAACCCTCGACTCATCGTTTCCCACTAGGCATCCCTCCACCATACCGATCTCCTCCCCTCTATAAATCATCTTACTCAATACATCAACCACAACTGTACTCAATACATCAACCACAACTGTGAACAAGAAAGTGGGTCCCTTTGACAAAGATCCCTAAACGCATAGAACCATTATTTAAGCTGCCCATTGATGATAACAGAGAAGGAGCCCTAAAACAACCACGAATCCAACTTCTCCATCCAGACCCAAACCCTTCCTCTCCATAACCAAATCCAAAACACACTGGTTGACCCTAAACCGTATCATAGGGGTTGTTTGGCAAGTGCAGAAAATCAACAAAATCGGTTCAAAGTAAGTCCATTTATGAAGTAAAAACAGCTTCCACTGCGTTCCGACACATGGGTGGAATTGAAAAAAATAAAACAAGATAAGAGAATGATATGGAAAAGTAAAAGAACGGTCATCCAAATTCATTTTGGGTGTCAATTTTTGTCTCATTTTGGTCAACTTAATTATCATCAAATATTTATAAAAAGAACTTACATGTTGTAACGAGTATATAAAATATATTTTTGATAAATTATGTATCATTCTTATAATGACTAAAATATTAGAATCTAAAACACAATAAATATTCTATAAAATTTAATTAATTTGATAAAAATTTACGTTGACTTTTCAACAATAAAATTTTTGTCACTCATTTTGGGACGGACGGATTACTATATCCTCTAAGTCACAAAACATCTATTTATTTCATTTCGTACAAAATTCATTTCAATTTCATTAGTACAATTTTAGTTAAACTTAACATTTTATATGGTGTCATAAAACCCTAAACCCTAAAAATAATTTTAAAACTTAATTGTAAATAGTTTCAAAATTATTCTTTAAACTTTATATTTTACTGAGCTACATGACTTATAGCAAATAAAAAGTATAAGTAAATTATTCAGATACTTCAGTAAAAAAGTGTAAAAAAAATAAGGAACTACTTCTATGCCAGACTGCTTCCAACTCAAAATTGGTTTGACCTGAAACTTGAATTCTCTTGACCCGGTCAACTTAAAGTAGACCAGAACTCAAACGGGTTCAATTTCTTAGATTCCCAAACAGCCCCACAAGCTTTCTCAAAATCAAACTTAATCGCCAACACTTTCTTACCTCTCCATTCCATGTCCTCTACGGCTCTACCACCTTGTTGGCCACTAAAGCAGCGTCAATACCTTTACGTCCTCCTAAAAAGCACTTCGACTCAGATATGGTAACACCCAATGCCACGCTCATCTTTCAGATAACACCTTCGTGATGATCTTGTCAATACTAGTAACAAAGCCAATAGTGGGAAAATCAGCAACTCTAACAATATGATCCTTCTTTGGGACAAATACTTTTGCAAAGAACACCATTGGCATGGTATTCCTTACAAGTTACACCTTTAAGTTCAACAAATTATCTATCACAACATCCCAATTGTCATGAAAAAAGGTCCGCCAGAAGCCGTCCGCCCCCAGATCTATAGATGCCACCAACTGTTACGAGGAAAGGGTCTATATACGTATACTTTGCTTCGGACCCCGGCATTGTTGCCGAGAAAAACAAGGGAAGAAAGATGATGATCAGGTGGCAAGAAAGCAATAGAGGGAAAGAGCATGCACATACACTGCAAGATGAACGTACAATGCTAGACTTGCTTTCAATGTCGTTAATGATATGAGCTCCAACATATTGGACAGTATGGCCAGGGAGTGAAACCTCCAACTTTTCATGAGTTGAGGGTTCCCCTTGCTTAAACAAGAAGTGGCACCTGTTAAATAGACAATGGAGGAACACAGGCAAGAGCGCTTTCTGTTCAACTCTCAATCTACAAAATCGCCATTAAGATCCCTAGCCTAACATGTGACTCATCCAGGTGTGAGTGAAGCCGGAGTTTCTTTCAACATGAAGGTGCATTTTCTTTGCGACTTATAAAACATTAGTCATCCAAGAAGGAAAGATTGATATCAAGTCATATTTTAATCTAATTTTCTTCAAATGGACATCTTGAGTTCATATCAAGGAGCGAAATAGGATGGCTCAATATCGCTTGAATGGTTTGGTCTTTGTGGAGTGCAATAAAGCGATAAGGCATAGATAAAAGATACGAGACACTATTGATCTCATCTCATCGGATGAAGTTGATGAGAGCATTTAGTGGTTGATGGGAATTGTGGAGGATGAACTGCGTGGATGTGCAGTCTTTAGCATGTTGTGGAATATTTGGATTGAGGAGAATTCTCGAATTTTCAGAAGAAATCGAGAATTGTGGCTTTCGCTTTTGTGAGAGAAGATCATTGTGCGGTCTTCTCTATGGGCTTGGAGTTTAGGCACCTTATAAGGTTTTTCTTTGGGAGATTTGTCTAGAGATTGGAGAGCTATCATTATGTAATTTGTGAGCTTTTGTTGGTTTTGAGTTTTTGGCTTTTTGGTGGACTGCTAGTCTGCCTTCTTTGTAATCTCTCTTTTTCTGTCAATGATATTCTTCTTTCATAAAAAATTGATGATCAAAATCATTTCTTTGGCCATAATGATTCATTGACATGGACTACTACTGCTAGAGCTACTGAATTTGGAGAGTCAAATCATCTTACTAGGTCGACCGCAAGAGCACCTCCAAAATGCTGCGGCTAGAACCATGAGAGATTGTTATACATTTACTCTTCACCTTATAGATGAAGAGGATGAGGGTGAAGTTGAAGAAGAGGCTGACTCAGCTTATATGAAAGAAGACAATTTGTTTGATGATGAGGATTGATTAAAGGATCCTATTTGAACTTTGAACTTCTAGTTATGCTTGTTGTTTACATGTTTAAACAGATCATTTTATGCTTACATACTTGTTTGGACTATTGTTTTGTGATTGCTTACGTGTTTAGACATCTTTTTCTGTTTATTACTAATAACCTATGTTTGATTTACTGCTTGTATTTGACTTAATGTTTACGTTGATATTCTATATAACTATATTTTAGTAAGCATTTTTGTGGGCTTTGTCACTCGTGTGCGCAACCCCCTTGCACCTAGGGCCCGGGCAAGCATTCAGCGCCTAGGGCCATTAATATCTATTCGTGGAATACGCTATTAGTGGAGATATGAATTGCAGTCGAGTTTTGCACCACAACATAGAGCAACCTGAAATATGATTTCTTTCATCAAGTAGTGTACTACATAAGCTCTTGGGTAATCTGAGCTATCACACGGTACTCGAACACGCACCGACCTTGCCGCAACATTTTGTTTCTAGCTCATCCTATTAGCTGGTAATCC
This sequence comes from Lobelia cardinalis, assembly GCA_028566635.1. NCBI lineage: Eukaryota > Viridiplantae > Streptophyta > Magnoliopsida > Asterales > Campanulaceae > Lobelia > Lobelia cardinalis. The sequence goes on from JAOWAN010000049.1 coordinate 41,380, forward strand.
AGCCTAATCACCACCAGAGAAGGCCATTATGCCCATGATTTGCAAACAAAATACCTCTATCTCGTGCCCCTTTCAAACACTTCAAAATTCGGACTAATCCATTCCAATGGTTAACAGCCAGATTAGCCGTGAACTGACTCACCACGCTCATATCTCGACGAGCTAGTACAAGATAATTAAGCCTACCAACTAATCTATGGTACTCCTTCGGACTAAACCCTAAATACTTCGGGGCTTTCGAACAACTCCCCCTCGTCACCAACAAGCCTTTGAATTTGGAACAAACCGGTAATCGAGTTGCTGCTAATCCAGCAGCTTCCTCAAGCAAATCAAGAACATACTTTCTTTGAGAAGGGAATATTTGTTCTTAGGTTGGATTACTTCAATTCAAGAAAGTACCTCAATGTGCCCAAGTCCTTTGTCTCAAACTTCGCGTGAAGACAAGACTTGAGGGCATCAATACCATGTGAGTCACTGCCTGCGATCACAGTATCGTCAACATAAACAATCAACAAAATACAACCATCTACACTATGCCGAAAGAAAAAAGTGTTGTCATACGCACTAGGCTGTAACCCAAAATCCAACGCCATAATGCTAAGGCTCCCAAACCATGCATGGGGTGATTGTTTCCACCCATAGAATGACTTTCTCAACTTACATACTTTACTTCCATATACCTTTTCCTCTAAATTACCATGAAGAAATGCATTCTTCACAACTAGCTGATATAACAAGCGTCGGGAGAAACAAAGATCGTTGTGAGAAACAGCTAATGAAATCAATAATCGAACAGATGTCAACTTATGGGTATAACCGTCAGCAACCAGCCTCGCTTTCAAGCAAGTAACACTATGATCTGGATTCATTTTAACAACATACACTAGTGTACTGCAATCGCATTCTTACGAGGAGAGAGTTATGCCATTATCTCTAAGACATTTCATTTCCTCTTCCATAGCCAACTTCTGGTCTTTACAACGCCTCACGCATTTCTTGGAGTAGGAATAGATCAAGACTTACAACAAAAGAACGAAAAACAAATCGGACAAAAAGTGATTGGGTAACTACAAGTGTATTTACCTTTTCGAATGCTATATGGAGGTATTTATCAAAATCTCAGGCATGGAACTAGGTATATATGGTGAATCCGTTAATGCTCAAGCTACTTGAGAATCTACCACTACAGACTCTCTGATGGGAACCGACAATGAGACGGGAGTAGGTCACCTAGATTACACGTGTAGTAGGAGGGCTTGAAGGAACTTTATAAGAAGCTGAGGGAACCTCGGGAGTAACAACTCTATATGTAAGGAAATTATGAAGCGAGGAAGAATTGGGAGGAGAAGATGACCTAGGGTTAAAAGGGCATGTCTCAAAGAAACTCGGATGAGCGGAATCAACATACCGATTGATATTAGGTGAATAACATCGATTGTCCTTCTGGTTACAATAATAAACCACAAACATACATTTTAATCCGATGATCCAATTTACTATCATCCGGCCGAACATCCAAAACAAAACATGTGCCCCGAAAAGTTTTAGACTTTATTGGGAACAGAGACTAGGAATGCTGAGAACAGAATAAGGAATTTGTCCTTGAAGAACGAAAGAGGGAAGACGATTAATGAGAAATGCAACTCTGTGAATATTAGCCCAAAAAGCCTTGGAAACATTGATCTAGAACATGAATGCCCTAGCAACCTCCAATACATGGTGATTTTTCCTTCAGCAACACGATTGTGTTCACCATTATGTTGGGAAGTACCAATATATGATGACTGGATGAATAAATCCAAGTTGAGACATGAAATATGAAAGTTTTCAATTTCAAATACTTTGAACGGGGAATTTAAAATGGTTATGTATTTTAGCACCAAAGATTAAAATTTTCAAATATCTCATCTCTAGATTTCATTAGATATATTAAGTCATCAAGTACTTGTACAAAAGTATCAAAATATTGAATTCCTGTTTTGGAAAGCACATGGACCCCAAACACCGGTATCAACTAACTCAAAGATGGCCAACACCCATTGATCGACTCTAGGAGGATATGACACACAATGATGCTTCACATATCCACGAGGTAAACTTGAGAGAGACTCTGACTCGGGACATAATTTCTTCAAACTAGTAAAGAAGGACGCCCGTAACGACAACGCAAGTGAAAAGCACACATAGTTCTTTGGCAGCTGATTGAAGCAGTTGTAGATGGCCAACTAGCAACTACAACCCATCAGATTCACTACCTCCAACGACAATCTAAGAAGTCAACAGATCATGAAACAAACAATATTCGGGAAAGAAGGAAATAGAAAAATGTAAAGCTTTTGTAATTTGACTAACCAACAATAAATTATAAGGGAGTTTAGTCAAGTGTAAGACAGATGATAGCAAAGAAGTTGCAATAATAACACCACCAACAATCAGCCAGCCTCTATCTAGCCACAATGGCATATCTCTGGCTCACTACAATTTCATATTTCCTAGCATCTCTACATATCACCCTAAGCTTTTTCTTCCCTCTTTTCTATATTCACCTTTACACTTTCCGAGAATTCACAATTCCTAAAAATTTTAACTTCTACAAACTTCAGCTAACAGTAATGACTTATTTTATTAAAAAGAAAAAACCAATCAAAGTGCCCATACATCAGATGGCATAGCTGAAGGGAAAGAGAGGGGGGGGGGGGAAGCAACATACATATGGGGGTCTTCAACCATGACAGCAGTCTCCTGAGCGAAGGTATCTTGTAAAACCAACTCATCATTTTCCCCATCCCCTGTCTCATTTTTGTCGCTTGCTTTGGAATCCAAGCTAGTTCCCCCGTTTCCACCACCCTGACCTGTTTTATTATTTACTATCGCTGAAACTCCCGACTTCTTCTCCCTCTGCTTTTGTAGAAATTTCACCTCTTCTAACGCAAGCCTGCTTCGATTGCATTTGATTTTTTATTAAATCCAGCGCCCAAGAATCAATCAGCACTTTCTGTGGTTGTAAAAACGAAGACCTGACAACAGAAAATCGGAGTGCATACCTTCTTTCTTGCTCTCCATCAGAATCCCGTTCAAGTTGTTCAATTTCTCCTTGGTCTTCTCTGTTTCTTTTCCTGAAATTTTTAGCCTTCATCACTTTTTCTAACCTCTGCCCCACTTTCTTTCTCCGCTGACAGTATTCGGACGCCGCTTGCCGCTTGGTGTCGAGAGAATTCAAGTTTAGGATCACACAGCTCTCCAGTTCCGTTCTCGACCTGGATCGAGAGGGGCTGTTCGCGTGCCACTCGTTGATTGCTAGCTTTGTAAGTTCGCAAACCTGGTGTGTTTGTACCGATGTTTTTCTCCCTAATTGCTAGTTTTTTACTATTTTTAGGACCCGTTTAGCACTTAAGTTTTTGGAACAAAACATGAAAAATATTACAAAAACTTGTTCACCACTTAAGTTTTT
>JAOWAN010000049.1:71346-88178 GCA_028566635.1 Lobelia cardinalis
AAGCATTTCGATGCCAAATATCCCGATTATGCTGCAGAGTGTAGAAACGTGAGACTGGGGATATGTTCTGATGGTTTTAATCCGTACGGTCCAGGCGCGAAAGCCTATTCTTGTTGGCCGGTTATTCGCGTGGTTGAGGCAACTCCATAATAGACGCAGGACCTCGGTTGCGCGTGGAATCGACATGTCCCAGCAACGGAACCAATCTGATGCTGCAAAAGTACGCTAAAGCCCTGAACTCTCAGTAACGAGATACCTCTAGTTCGAGCAAATGGTGAGATGGCGTCCATATCGACCTGAGAAGAAGAGCAAATCGTAAACCGAGTCGAGTATGTCCCAACGAACGGCCTCCTGTGTGAGAATCAGTATACCTCATGTCAGGAGAGGATTCGAGAATGAATAGCTTAACGTACCTTGGGTGTGAAGAAATGGATACCTTATATAAGGGAGGTCGTTGGACGCCATTGTCCGTGGGGTAGCGGGGATAGTCCCCCTTTGCCATGCGCCGAAGGCGTCTACTAAAGGAGAAAGATTCCTTGGTTCCGTTAGGTTTGTTACGTTGACGTGGAGACCGTGAAGGGGGTCGCGAATATGATCTCGTTAGTCCCTGAGGCGGTGGAAAAAATGTCTCGTAAATTATCTCGGCGGAAAGCCAATCTCGTCTCTAGGGAAGTGCACATATTTCCCTATTCGCATTTAATTGTGAATCAATTGACAAATTGTATTATATTATTTTCGATCAATTTTCACACAGTTCGGACGACTGAGAGTTTATTTGATTATTTTTTTAAAGTTAGTAACGGATTAGAAAGGTAAAAAATGATGAAATACAGATTTGAATATATAAGGGATAAGTTTAATACTCATGAATATTTAGATTTTTTTATTTTTTAAAATAATAATTTTTATGCGATAAATATTTTGTTTAATCAAATTTAAAAATATAATAATTTCATAATTTCAAGAAGTTTAGCCTACTAATTTTATAATTTCAAGAAGTTTAGACTATTAATTTCATAATTTAATAAAATTTCAAACTAAAATTTTTTAGGCGTGTCATATTAAAATTTTAAATTGGAACTTGATCATTATTAGTGGATAGGACTTTAAATGAGTCGGATCAAGTCGAATTTTACGGATGTGAGCTTAACTTTTCATATTTTTCACTAGTTGAACTTTTACGAACTCGAATTGAATATGAAATCAATGACTTAGGTTTGACTTATGACACCTCATTTGAAACCAATCATCTTTATTTTATTTTTAGCATTACGGAGAAAATGGAGTATGAAATTGAATTTTCAATTCTTCAAAGTATATTTCAGTTGAGAATAGTAGCAAAGTGGGACAAAATGTTACTATAAGATAGAATTCAATAATTTTATTTTATTTTTATATTAAATCACAATTGAAATAAATAAATTAAGTAATTTGCAATAGGATTAATTAGGGCTGAAAATCGGAACGAAATTTTCAATTTCAGTCGATTTCGATTTGAAAATTTCCGAGTTTGTAATGATTATTTTCTTTCCGACTCCAAAATTCCGATTTTCGATTTTTTCGATATTTTTCGGATCGTAATCTGAATTAGATTTAAAATTATCGGAATTTTTGATTTTCGATCTAAAAAAATTTCAATTTATTTTTGAATAATTTTTGATTTATTTTCAAACATATCCCGATTTATTTTCAAAAAAATTCAATTTATTTCCAAAAAAAATTCGATTTATTTTCGAAAACTTTTCAGTTTATTTTTTAGAAAATTTCCAACTCATTTACAAAAAGAATTCAATTTATTTCAATTTTTAAAAATATTTTAAAATTAATTTAATCCTAAATGAGATAAACTTACATCTGTAGACAAATAACTTAATTAAATTCGAATATGACTAAGTAAAAAGTACAAATAATTATCATAATTTTTAGTATTTCTTTTCATAACATTTTTTTTATAATTTTGGGATTATGTTCTAACAATCGTATTCACTTCAAAGTTTGTTGTGCACTTTGATTTGCATTATTTTTATATTTTCTTTCTAATTTTTTCTTAAATTTTTATTTTGAAAGATCATCTTGATTTGAAAGTACTCCCTCCGTTTCGTTTTAATTATCCTGAAAGCGATGTAAAGTTCTCTCAACATGTTACTATTGAGGACAATTAAATCGAAACTGAGGGAGTATTTAATTTGTTGAAGAATGTAAATGTGAATCGTTGTAAAGAAGTAACATAGACTATAGCATGTCATCGTGAACAAGGATCACTTGAAAAATTCGAAATTCCGTTAAATTTGAAATTTTCAGAAATCAGAATCAATTTATGCATTCCGAAATATTCGGAACGAAAATTGAAAACTAATTTTGATTTTCGAAAACTGTCAAATTTTTTGAAAAAATGTTATTTTCGATCCGTTCCGTCCAATTTCCACCCCTAAGACTAATTATAAAGGAAATAGATAATATATAATTTTATCCATTAATGGGGTACTTTATGTTAAAAAAAAAAACTAGAATGAAATTTAATTGCTGCTAATGGACCATTTTAAAGCAACGGGGTACCCATGTTTAATTGCTGCGCCTTAGGATCAATTTTCAAGTTTAATTGCAGTCGTATATTTCAAACAGGTAGTAGCCGAACAGTTTACAACCCATGTTATTTAGATTAACTTAATTTAATAATTATTTAACTCAATTAATTTGTTAATTAAATAAATTATAATAATAAAATTTAATTTATTACCTATCTCAACTAACTTCAACCCAACCTAACCCATCCATTTAATGGTCTACAGTCACCCACTTGTGCATGACTTTCATCCATAATTTTTGATTTTTAATTTTTCTCTCTCATTTGTCCCACAGTTTTTCTCTCTATCTCTATCTCTCTCTTACTTTTTACTTTAATCATTACAAAAACCCAAAACCAAATCAATAAAATCACTCACAAGAACACACCATTAAGTTTCCGATCAAAAAGTACATTGTACCTTTGGTACAGGTGTTCAATGCATGGTACAACTTATCGAGGAATGTAGTGGTTGTGTTCTCAAATCACGAGATTTTTTTATTTTTCTCTTTTATTGTTCCTATATTTTTTCTTTTTATTTTTCTCTTATTTTTTATTATAATTATCACAAAAACCTAAAAATCAAATCAATAAATCACCGTTCAATCCAAACGCATCCGGTGTAATTTTCTGTGTACACATGCGTTGCGGCTGACGTAGCATTTTGAGTTTTGAGTGCGGGTGGACGGTCCCAGTGCCAGTGCTGGTAAGAGCCGAAAAAGGAGAGAAAGTTGCGACGACGACGACGGCCTGCTGCTCACTCTACTCGTACAATCCCGGGGACTGGATCGACTCAAAGGCCGTCGTGATTATATCAAATTTAGCCTTGAGATATCCACGACCACAACAACGAATGGCTTCTCGCTGCACCTTCTTCCACTTTCAGGTCCCCTTTTCTTCCTAGTTCCTACATTCGTCGGTCTGTATGTTTCAGTTGTTCACAGCTTCTTTATTTATCATGACACTCAGTTTGGTAGCGTGAGGGGAGGGATTAACTTCTAAAATCAATCTTTAAAGTGACAATCCACATAATTATGCCGAGTCCGAGGGTGTTGGCTGTACAAATTAGGTTGATTGTTGGAGGCAGTTATATTTTGTACTTACCCGTTTTTACCGTCCAATCCCATGTTCCCGTGACTGTTCATCGAGCAGATAATTGCCGACAGTGATACATCTTCTTAGTCTGCTGGGTAGAACATAAAATCGATGAATATGAAATTGCACAAATCAATTTGATCTTTCCTTCTTCTCATCATCTGTAGCTCTATCGAAACGATACTCCTCCTCTGAGGCTCATCACCGAACTCCATACATGGCCAGTGGTACTCTCAATGGAGGCGTGTGATAACGATTTCTCCCGCTTCAAAGTTAAAATTAGGGTTTATCACCGATGTTCACAAAGGGCCAAAACCTGATTCAAAGCATTACACTCATTGGCAAAGGTGCAATGATTTGTGCCCTTTATACACTTAGGGAAATGCACCATCATTTACAACTTGAGAAATACCTTCTATCATTGTCCCAAGGTTCTGTCACCATTGCTGCCTATTTTACCGAGTGTTGTACTCTTTGGATGAATCGGAGAATCTCACTTCTGTCATTCCAATTCGATTTTAGAGTCTATTAATTTTTGCCACCTTAGATTGTTCACATTCATATTACTTCATCGCATACTATTGCTCTTGCTCCTCCTCTTGTAAGAAACTCTCTCTCTCTCTCTCTCTCTCTCTCTCTCTCTCTCTCTCATTATGAAATTAGTACTTAGTCACACTCCAAAGTAAGGAATAAGTTTGCTTGAGCATCCAAATGCATCTTCTTAGGTTATCCTAAAAAGGTTTACAAGTTGCATGACCTTTGTACTCAAAAAATCATTTACAACAAGGATATTGGATTATTTAAATCGATCATTCCCTGCAAAGGTCCTTCCTATACCATATCTCATGATTGTATTCACCCTCGTATTTCCCCATCCTCTCTTAACGCTATTATAAATACTGAATTCTCCATTTCCTCCTTCCTTTCCTATTTAATGCTACTCTAGAAACTGAAATCTGCTTCCTCCCTCATTTGTTCCTTTTGAAACTTCCAGCTCTTCTCCTTTTGATTCTTGTTCTTCTTACCTATTACATCTAGACCTATGAGAAATAGAGAGAAATAGAGTTGTGCCTACCAAGTATGAATATAAATGTGGGCTTACATTCTCATCTCACTTAGCTCTAGGTATATTATTCCTTATGCTTTCTCAATACTTTTTACTACTCCTTTATTTGCACTATCTCATCTCCTTCTGGAACACACATATATGGACAAGCTATCAAGGATCCATATCGATTTGTGGGTACTGCTAATGAACTTTGTGAGGTCTCTCCTTTATCTCTCTATGTGTACTAGAGATCTGAGCCTTAGTGATTAACAGTAATGGTGTACTCAGTGCTTGAAAAACACTTTGTGCACTACCACTGTTCCAAGGTATTGAAACACGAAGAACAGTAGCACTTCTAAGCTATACTGAATGAGTAGTTGCAGTAGAAGAATTGGTATAGCTTTAATAGAGGAATGCCTTGAATGGCTTGGAGAAGCACCAAGATTAAACAAACTAGTAGAGGAGTTAAAAGAAATGCGATAAAGTAAAGTACAGTTCAACAGCTAACAAAAGAGGCAAGTGCGGTTTAAATCGCTAACTAAAATGCAGATAAACAATTAACCAAAGTAAACAGAGTAATGGAGAGAGAAATTGAACACAATGATTTTTCAAGTGGTTTCTAGTAAACACCGGTACATCCACCTCCTGCAGTTCTTTACCTAAACACACAGAGCCTTTCATTAATAAACCAATTTTGGAATTCTTGCAACTCAGCATTAAAGGGAGTTTTATGAGATCTCTGCCGTAGCCTGGCCAAGCAATTCCGGGGAGCACACATGCTCAATTAACACTTAAGGGAATTCTTGCAACTCAACGCTTACGCGTAGATACCTTCTACCGTAGCCTGCCCGAGCATTTTCAGGAGCTCAACAGCTCAAGTCACCTGCACAAGATACCACACTTGTGCTGCCCAAGATACCACACTCGAGCCATCACGCAATGGCTTGTTACTCGTGGATAATAAACAAAAAGAAAAAGAAAATTTTCACTAAAGAGTGTAGGGTTTTACTTTTTTATAAGTGCTTCTTATTTATGCAGATATAAGCTCTAATTTAGTAAAATTTTGAAGCGAAATACACTTGATCACAGCGTGATACAAGTTTTCGAATGTGCTGAAGTGTATGAAGATTTGAGATTTACTCCTACGATGTCGTCCGTCATCGTTTATGTACTGCGAGTTAATTCAGCTTCCAAATCTTGAGTTTTTGATATTCTTAATGGCCTCTATTTATAGGCGGATGAAGTTAATTTAGCCATTGGGAGTAAAGAAATTAAGAATCTCCTTTTGCTGCTGATGACTGATTTTGTCTGTCGTTTGAATGCTTGTCTCGTCATGTCTTTTTGACTGTCGAAGCGGCAGTTCTCTTTTTGACTGCGACCAATAGAATAATGCCGTTTGAAGTTTGACTTGCCTTCGTGGCATTTTGACCGCAGAGAAGTTGTCGTTGGAGTGTTGACTGGGCCTATGTGGCATTCATTTTAATCTTCTTGAAACATCTTCATTTGAATCAGCTGGAGACCTATGCTTTGGCGGTTCGCTCTGAAAATCACGACTTGCAAGATTTGCAGCTTCTTGAATGAGGATACTATTTGACGATAATCAACCCTATGTAACACCTTAGTCATAGACTTCTTGCCACCGTCATCAAATGACTAATCAATAGATTCTTTCCCACTTTCCTCTGTAGGATGGCTCTTCATAGGTTGGCGGTTGGATCATCATGAAAATCTATGTGTTACCTATGTAACACTTTAGACGTAGAATTTTTGCCACTGTCATCTAATGTCTAACCAACAGATTATTTTTCACGGTCCCGATCCCGGATTCTGAGTCCTGATCGTCGAAACTCAAGGAGTTGGTGCCTTCACTTTCAACCCGAGAAATCGCTCCCGCTGGCTAGCTGTTCATATGTTGTTGAATGGAGTGAAGGTGTATCCTCGTTGTCTTCATAGCTCTGATGGAGGAACTTGAAATAGCTGCTGCCATCTGGGCTTCAGGCATAATGCATTTCAGGGAATGAACTGATGAATGAACCGATTCTTATTCGATGAGGAAGTCTTCTTTGATCGGGTCCTGCCGGAGATAGTCTTCTATCTTGCTGAATGTAGGGCTTGATATTTTAAGGCTTTAGTCATTGAGTATGCTCTGTAGAAGGTAAGCTCAATAACTTGGATGAGTCAACTGTCGTAGTCTTATGATTTCTTTGTGCACAAGAATTGTGACTTCCATGATGAATCAATTCAAATACCATTTGATCTGATTTCTCAAACTACGCATTTTTGCCTTCTTGAATGTTGCTTGGACCTCCCGTGTGGTCTGCTTGTTAGAGGGCAGATACTATCTTCTTGAATCTCGCAAAGTGCAGAAGGTTGACTGCTTGTTTCAAGTTGTTCAACCAAACTAAAACCCTTCGTAGAGATCCTTGCTGCTGCCGGCTTCGCGAGACCATTTCGGTCTACTCATGGCTAGAAATTGCTAGGTAATCCACTCGTAGATCTGCTTTGTATGGGACAACTTTGTTTCTTCAATGTAGCTCATACACTGCAGAGGGTTAGCGGTTCGTCTTCAGGAGCTAACCTAACTGCACTTTTTTCTCTTGTATATTACTTAACTGGTTGCAATTAAGTCTTCTTTATTGACTTGTGAATGGTGCGTTTGACACATCTGTTTTGTGATTAATTATTGGTCAAGGAATATCAACAACTCACTCTTGAACATGATAGTGCTGAGTTAATGGACCCTCTTGATTAATCATCAGATTAATCTATGCTGACTAGGGGTTTTACTAAAGGTTAGTGCTTTGACTTATCACCAAAACCTTACCTCAAGAATTGAGGTTCTAACAAACTTCTTGAATCAGAATAAAGTTGGACTCTTCGGGCTTTAGCCATTTGAATGCCAAAAGAAGCCAAGCAAAGCATGTCGAAATACCAAAAATAGATCCTTGCTTAAATTATCTACATTTCACTTATAGATGGGTCTAGCATCTTTCCACGGAGGCGAAAGGATTAGATTGAATGTAATCGTAGTTCTAATAAAGCAATATAAACAACGGGTTGTTTTGATAAAGTGTATTGATGTAATATAACCTCGTGAAGACAAGTGGAAAACGAAGAAGAAAAGTATTGTTGAATAATGACTTTGAAGAATCTTAACTTTCTTGCCAAATTGAGCTTCAACTTCGGCAAAAAAAGAAATAAAGATCAGAAAAAAGTTTGGAACAGTCTTTCATTGTAAATACCCGCGTACATTGAGTGAATTCATCAATGAAAGTGACGGAATAGCCAAAGCCAAAAGAAGATACACGACTTGGACCCAATATATCTGAATGAAAGAGGGGCATCTACTCAGCTTTCAATGTGTCTGGGAAAAGAGCGAACATGATTTCCTAGTTGATATGACTCACAATTCAAGGTTGTTACTTTTTGCAAGGCTTGGAACCATTTGTTTCAGTTTTGACAAGATTGGATGACCAAGTCGTTCATGAAAAAGCTTTGGCAATTTAATTGCAGTACGAGTTATGGAAGAAGCTGTTTGGAGATAGTAAATACCATGTGATTCATGTTCTACGCCAATCATCCGGCCCATACCATGTCCCTGAATATCAAAGGAATCAGCATCAAAGGTTACTGAATAGTTTAGTGAACGAGTAAGTTGACTAAGAGAGATTAAGTTAATTCCTACTCGCCTACTTGCTTATCTTCCTTTCTGACTTAAAAGGGCTATGATACAAACAAAACAGAACTTAAAGCCATAGGAGTGAGTGACACCCTCACATTTGGTATGTGGCTGGGTATGGAGACAGTTTATTTATGGGAGGATCTTTAGGGATCTACCTCTTAATCTTTCTTACCCTTGATTCTCACACTTTGAGTGTTCGTGATGCTCCTATTTCAATTCAGGTTAAAGAGGTGATGGGTTCTCGTCACTTCGACTTCTTCATGTATTTAAATGATTGAGATTCCTGTGATCATCTGTTTATGCATTTTCCTATGATGTGGCGTATTTGTGTATGTTGTTTTTAGTGTGAGGAGAGGTATGTATCATGCCTTGTATGGTTTAGGATTTATGTATGATTAGACACTTGCGTTTCGGTCGATCCAGGGATGCTCCTGTGGTTCAAGGGTGTTCTGTGTTTAGCTTGTTGTGGAAACATTTGGATTCAACAGAATTCTCTCAGATTGTCAAAGTTGTGAGTTACTATTTTCACTTTCGTGGGAGAAGATTTTTGCTCACTCCTCCCTTTGGGCTAGGAGTTTTGGAGCTTTCCAAGGATCATCTTTAGCAGATTTTCTTGATCTTGGAGAGCTGCATTGATCTTTTATGTTTTTGCCGTCTTTTATTTCTTCGGATTGTTTTGGCTTTTGGTGGGTCTGCCTTCATTGTAATATCTATTGTGAGTATTGCCTTTCTAATAACATTCTTCTTTTATGAAACAATTTAAAAATAAAATAAAAAATAGAAGTTAATGATGAATAGAGTGCAACCGTTTTCCCCCCTCAATAATCTCATTTGCAAACACAATTAATGGAAATGGCCAGGCCAAGTGTTCTTGCTTCCTTCCTTTTGTGGTATGATTTTATCTCATGTAACTGCCCCTTTTGATGATTGACCTCTCCCGTTTTTTCTTTGTTTTTTTCCTCCTTCCTTGCCCCCCTTCTCCATATAGGGCAATCTGGCTCCCGATGCTTATTCGTATTGTAGTCTACCTATAACTAGTAACCTGGTTTTCGCTTCAAGTCTGTGTGGAAGACCTTTGAATTCAAGATTGCATGAGAAGTCTCCCCTCCTGACTGCTCAACTTCGCAAAGCATCTTTAGTTGGATGTACTAAAGTATCGTGCCTCAACCCCACAACTGATGTAAGTTTTCTTCTTAGTTGAGTTGTTTGCTTCTTTATAAGGAGTCTGAAACCATGACAAGTTTATCCATTTTGCTTCATTACACAAGTCATTGATGCAACTACTCTAAGGATGCCTACCTTGTTTTTTTTTTCCCTCATCATTATCATGTACCCTAAATGGTTTTAATGGTGATGGTGCATCTGTTATTCCAGCCAAAACTCTGAGCAGGCAATTAGCTGACCGCTCCATTCAATGTATTTATGATTAATTCTGAACTCCGCTACCATTTTTTACCTCCATTTGGATGAGTGCATATGACATGGTTGGAGTAAAAAGTGCTAGGGTATACAAAATACTGGTGAATGCTTATTTCTTAATAGATAAATTGCATAGTATTCCTCTAATTTTCTAATTATACACCGCCTCCTTATCATCTAAGTTGAATCATATGTCCTTTAAATCTACTTGACATAACGACCTTTAAACAATTGGCCAACAACCAGTAGTAACTTGTCTCCTGATGTTGTTTTCGCTTAATTCACCAAAAGTTCATTCATTTTGACTGGTGATTGCCAGTGTATGCTTTGGTCAATGCAGCTCAAATTTATGTCTACTTATGGTAGGATGTAGAGCTGCAAGCAAAAGTGACAAATAAGTGCTTCTTTGATGTGGAAATCGGGGCTGTTCCTGCGGGTAGGATTGTCATGGCTCTCTATGGAGATGTTGTTCCCAAAACGGTGGAGAACTTCCGCGCCTTGTGCACAGGCAAGTTCTGCATTGACGTTCTTTTAATTTTTGTTAAATTGTTAATGTTATGGTCATTATCCCACATTCCCAACATCTTTTCATTTTCCACAAGCGTCCAAACGTAACAAAGGTCATTCATTTTACAGCTGTAAAACTTGATAGCATGCTTATGATCATCATTTGTCGTTTGTGTATGTACTAGTAGTCCGTAATCCGTATTCAGTTATCATGGATATTTGCAGGGGAAAAAGGATATGGTTACAAAGGATGCTCCTTCCACCGCATTATTAAGGATTTCATGCTCCAGGGAGGGGACTTCACTAAAGGAAATGTGAGCTCTCTCTCTCTCTCTCTCTCTCTCTCACACACACACACACACACAAAACTCGTATTATGTTGTAACAAAAACTAGTTACTCTTGTAAATTGAATCAGTTGGTCAATGTTCTGTTGCTCGACGTCTGCAGGGTACCGGAGGAATCAGTATCTATGGTTCTAGTTTTGAGGATGAGAGCTTTGCTTGTAAGTTTCTACTTAAATGGACACTGTGCTTTATAGAATTCGCAAACATCAACATTAGTCTAACTCAGTCCTGCTATTATCATCTTTGTATTGTATACCTTAGATTCCCGTTCTATACTATGACTGATTTGTTATGATTATTTGCAGTGAAACATGTTGGGCCTGGAGTATTAAGCATGGCCAATGCAGGGCCTAATACCAATGGCAGCCAATTTTTCATTTGCTGCATGAAGGTCACTATTACTACATATTTGCTTATGCTTGTTACTTGTTCATTTTTCAGAGGCACTAACCTCGAAGCAGCACGTATACTTCCTTTTCCTTTTCACGATCATTTTTTTAATGGGGTAGCACCCTACAATGACAAGCAAAGATTTAATGGGTGGGCAATGCACCAACGATAAGGGGAGGCAAATGGAGCCTAATCCTGTGAATATAATTAAATAAAAACAATTATTCTGAGCTCTAAAAGGGACCTCTCCGCTAGAATGTTATCACAATGGGAATAGGAAATTGCGGGTTAGATCACACTTGAGTAACTCCAGCAGCACTGAACTCTTGCCTTCATCTTAATGCCAATGCAGGATAAACCCGGGGTGGCAAAACTTCCCCGAAGCCCTTCATCTGTGAAGCAAGCACCAAATTGAGACCGAAAGTTAAGGGGCTCGCAACGCGGGATGCTCCCCGCTGAAGAGATCCCACATTTCTTTGGGATCTGAGGCTAGAGTCCAGAGCTAGCTAGGTGGACAACTGCACGATGCCCACAAAAGATATGTGATCTGAACGGGTAAGGATCATCAAATGAGGATGTGACACTGTGCAATTGCTCGATAATGGTCGAGAATAGAAGAGTCAAAAGCAGCCTTTATGTATGATTTCGCAAGATATAAACATGCGGAAGTGGATACATCATCCTTAAGGTTCCAAACAAGTATATGAGGTCTCGATAACTTATGTACAGCTGACATATACATGGAGAATCAATCAGATGTACCAGTTCTTACTTCTACATTTGAAGCAAGGCAAAGCTTAGATCATAGTTAAAAAAAAAACCGTAAAATGCTTCTCAAAACAACCAAAAGATAGTTACTTTTCAATCAACGAACAAAAAAACATCTTGCTAGAACCAAACTTTATGCACATAACTTCATGTTAATTTAAAATCTTCCACACAGAAGTCAACACCTAGGAATGTTTCTACACTTATTCCAGCTTACCGCGTTTTCTCATTACCACTCTGGATTTTACCATTCTGCCTTTTCCTCTAGGGTGCATGCACTAGAGATGGAATACAGCTGTGCTATCATGTAGGGAAAACATAGTTATAGGATGGAACATAAATTTGCTAAAAATGTCAAAAATTGGATAACTTTCAGCATATAATAACCAATATTCTGAGTAAAACTATAGATCAGCCTCTTTTAGCAACATATATAAGCAGTTACAGTGGAATCATTTACTGTTAACTGCCCAAAACACGTATGTATATGGGAACTTTTTACCATTCAATGCCATATTAAAGGCTGATTCATTCCTTGATTAACCATGTCAACTATAGAAATTATTAACCTTTACTCGCTACATCCAGCATCCCTTCTCAAGATCAATCACGGGGTGGAGAAAGTGCAGTACGCTTCTAATCCGAAGTTTATAAACTTTGGACATGTAGTCATGTTAGGTGGCTACTACGACCAAAGCCATACTCATTTGTTCTAATTACAATATGATAAATCATGGAGCTCATTTTTGTCATATGTGATAGCACTATACACATGCTACAAAATAAAAGATGTGTCTTCTACATATAATCAATATAAATTTTGTCAAATGCGCCTCTAATTCATCTGCATTCTCACATAAACCTTCTTAATATCATGGAAAATAAATTTACCACCCAAAATGACTTTAGGCTATTGTGTGTGAAGAAACTTAGCTTGCGTTCTTGTGGGTGTTTTTTACCCAATTTTTTTGAAACTTGTTTTTTCTCTCTCATTGGTCCCACCATCTTTCTATCTATCTCTCTTACTTTTTACTTTAATCATTACAAAAACTCAAAAACCAAAACAAAAAAACACCCATCCCAACGCAACCTTAGTTTCTCAGAAAAGTAAGAAACAAATATTGTGGCAGGGTTGGTGTAGAATGTGAGTTTTCTTCAGAGATGGCTCATACCGTTCTGGAACTTGCGTGGGTGCATAATTTGAATGATTTGATAATTGGTATGTATCTTTCCACGAACACGGTGTTCTATGAGAGGACCAATCATATAAATGTCAATTGTCATTTTGTGAGAGAAGGTTTAAGATGGGTTAGTCTCAACATCATATATTCGCACGGGAGAACAGTTAGCCGATCTCTTTACTAAGAAAAGGGTGGATTATATTTGTAACAAGCTGGACATGATCAATATCTATGCTCTAGGTTGAGGTGAGACCTTAAACCAAGCTATATGTATATGTGCCGGGGCCAGGGAGTTCTCGTTTTTCCTTCATTTTCTCTTTTTTATCTTTCTTTCATGTTGATTACACTTATCTTGGAGAAAAGCTTGACATTTGTTGGTACCAATTTGTTGGTTGTTGCTGCTTATTAGTACACATCACAATAAATAATGATTGATGCAGGGTGTCTCCATGAACTACGTGAACCTATTATATTTCCTCCGGTTAGGCCAATGAATCTTAGGTTCTATCTTTAGATGCTTCGCTCAGAGAGCATTGTTTCCCTCTATAAGCTCATAAATTTAATGAGTTTCCAAATATATCCAAAGTACATAGGACTTAAATTAATGTGATCGTTAAAACTATTGTAGTTCTTGAAAGTGTTTTGAACAATGAATGGTGTGCTCTTCGAGCGGAATGGAGGGGGTTTCCTTTATTGGAGTGAAACCTTAACTTTGGTTGTAGTTTAAGTTCTTCCTGCAGAGTACTTCTGGTAATTACTGAGATGAAACACTGCTTTCGGTCTCTTGAGTTCCTTTGACTG
This sequence comes from Lobelia cardinalis, assembly GCA_028566635.1. Taxonomy (NCBI): domain Eukaryota; kingdom Viridiplantae; phylum Streptophyta; class Magnoliopsida; order Asterales; family Campanulaceae; genus Lobelia; species Lobelia cardinalis. The sequence continues at coordinate 85,147 of JAOWAN010000049.1, forward strand.
CACACAAGAGCATACTACGTAGTTCAATTTGAATGTAGACTTGATGGTGGAACTTCAAAACTGATTGTACCTGATATCCAACTTGACAACTCCTTTCAGTGGTTTAACTTTAATATCCTTTTACATCGACAGTAGTCCTTTTTGTTAGCTGCTAACTGATTTATTCATTCTAGCTTGGGTAAAGTTTATGTAGTTTCACTCACAGAAGAAGTTTCACATTTTTGTAGACTCAGTGGTTGGACAAAAGGCATGTTGTTTTTGGACATGTAATTGATGGAATGGATGTTGTTCGAGAGCTTGAATCCCAAGAAACAAGCAGATCAGATGTACCTCGGTTGCCCTGCAGAATTGTTAATTGTGGGGAGCTACCTGCTCATAACTAATTTTCATCTTTGCTGTTGCATCGGCATGCTATATGCATCATCATTACTACCGTAGTCTTATTCGAATTACTTAAAGTACTCAATTGCAGCGGCTGAAAATAGTCATGTATTTTATTTTGCATTAGTTTAGAGACACTAGACATGACCAAATTAGATGGCATTCTGTGTGAGCATTTGCTAATCTGTTACCCGTGGCGAGTATCAATGTGATTCAGGCTCTAACCATCTGCTGCCAGCTATCAACTTATTTAGTCCCTAATGTAAAATTGTGTGCCCAATCAAGCACCCAGGTATCAGAACGTTGGACATACACTGCATATCACAAGTTGCAAGTACCAACCAGTCACCAGTACTAACAATGGTATGAGTTGCCTATGCTGTAACAAATTTGAGTGCTAATATGAGATTTTAGGATAATCTGTAAAAAATCCACATGGATCTGTTTACATGGGTCAACTACAGAGTATAGAGCTGGTAGTCTTATAGCTATCACGGCCCATATGTTCTGAATGAGATTGGTGATAGTGTGTTGAAGTCTTGTGTAAAGAGCTGGTAATAGATTAGTAGCTAGATTTGATATGCATCACCACGGGATCTTCTCAAGACCAGTTGATCTCGCTTACAATTAAGAAGAAAGATGCACATCGTTTTATCATGTCTTGGGGAGTAGTGCTGGTTAAGCTGATCTTGTAAATGGAAATGATCAAGCTTGTTGACCCTGTGGTTGAAAATTGCATTCCAGTTAGAAATGCATTGATGGATCTGTTTAAGGCGTGAGAAAGTTGTATCTAGTACTTACCGAGTTACTGGAGCTTAAAGTTTATAACTAAATAGCACATGTAAACGAGTTGATAAATGCTCAAGTGAGCAGTTTTTATTTCATTAGTTCAAATTGCTGAAGTGTCAGATAATTGATTTTGCTTTTCACTACCTTTTTTCATTCTTGTAGGTAAGTGATCGTGCTTTCTCCTTTTTGTGTATATCTTGAGCGAAATTTGTGAGAGAAACATGTAAGTAGAAAATCTCATGAGGAAACGCATGTAGATAGTGAGGACCTATGCTAGGACTATAGTTTCTACTGCAGTGGATTGGAGGAGTATTTGTTCGAGATGATCTCCTTGTTCATTTTCCCACAGTTCAGGTAGTGCTTCTTTAATATTATGGATGCTACTCAAAGCATAGTCTGCGCCGGGCACAAGGTTTGAGCTTCCCACCTGCCATAATATTGTCGAATACTAGTAAGTACAACTTATTGCACTATAAATCTGGCTTGAGGTGATTTTGTAGATGTAATTATTTCCTTGTAGGCCTCTACTTTGTGATAGGATCATGATAACATTCATAGCATACAGTGGGCATCTTCGAAGTAGAAGGTTCTCTTAGGATGAGAGGCAAAATTTTTGAGAACTTACAATGACTGTATGAAGTCCAGCTGCCTTTCCGCTGGCAATGTTCCGAGTGCTGTCATCAAAGAAAATCTGAAGAGGAGAATGTCTGACAAGTTGAGTCTATAAAAAGTTGAAATTGGAAGTATGGGATGGGGTCACTGAGTGAAATTTCCACAATTCTTACTGTTTTTGTGGGGTCAGCATTTGCGATGATGATAGCAGCTTGTATTGCTTCTAGCGCCGGCTTGCACAGAATTGGGCTTTTGAAGTTGTGGATGTTATTGACTCTTTGGGGTACAGCGACCAAGGGGATCAAACAAGGATCATGCGTTGCAATCCCATCAGCATTTGTGTAATCATACCTGTGACTGTGAGCCTCACGGGGCTGCTCAAGCAATGTCGGGGGGTTTAGGGTCTCGAAACATATGACTCCATCAAAGCAGTCTTCCAAACCCAATCTATTCAGGACTTGTGCGGCATGCACTTTGTCAGCATTTGTGAATATCTGATAGAGGCCAACAAGATCAGTAGTTATGCTCTCGTTTGTATGTGTTTTGTGTCTTGTAATTGACGAGAAATGATGAGAGAATGTATAAATAAATCATTTACAACGGAGCGGACATACAATTTTTTGCTGGGGCATTGAAAGTAGAAGGTTCCTTAGCACTGGATCGGGTTTGAGAGCATCATATGGTAATTTGCCATGAACATAAGTATGGAATTCATCATTGTCAAACTCATAGCCAAGAGCCTGAAAGTGAGCGCCAAATTAATTAGGAGGACTCGAAGATAGTTCATTAAGTTGGTGTGGTGGTGGTTGTTACCTTGAGACCAGCCATAGTTGTTCCATATTCTCTGTACAACTCCAAGCACATAGTAGGAACTTGATTTTCTTCTATATGCAAGTGTTCCAACATGAACTCTGCAGCAGCACTCGAAAAGGAATAATAAATTAAAGAAATCAATTAGGCAATATATAAAGGCAGGCCGTATAGGTGGAAGAAAGGAGATAGATACATACATACATGAAAGATTGATTGATTACGAACCTTGTATATTCTTACGGCAAGCCATGTTGAGACCGGAGCTCATAGGGTACAAAGTGTCATCCATATCTATGCAACAATATATATCATGTGAAGACATTACATATAATGGTTAGATATTTTTAATGGACGAATTAATACTCTGAGAGAGAGAGAGAGAGAGAGAGAGAGAGAGAGAGAGAGAGAGAGAGAGAGAGAGAGAGAGAGAGAGAGAG